>OY992891.1:74758341-74780841 GCA_963921405.1 Cepaea hortensis | reverse complement strand
TGGTCGACATAGTTCTTACTTTTCCATAGCTATTTCTTAGACTGGGTGACAGATTTTCCTAGTTGTTATCACTTTGGACGACAAGTTTATAAGTTTGATTGAAATATGGCTGTACTTGGTCAATATTTTTTCACATTTGGTTAACAAAGTTTCCTACATTTCATAAGTTTGGATGTGATATTTATAACTTTGGTCAACATTTTAGTTGTGTTGTCTAATATTTTTTCCTAGATTTTTATAAGTTTGGTCGAGCTATTTCTGTATTTGTCCAACATTTTTCCCATTTGGCTAACAAATTTTTCAACTTTTCATAAGATTGGATGATATATTTATAAGTTTGGTTGAAACATGTCTTTACTTGGACAATATTTTTCACCTTTGGTTAATAAAGTTTCCTACTTTTCATAAGTTTTGTCACAGAATGATGATAGTTTAGTGATTCCCAGATAAAATTAAATGTAACATTAATGGCAATATCGGAGAAGGGTTAACAATCGTGTCGTTCAATCTGAGAGAAGGATAAATGGAAGGTTATTGACCGATTATCAGGGACAGGTGCTCGCCGAGGTCAGTGGCTGCCGCTCGTATCGGCCGACGGGAAAACGAACGGACAGAAGAACGGGGAACAGAAAGACGGTGATCAAAGAATAGATCTCTTTGAAGTGCGACGAGCGATGAACGGAGGAACAGAAAGAAACGAGCAATTAACAATACGTGAATTCACAGACGTTTGAGGTGGGGACTTACGGCAAATTTGATTGTAGATCAAACAAACAACGAAGGATTGGACACTGAGTATAAATTGGTAGAAAAGTGGTTTTGTATTTAGTGTGCTACCAAACTGGACGGAAAGCTGGATTTATGTGTCCTGTAAATGAAAAGAAATATCCTCCCTTATAATGGGATAGAGTGCTTATGTGCGGATAAATTTCGATTCGGGGACTTACATTAATTCTATATATATATATATAGGAACAGCTTGGCTACATAGACTATTCAACCATGTTTGGGTAGAACAACAGACACCACGAGACTGGGGAAACGCCATAATTATCCCAATTTGGAAAAACAAAGGCAGCAAAAGAGATTGCACACAATACAGAGGCATTTCACTGTTGAGTCATACTGGGAAAATATTTTGCAAAATTCTTGAAAAAAGATTACGAACTACTTTAGAACCCCAGCTAAGCGAAACGCAGCTTGGATTTAGGAAAAACAAAGGATGCACAGACGCCATTTTTGCTCTTAGACAACTTATAGAAAAATCAATTGAATTCAATGAAACACTCTACTTAGCCTTTGTTGACCAAGAAAAGGCATTTGATAGGGTAGATAGAAACAAGCTGTGGGAAATCCTTAAACAATATGGAGTGAGTACACATCTAACAAACCTATGTAGAAGTTTATACGACAACAGTGAATGCATAGTGAGAGCAACTGGAGGACACTCAGAACCCTTCACCATAAGATCTGGAGTACGACAAGGTTGTGTCCTGTCCCCTCTCTTGTTCATAACATATATAGACAACATATGTAAAGAAACCAGCCAAGCAGAGACAGCAAGAATACCGCATGACGAGAACACAGAAGAAGAACCATCTGCAAATCTAACCATTAGAGAACTCCTGTTTGCGGACGACCAAGCACTAATAGCAAAATCAGAAGCTGAATTACAAGACCACATGAATAGTCTAAACGAAATGTGTAGGGAACATAACATGAAAATTAGCACAAGCAAAACAGAGGTAATGACTATAACTAAAGAAGAACAAACAGCAACAATTCACCTAAACGAACATCCCTTGAAACAAGTAAAGAGCTTCAAGTACCTAGGAAGTATAATATCATCAAATGGCAGATCAGAAGACGAGATCGAAAATAGGTGCAATAAGGCAAATCAACTCATTGGACAAATGGCACCAATACTAAAGAACAAACATGTATCAATAACTACTAAGAAAGCACTTTACAACACAATCTTCCTACCAACTCTGTGCTACCAATGCCAAACCTGGACAATGACAGAAAAAGAGAAAAGAAAAATCACAACAACAGAAATGAGGTTCCTGAGAAGAATACTCAACGTATCAAGAAGAGATAAGATCAGAAATGAAGAAATCAGGACTAAAGTGGGGGTTAAAGCTGCTCTAGATTTTATTAGAAAGCAGCAAGTCAAATGGTTTGGCCATGCAAGTAGACTACCAGTCAACAGCATGCCACAACAGGCAATGACGTACAGACCAGATGGAAACAGAGGAAGAGGCCGACCACGTAAACGCTGGACGGAGGGAATAACAGAATCCATGGGAATGTCGATATACGAAGCCCATAACCGGGCACTCTCACGAAGTTTATACTTCACCTCGACACCGCAAGGTACAAGAGGAACATGATGAGATGAGATGAGATGAGATGAGATATATATATATATATAAGGTAACACTAATATTAGAGTAATATTAGGGTAGGGAAATAGGTGTTTGTGCTTAGGGTTTACTATTGCTTTCTATTTAGTGAATAGTTTAGACTTTAGTGAATTCTGCTGTTTATGTCAGAGTATTCTTTCGGAAGCTGTTCATTACGGCTGGAGAAAGACAATCACATAAACAGTAATATGAAGCAGACTTAAATCATCTGATTTAATGTTTATTACCCAGGTTCCACTACACAGCCTGACATATCAAAGAAGATAAACCAGTACATCTCTTGTACAGAGAAAGCCGTGTTGATAATAAAGGAAAGAACTGTCACTTTAATCAGTCACTTCACAGGTGCAGTGAAAATATGTCACTATAGCCAATTCAACCTAAACAGTCAATAAGAGGGGGTGACATAACGAATGGCAAGAAATATGTTTTGGTGAAGTTCAGTGAAAGACCTTTATTCAAGCAGAGCAAATAGGCTAAAATATAGTGCAATTAGGTAATCACCTAAAAGAAACATTGAAGAACACGAGAACATTTAACATAGAAATAGACATTTATATACAGTGATGATGTGTATTCAGTGGTGGACTATACTCCCTTCCAAAACAGGACATATCTGAACTTCAGTGACTTACCTTTATTGGATTATGTTTCTGACGATAAAACATTGACAATTGTTTTCCATAATTGGATTAAGTTCAGACTCAAGCCGGAAAGGAGCATCCAGGGTGAGACCGTTTCAATTCTATGTGAATGTCCGATGTTTTGGCCGTTTGAATAGGCTAGAGAAACTACGAAGACTAACGTCTACAAGTCCTATCTTGCACTCACATTAGCAGACACTAACAACTACAGATACACATTCAATACATACAACTGACATAGTTTTCAACAATAAACAGGTTATTAATTGCTGGAGGAAACTGTTGTCAGGGTATGTTATGAAGGAGAGAGAGAGAGAGAGAGAAAGAGAGAGATATAGTGTATGAAAGACGGAAGGGAGGAGTGTAGACAAAAGTCATTCAATACTCCCAATAGTAGAAGGATATTAAAGATGTGCTTGTCGAGTCTACTTTCCTCCAGGGACGATTAGTCACATAAAATGGTGGAGCGAGCGGGGTAATACATAATACCCACATGAACTGGAGGCATAACAAGGCGTATGCATAGAGGGGGACCTGCATATTGGCACAGGCATAGCGGAGTACCTGCATGTTGGGACATACTGATTGGAATAAATATAAGTATATATTGATGACTTTTAATGGAAGGACGTCCATTGGATATATGGTGCCATTTCATTGAGGTTAGAAACATTTCATTAATGCTGGTGACTTTATAGTGAGAAAGTTCCAGACAGGGTAAATGTGGATAGGTGGTAAGACACATTACATACCTAGTCACACGGCCACACGTCTACATAAGTCTTTATCATATATCTCCTCTTGTGGATGAGAGAGTGGTTGTGATGTACTGTGTGGTGTCGTTGATTAATAATATTAGATAGACATAGATAAATGATATAGGTTCTAGGTAGATTATCTGTTTATAGTGAGTACTTCTTACTGCTTTAAGGTGTCTTTACTCAGCCGGCTGACTTACATTCTTTACTATGGCAACTCCTAAAGTAACTACAGCAGAACTAAGGGCCAACGGGGAGGCAATTGGTTTAGCTGGTTCGAAACTAACTGATTACATACAGGAAAGGGAGCGAGAATTTCGTCAAGAAGAAAGGGAAGATCGAAAGGAGGCCAAGAGACTAGAATTGGAAATGGAAGAGGCTGAAAAGATAAGACAACATGAATACCGCATGAAAGAGCTAGAACTCAAGACACAAACTAAGGGAGAAATAGATGGAGTGGAAGGAAGTTCTTCTTCACCTGGGGCAACCCACATGATTGGACATGGGTACCATGCCATGAAGTTTCCCTTAGCTGTCTACAATCAGTCTAAGGAACGCTTTGATCAGTACGCTTCTCGCTTTGAAGCAATGTCAGTCGCTATGGGGCTGGATAGGAGCAGATGGGCGCTTAAATTATCCCAGGGATTAATAGGTTCGGGGTTCGAGGTGTACACACGCTTACCACCAGGACATGAAAATAATTACGAGGAATTAAAAGCCGCTTTGATGAAGCATTTTGACATCACAGCACAAACGTATCGGAAGAAGTTTAGATCGTCTAGACGAGAGCCGGGAGAGCTATTCGCCGCCTACAGTTTAAGGCTGAAATCATATCTCCAGAAATGGATGGACTTGGCAGAGTTCAAGCGGGACTATGAGAGTCTGGAAGAGCTCATGGTGGTCGATCAGATGCGCCAGCAAATGTCAGAACCACTGAAGACATTTTTAGGAGAACAAGGGGCTGAACGGCTGGATGTTGTGAATAAGCTGGCGGAAAGATTCGTAGAAGTCCATGGGGAAGCTAAAGAAACCAATATACAACCCACGAAAGGTCAGGAGAAACAAGAGAAAAAGAAACCAAAAAACTGGGAAGGAGGAAAAGTGGAACCTTATATAAAGCACACAGAGGAGAGTTCAGAGAAGGTGAAGGAAGGAAACAAGAACACCTCGAATTCTTCAGCGAAACGACCGTGGTTCGAGAAGTGGTGTTCAATCTGCAAGGTGCCCTCTCATAACACGAAGGACTGCAGATCGAAACCTAAAAGTTCTTACTTAGCGGCATGCAAAGTGATTCCTACGACGGTGATCACAGACAAGGCTGAGGTCGGCGAAGGAGCTAGGAACAAAAAGGAAACACGAAAACCTTGGAAGGGAAAATGGTGCACACACTGCAGGGCGAATACACATAATAATGTGGACTGCAGATGCAAGGCAGAAGACGCCAATTGCATAACCAACCTCGAGGAATCAAAAGAGGAAGGCAAGGAAACGGTCAAGGAGATGGAAGACACTCCGGACCAAGAGAGGCCACCTGTGGTTGACTGATTGAAGTAAATGGCCAACAGGTTGTTTGTCTCTACGATACAAGGTTTGGATGGGGAAGCTGTGATAGACGCCAGCCTGGTAAGCCCAGACCAACTTACAGGGGAGACCATAGAAATACAGCCGGCAATGAGGAGTGCTGTTACCATGACGCTGCCAATCGCCAAGGTGGAGATTAAATCCAGGTACGTCACGGGCATTATTCCAGCGGCTGTATTATCTGACTCCTTATTTCCCATGATCATTGGCACGAAATATGTCTTTTTGGGGATGCCCAAACCGCCAGCCCACCAGGGAACAGTAGCCAGTGGATTTCAAGGGAAGGAAAAAGAGGCAGAGACCATATGCGACAACTCAGAGATAGGAGAATTGCATACTGCCCAGAGGAAGGATACTACGTTGCGTCCTTGCTACAGAAAGCTGCAAAGAAGTGCTGAGCCACCAGAACGGGGACAGTACTTTCTGAAGAATCGACTACTCTATCGGAGAGCTGGGAGGGGAGACAACCTACATGAGCAGTGGGTGGTTCCAGAGACCCACCGTCCTCACATTCTTCAGAGTGGACACATCATAGCCGAGAATCGACATATGGGTGTTAGAGACACATTGCAGAAAATTTCCGGCCATTATTGCTGGCCAGGAATGACTGGAGATGTACGCCGGTTAGTGAAGTCTTGTTCAGAGTGCCAGAAAGCACCATCCAACAAGCGAATGAAGAGGAAACTAGCTCTTAAGGTGGAAGACAAAGTGGAAGTATGGGGTCCAGAAGAGAATAATGTACTCCAAGTAGGATGGAAAGGACCTTATCCTGTCGAAAAGGTTGTGTCCAAGAACATCTACAAAATCCGGATCGGGGAAGAGCAGAAAAATCTCCCTAGACATCTCATTAGGAAATATGAGGAGAGATCCGGGAGCAAAGCTTCGCACTTTATGGTGATGGCAGCCATTGGGACAAAGGTTACCAGTCCAGACGAAGACCAGAGATCGCCAGTACAACATAGGAGGGCCTATGGGACAGTACGTGATAGGTCAGATTTACCCAACGAAAGGAGGAGGGAAATCACACGTCAGGGAAAGGACAAGAGTGAAACCTTCAATAGTAACCAAGTTCAGAAGGCGTGGGTAAGGTCGGGAAAGGCGAGAAATACCCAGGACTCCAACCGAAGATTGGCTGACCTGATACAATATCGCCCAAGATGGTCCTGGAAGCAAAAGTCCAGGAGGTTTGGGAAAGACGACTCGGTCCAACGCGGACGAGGTGGAACATCCCCAGAGGCAAAGCCGGGGGAAACCAAGAGGACATGGAGGCAGTGTTACAATCAGGATGGGACAATCCGACTGTATTGTGAGCCGTCGCTTAAGCAAGTCGAAAGGAGGTCGACAGGACGGACCGGAGCGATGAGCCAACACTAGTTTCAGTCATGAGTAGTAGGGTAGGGTGCCTATGAGGTCGCCTACTGGATGAGGAGGTGAGCCATGTGAGGATCCAATCATATCATCAACACGTGATGTTCATAGCTACTTCGCAGAAGCTAAAGGCACGGTGGATGTGATGGACGTTGTTGCTACAACAGGACAACTTCACAGTGGAATACATCTCGGGTAAGGATTATGTAGGAGCGGATTTCTTATCTAGACATCCAACTTCAGAGGAAGAGGAATAGGATGGTGGATCATAGGAATCAAAACTCTCTTAAGAGGGGGCCTATGTCACAGAATGATGATAGTTTAGTGATTCCCAGATAAAATTAAATGTAACATTAATGGCAATATCGGAGAAGGGTTAACAATCGTGTCGTTCAATCTGAGAGAAGGATAAATGGAAGGTTATTGACCGATTATCAGGGACAGGTGCTCGCCGAGGTCAGTGGCTGCCGCTCGTATCGGCCGACGGGAAAACGAACGGACAGAAGAACGGGGAACAGAAAGACGGTGATCAAAGAATAGATCTCTTTGAAGTGCGACGAGCGATGAACGGAGGAACAGAAAGGAACGAGCAATTAACAATACGTGAATTCACAGACGTTTGAGGTGGGGACTTACGACAAATTTGATTGTAGATCAAACAAACAACGAAGGATTGGACACTGAGTATAAATTGGTAGAAAAGTGGTTTTGTATTTAGTGTGCTACCAAACTGGACGGAAAGCTGGATTTATGTGTCCTGTAAATGAAAATAAATATCCTCCCTTATAATGGGATAGAGTGCTTATGTGCGGATAAATTTCGATTCGGGGACTTACATTAATTCTATATATATATATAAGGTAACACTAATATTAGAGTAATATTAGCATAGGGAAATAGGTGTTTGTGCTTAGTGTTTACTGTTGCTTTCTATTTAGTGAATAGTTTAGACTTTAGTGAATTCTGCTGTTTATGTCAGAGTATTCTTTCGGAAGCTGTTCATTACGGCTGGAGAAAGACAATCACATAAACAGTAATATGAAGCAGACTTAAATCATCTGATTTAATGTTTATTACCCAGGTTCCACTACACAGCCTGACATATCAAAGAAGATAAACCAGTACATCTCTTGTACAGAGAAAGCCGTGTTGATAATAAAGGAAAGAACTGTCACTTTAATCAGTCACTTCACAGGTGCAGTGAAAATATGTCACTATAGCCAATTCAACCTAAACAGTCAATAAGAGGGGGTGACATAACGAATGGCAAGAAATATGTTTTGGTGAAGTTCAGTGAAAGACCTTTATTCAAGCAGAGCAAATAGGCTAAAATATAGTGCAATTAGGTAATCACCTAAAAGAAACATTGAAGAACACGAGAACATTTAACATAGAAATAGACATTTATATACAGTGATGATGTGTATTCAGTGGTGGACTATACTCCCTTCCAAAACAGGACATATCTGAACTTCAGTGACTTACCTTTATTGGATTATGTTTCTGACGATAAAACATTGACAATTGTTTTCCATAATTGGATTAAGTTCAGACTCAAGCCGGAAAGGAGCATCCAGGGTGAGACCGTTTCAATTCTATGTTAATGTCCGATGTTTTGGCCGTTTGAATAGGCTAGAGAAACTACGAAGACTAACGTCTACAAGTCCTATCTTGCACTCACATTAGCAGACACTAACAACTACAGATACACATTCAATACATACAACTGACATAGTTTTCAACAATAAACAGGTTATTAATTGTTGGAGGAAACTGTTGTCAGGGTATGTTATGAAGGAGAGAAAGAGAGAGAAAGAGAGAGATATAGTGTATGAAAGACGGAAGGGAGGAATGTAGACAAAAGTCATTCAATACTCCCAATAGTAGAAGGATATTAAAGATGTGTGTCATCAAGCGATGTTTCAGGCATTACGGGATAAACTTCTCTCGCACCACACAAAAAGATTTGTCAGTCGTACGAGAGGAATTGATTACACATTTTATTGCCACTGGCTCTTTACATTACATCAATGCACAAAAAACGGTCGCTAATAAATCACACATGAATACACAGAATTGCCTATCACTAGTCGTTCCTAACCCTCCTACTAAATCTATCTACTCGGCTAAAGAAATACGCATCGACGCTAAGCGATGTGTTCACTACGAAGTCTGTCCCCTGTCTGACTATTTTCCTCGCGTGACTACACAGCACGCGGAAGGACCTTGTGCGCCCTTCGGCTTTTGCGTGCTGCATCATTCAGCACGCTTAGAGTAGCCGTCTACTCTTGAGTGGCATTCCACTTCTCCGTGTCTATCACGTAGGCGTGATTACGCCGTGACCAGAGTGCTTACTCTCTGGTTGACACCTCCGTGTCTCATGAGAGAACTATTTAATAGTTCCCCTTCCTATCACCTACCCTGCCCTCATGTAGGGGCACTGGGTTACCTCTAATCTACTTGAGGTAGACCACTCATTCAGGGTGGTCTTCACTCCTATATAACTGAGTCTTTGACACACACCCTCCCCTCCTGTGTTGCGTTACAAACTTTGACTCATGGTTGTGACGCAAGAGGTTTCTAAAAATTAATGTCTCTAATTTTTGTCAAAGACTATTGATAACTTGGTTCTGGTTAACTCAATAGACCTCTACTGACTATTGTCACAACGTAGTATCACTTTACTTGGCTACTGGTAATCGCCACAAACTTGTCTGGTTGGCGTGAGCCCTCTTCTCAATCGCAATATTATATTAATTAGAGGTTTGTCTGAACCGGACCTTGTCTTATAAGACCTGCCCTCAAATAGCAAATTAACTCACTACCCATACAAAGTTGACTTTCTTAGGGTCAACACATGAATTGCTTCATGTCCCCCATATAATATTAAACAACCTTTGCACAAGCTGTGTGCGACAGGCTTTACCTATCTCGCTTCCGCGTGTAAAGTTATCTTTCACTGTTAAGTTAGTGTTTCGTTGTCTATTGTGTCCCCTGACCCAGAGTTATATCCCTTTGTTCTAAAAAATGTATGTCATTTACATGTTTTGTTTTCCTGGTTGTTTGTGTGTTTGGATCTACCTAATAATATACTTTACCTTCTAACATGTGTGTCTGTCTATAATATGTCTGTAAGTTAGTTTTCAAGTGCCATAATTCGGTCAAATGTGGCCACAAACAAGTGTATAACACTAATTCGTGACTACGTTTCCGTCTTATGAGACTTAAAATACTTTATCTAAGGTCTATACTAAACTACACACAACACATTCGAGACAGCACATTTCAACACTGAAAGCAAACGCTTGACGCAGACAAATAATAAAAAGTCGCGTTGAGCGGTAGAAAAAATCCGCTGGTTGTCCTCACTCTCCATTGTATATTTTCCATTTTCTCTCACTTTCACACTTCTGTCACACATCTTTCATTCTCCTAATTATTTAAAAACCTTGAAGTGACACTGTACAAGTTTGGCTCAGTTTGAAAAGAGTTGAGCTTGATGACTGTGCGTAACATACTGCACGAGTCATGTATTTACAACATATTTACATGGATGAAATAGGGTTGATAGTTTGTACCCTGATATTATTAAACACTATATTCTATTGAAATACTAATATTACTTCTATAAATATATATCTTCTAATTTGTTGTACAAAATCAATCTAATTTAAGGGAAGTAATCTGACTATCTAAAAAAAAATGAAAATGAGTTATGTACCTTTCTGAAATGGGTAATTATAACTATTGTTTTAATGTTTAAATGAAAAGTTCTGATTGATATTTTTACTTTACATGGTGTAAATGATGTATGTTAAATGTATAATCCTTTTATCCTATAAGTATAAAATACTTTTAATCTTAAATGATGAGGATGTTAAAGTGTTCATGAAGATGGAATGACATAAAGTGAAATGAAATGAACTAAATGGTGCTGTTCCTATCTATACTAAATGGTACTGTTCCTATCTAAATTTTTATCCTAGTCTTTAATTAGCTGTTATTAAGTCTAAAGTACTATATAGTCTACTTTTATGCTAAGTAAGTGGGTAAATTAATGATTAAACTAAACTACAAAAAAAATCTATTATATTCCCTAAATCTACTCTAACTCTATATTAAAGTAAGTAATCTAACTATAATTTATCACTATATTAAAACTGTTATCATACATATCACAATAAGTAAATATATATACATGGTATTTATTTACCTCAGGTTAGTGGTTGCCATAACGTACAGGAATTGCTTTCGTTGGCATAGTTTATATATACACAATTATCCAGGGTATAGTAAATACATTACACAGTCATACTCGTGTCTTATGGGTATTCTTCCACTCGTCGAGTCCGCTGGTGTCGTAGACAAGTATATTCGTGTCTGTTACTTATGCATTGTTCTGACACTGTTCTTCTATGATTGACACAGGTGATTC
The DNA here is from genome assembly GCA_963921405.1 of Cepaea hortensis. Classification (NCBI taxonomy): domain Eukaryota; kingdom Metazoa; phylum Mollusca; class Gastropoda; order Stylommatophora; family Helicidae; genus Cepaea; species Cepaea hortensis. The sequence continues at coordinate 74,769,629 of OY992891.1, read as the reverse complement.
ACCGGAACACAAATGGAGCATAGTAAGTAACGAGCTGTCTATGTACACACGGTGATTCACTTGTTATTGGAGCACAGTTCTTATTCTGCTGACTACGGACACATGGTAGTTCACTGTTCTTAGCACAGTCCTGATCATGATGTCTATGTAGTACATAGGATATTTTACACAGGATATTTTAAGTGTACTAAATTAACATTTCTTACACCACCTTTTCATGTGGAATATCAGGTATTTCTACCTCAGATGGTCGACTAAGGGTATCAGCAAGAATGTTGTCCCTACCCTTAATATGCTCTATACTAAAAGTATAATTCTGTAGTATTAATGACCACCTGTAGATGCGGTCGTTGCGATGCACCCCACTTTGTATGACCGTGATTGGGGAGTTATCGGTCTGGACTACGAAGTGATTACCCGCTAGAAATCGATGCAATTTCCTCACCGAATAGATGACGCTTAGGGCTTCCAACTCTGATATGGAATATCTGGACTCAGCAGGTGTGATCTTGCGGCTCACGTAGCAAATTGGATGGAAGATGCCATCATAAAACTGGCCTAGTACTGCAGCGGTGGAAATCCTGCTGGCATCTGTCCTAAGATAATAAACGAGCCTAGGATTAGGCAAACGGAGGATTGGTACATTACTAAATAGGATTTTCAATTTTGACAATGCAGAAATTAATAATGCATCTTTGACATCTAATTTTACTGATGCTTTTAAAACATTTGAAAATACACTTGTAATTTCCGCTAAGTTCGGTATGAACTTACTATAATAATTTACTAAACCCAAAAGGCTCCTGACCTGCTTCTTTGTTGTAGGCATGGTCAGGTTCATAATTTTAGTAATAATTCTATTGTCAGTTTTTAGTTGTCCTTGTGAAATGACATGACCTAAAAAATCAATTTCTTGTAGGCCCAATTCAACTTTGCTCGGTTTGACCGTGAGACCGAAGAGTCGCAACCTATCGAAGATATGTCTGAGTTTCAGTAAGTGTGTTGTCCAGACATCTGTCTGGACACAAATATCATCTATATATGTCACTGTATTCGTCACTCCATGTAGTAAATCTCTAGTTAATCGTACGAAAGTGGCAGGAGCGTTACGAAGTCCGAAAGGAAGAAACCGCCACTCGTAAAGACCTAAAGGTGTTGAGAATGCAGTAAGATGGATGGATTTCGTCTGCATCGGGACCTGCCAATATCCCTTAGTAAGGTTTAATTTAGAGAAGATTTTGGAGGTGGACATATCAAGAATAAGATCTTCGCAGGAAGGAATTGGTTCTGCGTCGATCTTAGTGACATTGTTGAGTTTTCTATAGTCCACACAGAGACGAATTGTGGAGTATTTTTTCGTGACCAAGACGATTGGAAAGGAGTACTCAGATGTAGATTTCTGGATGATTCCACTAGCTTCTAAATTAAGAATTTCCTTATTTAGACTTTCTCTGTAGCTAAGTGGGATAGAGTATGGCCTGCATTTGATAGGCTTAGAGTCCGAAAGAAGGATGGAGTGCTCGATCCTGTCCGTCCTACCTGGAATGTCGGAAAATATGTCCTTATACTCTGTTATTAATTCTATTGTCTGTCGTCGTTGCTCGTCTGTTAGTCCCTGTTCTAACCGTATAGAATCTAATGTCGCAGTCTTGTCTACAATTGGAACAGGTAGTTCCATCCCGTCGTCGTCTACCTGATTCAGTACGGTGGTGGTGCTAAGTGCGTTTTCTGTATGCTCACTAGGTGTATGCATATCGTCGGCTTTGCCAGTCTCGCTAACTAGTGTAGTTGCGTTGTGTATGTCCGTCGTCTCATCAATAGGTGTGGGTGCAGTGTGTTCGTCTGTCTCTAATTCTGTCTCTTGTCGTGAAAAGTAGGGTTTCAACATGTTGATATGAAATATCTTTAAGTGTCCGTTTATCGATATTTCATAATCGACATCTGAAAGTCTTTGCATCACCTTGAAAGGCCCTTGCCATGAAGTTACCATATTTTGTCAGGTAGTAATAGCAATACATCTTGACCAGGTTCAAGAATTATGGGTCTAGCACTTTTGTCGGGATTGTGATTGAGGATATCTGCACTGTTCACTGGAGTGAGTCTATTCTTCTCCTCCCAGGCAGCTATTTCTTCATCTGTGCAGTGTCTTAGCTGGGGTAGACACCCAAGAATTAACTCAGTACAAGTGTTGTCTAGTATTGCACATGTAAAGGTACCAGAAAGGAATGGGGTGTTTATACGGACTCTTGCCAGAGGATAGGTTTCTATATTTTCAGAAAAAGTACGGCATTTTACCGAGTCACCAGTATAATATTTTGGATCAACCAGTTCCTTTTTTACACCAATAATAGAGCTACCACTGTCAAGCAAACATCGGCATGGCTTATCATTGACCAATGCAGTGTGAAACATCAAATTGCCTCTGGAGGCTACAGCTGCGTTTGCATTCTCTAAGGAGGATGTTACAATGTGTCCACATGTGAGTTTGCCGTCTGCATGAAATTGTTGACATTGGTTACAACTATTAAAGTTTAAAATATCGTTTACACAACACACATCTACCGATTGGTTAAAAGGTAATTCGTTTTGGACGTCACACTCAGTCTCACTCCCACTATCAGAAGATGTATCAATTAACATTGCACTGTTGGCCTTCATTCTTTGACGGCCTAGGCATTTACTGGAATAATGCCCGTAGCTAGAACAGAAAAAACATTTGACTGCACGCCTGTATGCACTTCTCTTGTTTTGTTGTTTCTTAATCACCATCTCAAGATGTGTAGGATAGTTTGGTGATTTATCACACATAGAGTAAGTATCATGAAAAAGTTGGCAATACACACATTTAGGCAATTTTTGGTCTTTCTTGTCGACTCTCTGAAATGGTTTTTTATTGCTACGATAGCTTTTAGGTTGGTCCTTAACAAAAGAGACTATTTCAGAGTCGATATTTGATGTTTTAGAAATATCTCTATTTGAGGAAAAATATGCTGAGCCTTTCTTCTCAAATTGTTCTATGGTTTCGATGTCTGACTGCTGAAGGAATTTAGCGAAATTAGATATATTGTGGATATAGAGGGTATTGTGGATATGACTTTATCCATGGCTATTAAATTTTTAAGTTTTTCAAAGTCCTTTCCTATTTTTGCTGCACTAAGCCATCTATTTAGTACGCTTTGGCCATTCGAGACATAATCGATGAAAGTCTCACTTGGTTTTGGTTTTAAATTAGAAAATTGCACTTGATACCCAGGGGCATCAAGTAAGAAATGTTGCATTATCCTATCATGAATGTACTGATAGTTAGATCTAAGATCAGTTGGTATTGATTCTATAACTTTAAGGGGCTCACCACTGAGGTTCTTCATGTAAATCATAGCCCACATATCGATTGGTACTTGGTGGTATTTCAGCTGATATTCGACATTTTCTGTCCAAGCTGATATGGAATCTTCTTTACAGAATGGCTTAATAATATTTTTGTATTTATTAAGTTTATTCTCTTCTTGCTGACTCTTTAGTGTTGTAGTGGAAATCTCTAAGTGTGACTCCACTTCCATACCTTTCATCTTTAACTGTGTCTCTGATTCAATCTGTATTTGTTTTTCTTTCACTCTTGCCATTTCATCTATCTCTCTTTGTTTTAACTCTCTCTCCTGATCTAATTGTTTTTGCTTAATCTCCTTATCTTGTTCTAATTGTTTTTGCTTAATTTCCTTCTGATGTTGTCTTTCTTGTTCTCCCATCTCCTTCTGATGTTGTCTTTCTCGTGCACGTTCATCTCTCTCAGCATCTTTTGCTTCCCTAAATTTTTGATCAGCATATTGCTCTAATTCCTTTCCTGTGTATTCTAATTCTTTGCCTGCTTTTATGAAATCAGCTAAAGTTGCCATGTTGTTGGGTAATTAGCTAGAGTTGACAGGCACTTAAATATTTACTTTGGTTTATTAAATATGTTAAGTTTTTAAATCCCTGTGTATACAAATATACCCTTAGATTACACCTTGAAAATTAGATCACAAAAAAAAGATGTACTAATAGATCACACCCTGAAAAAGAGATGCATTATTAATCATATTGCATTCAAAATAGTTTGGGTATACTCATCTTAACATTCCAGAAAATCAGGTACAATCGTTTGGCACCTCAGGTCCAATCGTTCGGTACTTCGACATACAGCTTGAGTTATTCTCATAAACAGCTCTTGTTACATCTGGTTTACAAGAGCATCAACAATTAACCATTTGTAAACGACATATGACTTTAGACAATTTGGTACAATCACATGCCCCCGTACAACACAATGTGGTATAATTAATAATAAATGTCAATGTCCTGTCTTCGTTCTAACGTCTTCTGCCTTCCCTAACTATGTTGTTTAATCTATGGAAGTGATGTGCAGACCGAGTCTTATTTGCATAGCGAAAGTAGTGCCATCGTGACGGTAAGAAATAGAAACAGTCTACAAATAATTAAATAAATGCTTTGAAATAAATATAAAAGTAATAATAATGTTCAAATAAATAAATATATTTAATAAATAACTTGTATACACAAATAATATTTAATATAAGCCAAAGATTTAGGCGAGCAGCCGCTTGGCGATTTGTAAACAATCCGTCGCTGATTGCAAATGGCGTAGGGCAGCTGTTTGTCAGTCGCGATACGTCATAGGCGCAGCGCTATTTTTAGATTGGAAAAATCGATATTGTCGCCGGCTCATTCTTGTGTATTGCTCCGCCGTAAATCATTTTTGACAAATATTCATAAATAAATCGGTAATTATAGAAATAAATGATACAAAACTATAATAATAATACTTACAAATCAGAAGAAAACATGTTCATAAGCACAAAATATTTTAATAAGCCTAAATAAACGTTAATCGGTCACGATGGGCACAGCTCGCACTTAGTTCTAGTCTGCACACTTCATTGTTCACTAACATAAATTAAACCCTGTGATTAACTGACAGTAATACTATTTTAGAGCTGTGGGTGAGTGTTTTAGCTTGAACAATTGTCCAAGCTACACTTCTGACACCACATTTATCCTAGCCTGTCATCAAGCGATGTTTCAGGCATTACGGGATAAACTTCTCTCGCACCACATAAAAAGATTTGTCAGTCGTACGAGAGGAATTGATTACACATTTTATTGCCACTGGCTCTTTACATTACATCAATGCACAAAAAAACGGTCGCTAATAAATCACACATGAATACACAGAATTGCCTATCACTAGTCGTTCCTAACCCTCCTACTAAATCTATCTACTCGGCTAAAGAAATACGCATCGACGCTAAGCGATGTGTTCACTACGAAGTCTGTCCCCTGTCTGACTATTTTCCTCGCGTGACTACACAGTACGCGGAAGGACCTTGTGCGCCCTTCGGCTTTTGCGTGCTGCATCATTCAGCACGCTTAGAGTAGCCGTCTACTCTTGAGTGGCATTCCACTTCTCCGTGTCTATCACGTAGGCGTGATTACGCCGTGACCAGAGTGCTTACTCTCTGGTTGACACCTCCGTGTCTCATGAGAGAACTATTTAATAGTTCCCCTTCCTATCACCTACCCTGCCCTCATGTAGGGGCACTGGGTTACCTCTAATCTACTTGAGGTAGACCACTCATTCAGGGTGGTCTTCACTCCTATATAACTGAGTCTTTGACAATGTGCTTGTCGAGTCCACTTTCCTCCAGGGACGATTAGTCACAAGTTTGGACCAGCTATTTATAAGTTTAGTCAACAGTTTTGACAATTTGGCTAACAAATTTTCCTACCTTTTATAAGTTTGGATGCACTATTTCTTTACATGACCACTATGTTTCACCGTTGGCTAACACATTTTCCTACTTAGGTCGACATATTTTTCTAAGTTTTGTAAGTTTGGTTGAGCTATTTCGTAACTCGGCCACTATTTTTCCTACGTTGGGTACCATATTTTCTTATATCAGTCGACATTTTTATAAGTTGGGATGAGATATTTCTTTACTTGGTCAAAATTTTCACATTTGGCTAACAAATTTTCCTACTTTTTATAAATTTGGTGGAGATATTTATAAGTTTGGCCGATAATTTTCACATTTAGTTAACACATTTGCCTACTTTCTATGAGTTTTGACATGAAATGTCTTTACTTGGTAAATCGTTTTCACCGTTGGCTAACACATTTTCATACATTTTATAAAATTTGGATGCGATATTTCTTTACTGGGCCACTATTTTTCATCTTTGGCTAACCAATTTTCTTACTTTGGTTGACATGTTTTCCTAAGCTTTGTAAGTTTGGTCGAGATATTTCATACGTTGGCCAATATTTTTCCTAATATTGGTAACATTTTCTTATAACGATCGACATATTTATAAGTTTGTCCATCGTTTTGCCTATTGCATTACTTCGGTCGACATATTTCTTGATGTTACTAGCATGTTTTCTTACTTGTTATAAGTTCGGATGAGCTATTTCATTACTTGGTCAATATTTTTCACCTTTGCCTAACAAATTTTCATACATGTTATAAGTTTAAACGAGACATCTATAAGTTTGACCGATACATTTTCTTATTTGGTTAACATGATTTCTTAGTTGGCCAATATTTCTTTCTCATTAGATTAACACATTTTCCTAATTTTTGTAAATTTGGTGTAAATTTTTTCTTTACTTGGACAATACTTTTCTCATTAGGTTAACAAATTGTCCTAATTTTTATAAGTTTGGTTGCGATATTTCTGTATTTGGCTGACCTTTTTTCCCATTTGGCTGACAAATGTTCCTAATTTTTAATAAGTTTAGTTGAAATATTTATAAGTTTGGTTGAAATTTGGCCAAAATTTTCACATTTAATTAACAAAGTTTCCTACTTTTCGTAAGTTTGAACGATGTATTTCGTTACTTGGACAATATTTTCCCCATTTGACTAACACATTTTCCTATTTGGCCAAGATATTTTACATTTGGTTAACATATGTTGTTACTTTTTATAAGTTTGGGTGAAATATTTCTCTGTTTGGTCGATACATTTTCATACTTGCTTAACAAAGTTTCGTATTTTTCATAAGTTTGGTGGGGATATTTCGTTACTTGTTCAATCTTTTTTCTCATTTGACTAACAAATTTCCCTACTTTTCATAAGTGTGGACAAGATATATGGTTACGTGGTCAATATTTTTTTCTATTTGACTAACAAACTTTCCTATTTGATTGATATTTTTCCCAATAGGTTAACAAATGTTCCTACTTTTTATAAGTTTGGACGAGATATTTCTGTATTTGATCAATAATTTTAATATGTTGTCTAACATATTTTCTTATTTGACGGTTGAAGTGGTACATATAAGGTGTACTTTTGTCTGGTTGGGAAGTGTGGCACTGAGCAGGTACACTGAAAAAAACATATATTGGTCTTGGAAATGGCTTTCTGGAGAAAGATGTAAAGACACTATGGATACATAGAAAGGAAATGACAGGGTGGATGTCTAATTTGCTACGTGATAACGTCGCTTGTTATGACGGCGGACATGTATCCTGTCATGTTACGTGCATTGCCTAAGGTTAAGTCGGGGCAGTTTGTTGTGTTTGTGTGCATCTGTTAACATCCACTACCCACTCGTCGTTGTATGACCCAATAGCTGTTACGTACATATACGACTTCACCGACTACCGTCGGTGATCACATCTCTGCACTATGAGTATGAGAAAGGTGTAGTCGGACACTGTGATTAGTTGTTTACACACGCGTTTGGGGTTTTCGAGACCATTTTATGTTGTGTTGATGCCCGGGTGTCCTTTGGTGTAACACGGTAACACTAGGACTACACGGATATAGAAAAAAGAGAGAAGGTTGACCATTTTACCGTTCGGATGCAGTGTTGATGATGCAGTGTAATCACTCCTATAAACAGTGATCATCATACGTTAGGTTCACTGACTTGACAACAGATAGGACACCCTTTTTCTATATTTTCCCTCTTAACCACGTGTCTCGGGTGTGCCATTACCCATGTGACGGGATGCGACGCCGTCTTTGAACGATTGGGTTATTAGCCATGTGTTCCACGTGTATCGTTATGCGTGTCACTGGATGCATCGCCATCTTTGACCGGTTGAGTCATTAGCCACGTGTAGTGGCTGTACCCTTATACATGTGATCGGAAGCAGGGAATTCTTTGACTGGTTTTCGCTAATGAGCCCTTGTCTCGGCTGTACCATTACACATGTGACCGGATGTGACGCCATATTTGACCAGTTTAAGCGAATGAGACGTAGTCTGGTTGTAGTAATAACCCATGTGTGATAGGGTGCGCCGCCATCTTTGGTCGGCTGTAGCTATTGTCCATGTGTTTCGACTGTACCACTAAGTGCTATTGATCAATGCAAAAGCAGTGCTCGATGCGAACCTGTCAGGGAAATTGCCGATAGTAAAGACACTACTTTCTGAACTTAGCAGCCGGCATAACGTCTTGATCATGTCATCGATCACTTTAACCATCACCATGTCACTACACGTACCTTCCCCTACAATTTAAGTGATCATTCGACCACTTGACCACTACTTGACCACTACTTGACCATTACTTGACCACCTCATCGATCACTTTAACCAACACCGTTTCACTACACGTACTTTCCTCTACATTTTAAGTGATCACTCGACCATTTGACCACTACTTGACCACTACTTGACCACTATTTGACCATGTCATTACTTATTTTACCATCACCGTTTCAATACACGTACCATACCCTACAATTTAAGTGGTCGTTCAACTACTTGACCACTACTCGACCAGTACTTGACCACTATTTGAACACCACTTGACCACCTCTTGATCATCACCATGTCACTATACCTACTTTCACAGACAATTTAAGTAGTCACTTGACCATTTACCACTACTTGACCACTACTTGACCACGTCATCGATCACTTTAACAAACACAGGTTCACTACCCGTACTTTCCCTTACAATTTAAGTGGTCACTCGACCACTTAACCACTACTTGATCGCTACTTGGCCACTACTTGACCACTACTTGATCACTGCTTGACCACTAATTTACCACCCTTTAATCATCACCATATCATTACAACCAATTTCCCCTAAAATGTCCCCACCTTACCACTACTTGACCATTTCTTGACCACTGCTTGACCACTAATTTACCACCCTTTAATCATCATCATATAATTACAACCACTTTCCCCTAAAATTTTCCTCACTTGACCACTGCTTGACCACTGCTTGACCACTAATTTACCACCATTTAATCATCACCATATCATTACAACCACTTTCCTCTAAAATGTCCTTACTTGAACACCACTTGACCACTGCTTGACCATTATTTTACCACCCTTTAATCATCACGATATCATTACAACCACTTTCACCTAAAATTTTCCTCACTTGACCACTGCTTGACCAGTAATTTACCACCCTTTAATCATCACCATATCATTACAACTACTTTTCCCTAACATTTTCTCACTTGACCCCCACTTGACCATCTCTTGACCACTAATACTGGTACCCACCCCTTACCACCGAATGACACTATACCATATCCAATACAACCGACGATCTTTAGCTTTCAAGTTTCATTTGTAACATGTGTGATGTTAGTGAATAAGCTACTATGACCATCTACAAAGCACTAATAACCACCCCTTATAAACTAATTTCACTAACCCATACCCACTACTATCCCCACCGCACCTATTCCTTTTATTCGTACTAATATACACCACCAATGCGGTAACAGTTCAAAATATTTTAACACACCACTCACCAATGTTTTTACAACCCGTTACTTAATGACTTTTCCATATGCACCCCTCCACGTCTGTTATGAACCGACCCCCGTCACACCCGTACGAGATTTTCCCACACTTCGTCGATGTATAAGTTCCCAGTACTACATTCCAGATGTGTCCACAGGTCCCCGCCAAGAAAAAGAAAAACTTTATAACTTTGTCTATACAGGGTTTAATAAAAAACATTATATACCTTACTTGACTCGTTTGTTTTCTTTATTGTTGTATTTTTTATGTTATACACTACACATACCTAGCGTCACTAGACCACACCCACTCCGATGAGTCACTAGACCACACCCACTCAGATGGGTCACTTCAGAACACCTCTAACCACGGCTACTTTTTTCAAAATGAGTTATCGCCCTTTGAGGTGGAATATCGATTTCCACCTCATAAATGCGCGTCATTTCCTACTTCTACACTACTATGCGAGCAGTCATTTTCCACAAGCTACGTTACAGACTCACCGACAGTAACCTAGCTGCGCTTATGACTTTGGGCACAACAGATTTGTACCCAGACATTGCTAAACTGGCATCTTAACTTAAGTAACTGATTATGAAGAACAGTTACAATTGTAAATTAATTATATTAATAGCGATTTTCGAAACTGATTTAAAATTTATTGTAAAATTAACTTTTGATTTTAAACCAAAAAATGAGGGCAGAGTAGTACTGACACTGACTGTATTTAAAGTTTTAGAATTTTGTTGACGAAAGTTAAGAAAGGTAAGAATGATATTGCACGAATTTTATAATTTTATAACGTTGTGGCCCGCTTAACTACCGATAATAGTAGAAATGGCCCTCAGCTTGAAAAGCTTGGGAACCACTGCTCTAGATGTTAATACTGATTCGTGCTGTTGAAAGCATTGTTGGCCATTCCTATTCTCTTTTTGATTTCTACTTCACTTCTGCCATCATCTTTTATTACATATTCAAGATAGAAGAAACGTGTTACTTATTCTAGTATCTCGCCGGTTACTGTGATGTTCATTAATAACTTCACCTTTCACTGCTAATTTCATAGTTTTCGTTTTAAAGTGTTAATTTCTAAGCCACATTCTGCACTATGTCTGTTTACTTGTTCTACTTTTATTACTGCCTATATATGATCATAGGTTGCTGCAAAAGGAAACGCAAATCAATGAATGCTGGGATCTACAACTGATGGAATCGGTAATACGGCATTAGCAGAAAGGGTCTTGGTAGAGGACGGAGCAGGTGCGTGCGTATCCAAATGGCCACTGGGACTACAAGTATCATGTTCTTCGACATCCTTTGAGAGAGACGTAATGTATATGGGCGTGTACCAAGAGCAGTTACGTCGCTGCTGGACGCAAATGTCTTTCTTCGTGGAGTTCGTGTGTATTATCCGTATTCACAAGTACAATAGGGTTGTTCAACCACAGACTGTTTTTTTGTTCGCATATCCTTTTACAGGACATCGCTGTCAACATCAGCATC
>OY992891.1:74750841-74753341 GCA_963921405.1 Cepaea hortensis | reverse complement strand
TTATACATTTATCTTAGTCTATTGTAGTCATTAAGTTGGGTTGAGTTGAGTCAAAGAGCAGATATCATAGCACTCGGGATATTCCTATACGTGCTCCGTCATCATCTGCAACAGCCAGGGAGTCCTTCCCATACGAGCTCCGTCCTCATCTGCAACAACCAGCGAAGAGTCCCAAAGCTAATGGTACCAGTAGCAGCCTGATTATATGTCTGTCTGGCCTTTCCTCGGAGTTCTGTTTGGCAGATTCTCTGGTGTCATCAAGTTAATTCCTTCTTTTTACTGAACCATTCTGACCGAAGCTAATTTTTTCTTCAAGTGAATTTACGAGGGTAAGTTAATAAGTAAGTCACAAATGGCTGTAGAAAAATAACTAACTATGATAACAACATGAAACCAGTTTATTTTTATACGTACATTGTCCATTTATTTCTCAACATAATTTCCACCAACATTGATGCACTTATCCCATCGTTTTATCAGTCCTCCCAAACTGACTGCATAGAACTGTGTGCAATGTTTTCATTTACTGGCCATCCCACAGAACTGTGTGACTTACTTATTGACTCGCCCTCGTAACGTTTTCTACCCAGCTATGCAATGCTCTACGGGACATCGCTAGGGGCTAAGTCCACTGAACCTTGGCGGGAGACATTTCCCGAGTGACGCCGAAGTTGAATGTGAAGTAAACACATGGTTTAGAAAACAGAGCACGCAGTTCTATGCAGCCGGTTTGGGAGGACTGATAAAACAATGTGATAAGTGGATCAATGTTGGTGGAAATTATGTTGAGAAATAAAGGGACAATATATGTATAAAAATAAACTGGTTTCAAGTTGTTATCATAGTTAGTTATTTAAGTTATTAACTTACCCTCGTTGTCGCATGTTCGTTATAGGACGGCGCAATCTATCTCAGCGTTCTCTTTGCGGTTTGTGATTTACTATGAAATGTGTATTATAGTAGTTTTCCACAGCTGTCCAAATCCCCTCATAGCATCTGATTCAGCTTAAGGCGATCTGCTGCCAAATAGCCCGCGACAGATTTCAAATCTGCGCATGTCGGTAATTATGAAAGCCGTACACTGTCCCCAAACCACAGTACTGTCCCTTCTTCTCCAAGACAAATACAAAATTAACCCTCTCTGTTATAATCATTTTAACAACGCGTTAAAGATTAGAATTGCCAAATGTTACGCATATTCAGCATTACCGTGTGGCGAGGAAGCCTGGACATTGGACAAGCAACTAGAAAGTCGAATAGAGGCCATGGAGATGTGGATATACAGAAGAATATGTCGTATTTCATGGAAACAAAAACAGTCAAATATCGAGATTCTAGAAAAACTGGGAATGAAAAGAGAGTTCATGAAAGAAATAAACAAGAGGCAAGTGAAATATCTCGGCTACGTTAAAATACATAACATTCTTATAAAAACCATACTGAAGGGCAAAGTTGAAGGCAAGCAAGCAAGAGGTAGACAACGATACAAGAGGGCAGATAACACCAAGAAATGGGCGAACTTCAATCTGATAGACTGGGCGAGTGAGAGAGACTATTGTAGATCCATTGCAGCCAATCTTCATTGTGGAGATGACAAATGATTGATTGATTGATTGATTGTTATAGTCATTCAGATAACTCCTTCCGCCGTGGGCAATAGTTACCAACCCTTTTCTATCACACGCAATGGGTTAATGTCTAGTTGAAATATATCTAGTTTGCGCTGAAAAATGTCTGCGGCAGAAAGGGTTAACAAAAGTGTATTACTGTAAAGTAAACAACGAATCGCATCGGTAACTTACGGGGTATGTGATCCGGACGCTCAGAAAGCAATGGCAAACTACTGAGCGTAATCTTGCCAAGAAATCAACATACAGCTGATAGCGATGTCCTATAAACGATATGGAAAAAAAAAAAGCAATGAAAGCTACATGCGGTTTTTTTTTTTATCAATTACTAATTTCTTAACATGGTTTTTGTTTTCTCTATCAATGTCATAGTGAGCGTTGATGCTCAGACTATAGAGATAAAACGGCCTAGGAGTTTATCTCTTCCAACGTCTTAATGAGCTTTGATACTCAGACTATAGAGAGAAAACGGTAAAGGTGTTTATCTCTGCCAACGTTATAATGAGCGTTGATACTCAGACTGTTTAGTTCAGTTTATAGAGAGCAAGTGGTAAAGGGGTTTATCTCTACCAACGTCATAATTAGCGTTGATACTCAGACTATAGAGAGAAAACGGCCGAGGAGTTTATCTCTTCCAACGTCTTAATGAGCTTTGATACTCAGACTATAGAGAGAAAACGGTAAAGGGGTTTATCTCTGCCAACGTCATAATTAGCGTTGATACTCAGACTATAGAGAGCAAGCGATAGAGGGGCTTGTCTCTACCAACGTCATAATGGGCGTTGATATTCTGACTATAGAGAGAAAACGGCAGAGGAGTTTATCTTTTCCAACGTTATAATGAGCTTTGATACTCAGACTGTTTAGTTTAG
>OY992891.1:74725841-74745841 GCA_963921405.1 Cepaea hortensis | reverse complement strand
TAGTGGGTGTACTTGTCGTTGCTGGTGTTTCAGCTGTACTATCAGAAGACGTTCTGGCTGTTCCTTCTTGAGTAGTTTGAAGAACCTCCTGGGAGGTTTGAGCTGTGCTCGGCTCTCTGAACCCTTCAGTGGTGGTTGTGAAACCGTTAACATCAAGTGGGTCAAGTGAAGTAGTTGAGGTACATGAGCATGGGTTAGGATCCTCCAAGGTCTGCAGAAAGACGTCCTTGTCGAAATTCTGGGCAATCAGAAATTGGACTATTCAAGCTCACACCAATGGCTAACATAAATCTGTTCTAGGGGATGTAATATAATCATCACTATCATTGTCTATCTTGTCAAATTGACGTAGGCGTTTATTTAATTCTCTACAGATTTCGGTCATTGAACAATACTATACATAATATTCCTCCATGCACCTTCCCAGACCATCCAGTATAATTTATATAGATCTGCCTTCGTCTCTTCTGAATTGTCTTTCCAGTTGTCGTGATGTTATGGAATTGATTCAATTCTCTCGTATTTATTTATTTTACTATATACTTCTTTGTCATATTTTGCTTTTTAATTTGTCCACAAAGCTTACAGATTTTTAACACACCCATTTGTTCTTAGCTTCTTGTCTTCTTTTCGGTTATATCACTTTACTTGTTTTAATGGTTGCGGTTTTTGAGCATGTTACATTGTCATTTCTGCTCTGTATTTTATTTATTGCATGTCATATTTTCCTCAAAATAATTATGTATCGTTCTTGAATATCTTTATTTAACTGTAGGAACTTTTTATTACATCTAGTATCCTTAACTCTTTCGCTACCGTGATCCCATCTGTTGACACGATGTATTTCCTGATATGGCAGTCCGCCATTTTAGTGCCACAAAATGATCAGTGGTTTATTTCACATATTTCTGCTCCGTTTCGGAATTTTAAGTTACAGTAAACTAAAAAGTCGTACAGCCGAAAGATCTCTACGCCATCTTGATGCGGTCAATCATTTTCTAATATTGGATTCTTGTGAATTTTCAGTTTTAAGGTAGTGTTAATTTGTTTTTTCACAATGGAAACGCCCACCAGTTTGCGTCCACGTAGTATGACTTGAGATCAAGCTAGATTATTGTTTATAACTGTTTTAAACAATAGTGATTCCCTTATCAGTGAATATTTAGAAAGAATTTTTAGTTGTGTCTAAAGTTTTAGCACGTGGTGATAAAGAAAAACCAGTGAATGTTCGTCAACAGCTGAGTGTTTGACAACGAAGCACGAATGGCTGAAGTTTACGTCTGTCATTATTGCTATGGGACTTGATCCAAGACCATGTATCAAAGACTACTGGTGTACAAGTGCACATTTATATACTCCTTGGTATGCCACTGCCACTATGTTTCCCAGTAATCAATTAGAAAATTATAATATATTTATCACACCATGTTTCATGTATGTCAACCTGAGGGTACCCACAAAAAAAAAAAAAATTGATCCTCTTGTTGACATGATTCTGAAGAATATCCAGGAAGCATTTTACCCATTTGAAAATGTGTCCATTGATGAAATGATTATTTGGTGGAAGGGCTAAATAAAGCTAAAAAACAAACATGCATTGTTGTCTCTACAAAGTCTGTAGTTAGAACTGTTGAGAGCGGATTGCGAAAACCGCAAAGCAAGCCGAAGATGGTCTCCATGAAAATAACACGGCGATGAATGGCTGCGACAGAATGGACCAAATGGTTGGATATTATAATATCCATGATAGGAAAACCATTAAGTGGTGGAAGAAGATCTACTACTAGATCTTTGAAATTGCACAGATCAATGCTCACATCCTACATTCCATATGGCAAACAGAGAAAGGAGGATAAAAATTGTTATAGAAGGATTTCAAGTAAAGGAAAGTGCTCATCGCAAAGTAGCTCAGAGTATTCCTGAAAGTTTGACACTCTGCCTGCCGAAGAATTTCAGTCTGTTGCAGGAAATTATGCCGAAAGATTTACATGAGCCAAGCATTTAATTTAATGAATTATAATAGAAATAATATAATATAAATAATAGAATTTGTCGGTGTCAATAGAGACTGTGTTTTTTGTAGCACTCGAACTAAACGACACATATCATCTTTTGTTTGCTCCGGCTGCACTAATAGACCAGACTTGTGCGCCAAAGTTTGCTTTGCAGCCTATCACAAATAGACTGCCACATATAGTAAATAAAAACAAACAGACATGACAATTAAATGTAAATCTGCCAAGTGTTTTCCTAACTTTTGTCTGAAAAAAGAAAAATACATGATTCAGAATCTGCGGCAAAACTTCTTTTCGGATGATTGATTCGGAGGAATTGTATTTATAGTTTAGAAAAGTGTTGTTTGTGCAGTAAATTCAACAGGATTAGCAGTGATCAGGATATTGGATAACAACGCCCCCTTGGTAAGTACAATGTTTACATTATTTTTACCTACTTTTGTCCACATATTTTACAAATTATATTATTATTTTTATTTTATTTACAACCTAAAGCAGAAATTCTCCTACCAACATATTCCTTGTGCAATCCCCTTTATTTTGATATATAATACAACATTTCTGCTACAATTCTAACCATTTTCATAACATTATTGCGACATACACCAACTTCCAGATTGCGGCCATTAGTTTTTTTCATTTTTGTGACAAAGACATGGTTCAGAATATGCACCAAAACTTCCTTTTGGGTGATTTAAATGAGCAATACTGTTTATATTCTTGAAGACAGGTGGTGTTTGTTTGATTATTCAGTAAATTAAACATTATTAGCAGTATAGGAGTGTAGAAAACACATTCTAAGTGCAATGTTTACATTATTTTTACCTACTTTTGTCCAATTATTTTACAAATTATATTATTATTTTTATTTTATTTACAACCTAAAGCAGAAATTCTCCTACCAACATATTCCTTGTGCAATCCCCTTTATTTTGATATATAATACAACATTTCTTCTACAATTTTAACCATTTTCATAACTTTACTGTGAGAGACCCCACCTTCCAGATTTCAGCCATTATTTTTTGTCATTTTTTGTTAAAAAGACATGGTTCAGAATATGAACCAAAACTTCTTTTTGGGTTACTTTAATGAGCAATACTGTTTATATTCTAGAAGACAATTGGTGTTTGTCTGATTATTCAGTAAATTAAACATGATTAGCAGTATAGGAGTGTAGAAAACACCTTATAAGTGCAGTTTTTAAAATAATTTTTACCTCTTTAATTTCAGTTGTTATTATTAAACCTCTCATTATTGTCATAATATTTGTAACCTATCAATTAATTATTAACCCTGTCATGTTCCTTGTGCAATCCTCTTTAATTTGATATGTAATACAATAGATCTGCTACCATCTTAACCATTTTAAAAGCATTATTGTAACACACCCCTAGTTCCAATTTTCTGCCATAAATTTCTGTTTGGTCACAGCCCAGTTTTTGTTTGGTAGTGAAAGAGTTAACCTCATATATTTTTTCTACCTATCAGTGTTCATTCTAATTGTCCACATCGTGATCTCTGTTACAGTCAGCGGCGGGCAGTGACATCACACATAGTAACGCAGACACATTGGTCTAATACAACTGAAGTACAAAATAGCAAATACAGATCTGAACAGATTCTGAGGCAAACAAAAAGTAGTTTTGTGCCGAACAAAAATGAATGACGGAAAATTGGAAGTAGTGGTATGTTAACAGTTATGGCTTAAAAGTTGCTAATATGGTAGTCGGCAGCCGGCTTCGTGGCTTAGAGGTTATGACTTTTCTCCGTAATCTCGTATACTCTCGCCGGTAACGTGATGACGGTGAGAATCAGCAGTGGTTCGAATCGCATCGGTAACTTACCGGGTATGTGAGCCGGCCGCTCAGAAAGCAATGGCAAACTACTGAGCGTAATCTTGCCAAGAAATCAACATACAGCTGAAAAATGCTGGTGTTGACAGCGATGTCCTGTAAAGGATATGCACACACATAAATATAGTAGCAGACATGCTGTATTATGACACAATGACAACGTTTTGGCGATATAAAAACCCACGGCTGATACGGGAAGTCGCTTAAGACGGCAAATCATCCCATGTCACTTAATGAGTTCAACTTGAAAATTGAAATCTTTCCTTGGTAGGCGACAAGAACACAGTAAAGATAACCTTAGGCAGATACACCAAGTCGCCTCTAAGAAGAACGAAATAACACGATGTACTTACTACTATACGCGTAAATTAGAATATTCTTAAACAAGTGAATCGGTATAACTATACCTCGGAACAGTCTGTTGGGAGCTGCCTAGAAGAGATAGAACAAGAATCGCTATGGCAAATTTAGCCTTTTCCAAGATGGAAAACAGACTGACCAATAAAAAGATGTCAATTGCAATGAGGAAAAAGAGTGTTGAGTTACAACATAGAGCCCGTACTTTTGTATGGATGTGAAATGTGGACAATGAGCAGACAAGCTGAAAAAGATCTGATGGCTGTGGAAAAATCGTTTCTGAGGAAAATGCAAAGAACACAATGGACAGTCAGGAAAAAAAAAAAAAAACAACGAGCAAGAAATCTACAAGAAACAAATGAAAACCATAAACTAATTAGAGAAATTATATTGATTGATTGATTTAGGAACCGACATCACAGCATTAGGGGCATTCCCATAAGCTCTACGTCTCTATCCTCAGCAGCCAGCGAAGAGTTCCAACACAAATAGTTATTTTGAGCACGTCATAAGAAGGAATAAATTGGGGAACGTGATGATTGAGACGAAAAGAACAGGGAAGAGCAGAGATTAAATTTCTAGATGGCTTGGCTACATGGCATGGTCAAGACAAAACTACAGAGCTGATCCACGACTTTGGTGATCGTGTGAGATGACGAAACATGACCGCCCACGCTTATCGGCACGGTGCATGACGAGGCTGATAATGCCATTGGTGTGTGAAATATTAAGACTTCAGATACGCCACGACATAATCAGGTGGCTGATGCGGTTCTCATCCCTTCCCCCTGTCCTTTCCCAGCAATTCCCAGAAAATTATGAGTATTTTATGATGCAATTTCGACCCAAGAGCCATACTGGTCGCACAAAAGTATCCAACCACTGCTAAGGAATAATAGGACATAAGGAATAAGAGGACAGAGGGAATAAGAGGACAGAGGGAATAAGAGGACAGGGGGAATAACAGAGTCGATGAGAATCTCGTTATATAAAACCCTTAACTGATTCAGTGCCGAAGGATTATATATCGCCAAATGTGACATCAAATCTGGAGAGAACGACGATATACCGCCGATCTAGGATGGTCGTGTTATTTGTTTTGTCCGTGTGTCTTTCGAATTTCAATGCTCAGTGAACGGACATTTAAATTATATTACTTGTTCATTTGATTGTGTACCATGTTTGGGCCAAACCTACTTTTCCTGCTTGGTACTGAATCTGTTAATTTGGCATTCTCTGGCTGTTTATGCTTCATCTAGACACCACAAGGTACAAGATGTGATGAGATGAGATGAGATGAGATGAAATGAAATGAGATGAGATGAGATGAGATGAGACTGCTCGGATATTAACCCGAAATACAAGAGGGCGGTAAAGCAACAGATAAAGAGGTTCTTACGTTTGTGAGCGGTGGTTTTGTTGACACTCCTAACGGGTAGCAGACAGAAGTCTTCTTGTTGCTACTCAAGAGGTAGGCGGCAAACCGGGCAGTGTGGTTCTGTAGATAAACGTGGTAGTAGGTAGTACTGTAATCCATGACTAGCTGCCTGTAACATCCGGACCAGTTGGTCCCTGGCGTAGAAAACGAGAGTAGGTGAACCATCTAATTATTGCTACTCAAGCACAGAACAGACAGACATAACTCAGGCAGATACAGAAACAGGCACGAAGATTTAAAAAAAAAAGTCGCTTAAAAGTCGACAGAGTCGACTTCATTGCTCCGGGTTTTATCCCACATGGCTCAGTCTCTTTCCGCAGTGCGGAAAGCGTTGCACAAAGCACGAACTCCGTAGCTCCAGCGACGATCCTCAGGAGTCTCAAAAAAAATGCACCCGTGAACCTAAGATTGCGGCCCGGAATCGATCCCACAACCTTCGGAGCCCGAGTCAGAAGACTTGACCACCTCGCCACGGCGACAGACGCAGAGAAAGAAGGGTATGTGGGTAAGTAGATCAACAGACGAATAGACAGACAGACGCACAGAGAGACTGAAAGACAGACACGAAGAGTGACTCACACAGTCACGTATGTTGGATGGCAAATGAATAGATGTGTAGATTCTATGTACAGACAGACAGACAGACAGACAGACAGACAGACAGACAGACAAACAGACAGACAGACAGACAGACAGACAGACAGAGTTACGTATGTTGGTTAGTAGATGAATAGATTTGTGTATTATATGTGTTGTTGTTGTTGTTGTTGTTGTTGTTGTTGTTGTTGTTGTTGTTGTTGTTGTTGTTGTTGTTGTTGTTGTTGTTGTTGTTGTTGTTGTTGTTGTTGTTGAATGACTTGCACGATAAATTGGATTAAAGTTAGGAACAGTTGCGCAATTCGTCGACCTCACTCTCTCGCCTGAGTTATCTGAGTCCAGTGGCAAGACAAATCAAGACGACTGTAGACGAATACAGGTGCAGTGGATGAACAGGGCGCTCCCGTACCTTGCCGTGCTCATCACGTTCCACAACCCTTTGCAGGTAAACGCCGTCTTGCCCGTTGAATAAGGAATGATTTCTTCCGCTCAGTCTGCCGAATCCTGTCTTCACATCCTGGGTAGGAATACCCTAATTCACCGATCAGTTTGACACCAAATCGGCTACCCAGGCCTGGTTTAGCCAGCCTTTCACAGCTGTTGCCAGGGAGATGGCCGCTGTCGCATGCTGACAGCTACTAAGAGCCACAGGCAAGAGCTGGATGTCAGGCTTGGACCAGTGGGGGATGGTCCCTTGAAAAGGGAAGGATTCTATGTATAAACTTATAGACATACAGACGTACAGACAGACAGAAAGACAGACACGAAGAGAATCTCACACAGTTACGTATGTTGGTTGGCAGATGAATAGAGTTATGAATTCTATGTATAGACTTATAGACAGACAGATTGGCACGCAGACTCGAAGAGAGACTCACACAGTCACATTGACGAACATTCAGGCAGCCACACAGAAGACATAGACAGCCACACAGAAGACAGAGACAGCCACACAGAAGACATAGACAGCCACACAGAAGACAGAGACAGCCACACAGAAGACAGAGACAGCCACAAAGAAGACAGAGACACTACACACAGGCGGGCATATGGGAAGCTAGACGAACAGATGTACAGATAAATATATTGATAAACAGACAACCCATCAGAAAGACCACGTAGACAGACACTCTGACAGCCATGCAGGCAGATATGTGATAACTAGAATAACAGGCGTATATAAACAGAATTATAAACAGACAGACAGGTGCACAGATAGATGCGCACGCATACATACTGACATTTGGGTAAACAAACTGAACAACGGATAGGAGGTCAGCTAGGCCGAATAGATAAGAGCACATGTTCTTAAACATCCGGTGTGCTGATGTCGAGGTAGTGGGTTAAATCCCTACACAGGTTGTTTTTTTTGTTTTTTTTCATATCCTTTACAGGACCTCGCTGTCAACAGCAGAATCTTTCAGCTGTCTGTTGATTTCTTGTCAAGATTACGCTCAGTAGTTTGCCATTGCTTTCTGAGCGGCCGGCTCAGTATCCCGCAAGTCACCAGCGGGGGTCGAACCGCTCCCAGTTCTCTCCCGCTACGAGACTCTGTGTGATAAACGGGATTACGGAGAAAGTGTTGTAACTCCTCAGCCAGAGAGACCGGCCTACACAGGTTAGTTGGACTAAAATGTTGATTTCTCGTCCTTGAACTGGGGACGTAAATTACAAGTACCTCTGAAGTCGGAGTAGGTTCGCCTGATGGCAAGGGGCACTGATAATAGGGGAAGCAAATCTACACGCAAAAATTAGTCTGGTGCACTGGAAGTAATAGCACGTGTATGTACTATATTTGAGTTCAAAACGACTTGAGCTGAGTTGAGTTAAGTCATGAACCGACACCACTGCACTCAGGGCATTCCCATAGGTGTTCAGTAAGCATCTTCAACAGCCAGCGTAGAGGCCCAATACTAATGGTGTCCATTACAATCTGATTGTGTGACCGTCTAGCTTTACCTCTGACAGACGACTGTCTGCCCGATCCCCTGACCTACCCCTGCTGCCACATTCTTTCTAGACCTTCTCAGCTGGTGGGGAATTCCCTCCAGAGGGGAATTTTAGAGTTTCCATGGGAGGAGGAAAGGGGGGGGGGGGTAAGATTATTTTAAGAACGCGTTAATGCAAGAACCGATTACTTGATATTGCTTTTCCCTCCGTACTTTACGATTCTGTACTTCTCGCCCTTCTGAAATTCGTTTTATAATGTAAGTAGACCCGCAAATCACATTTTATGTTGATGTCTGGACTTGTTCTTTTATGTGTTATTAAATTTAGCTTCCATTTTTACGTATACTGTATTGGGGCGGGGGGAATTTATAGGGAGGAATTACGAAAGGTGGGGGGGGGGGAGAGATAATAACGTTCTGAACATATGGTGAAGGGGTGCATGGGCCAAAAAGGGTTCAGAACCATAGCTCTAGAACCTATAGTTTATCAATTCTTCTACATTATTCACGCGCTCCCAGAGGTCCTTCACCACATCTGCCTTATCATGGAACACATCACCCCTCAATGATGCAGCACCAGTCAATCTGTCCGCCTCTTTATTTCCAACCACACCAGAGTGTCCTGGAGAAAAGATCCGACAAATGTTCACAACCTTTGACCTCTGAATTGATGCATGCCATTCGGCACGAAGCATGCCAGTCTTTACTTTTGTCAGCATGCTTTGTGAATCAGTTACAATCACAACATGCATATGCAGTTTGTTCTCCAACCAGCGGAAAGTTGCAGTAACCGCCTTTATCTCCATTCTCAGACTTGAGGTTGTGGTGTCACATGCCAAGCTCAGTTTTACTAACCATTGGTCACTGGCTTTTGCTATGAATTCCCAGGCACTTTTTTCGCCTCTTAACACAGAGTCATCAATATAGATAATCACATCACCATCTCGAGAGTAGTCCTGAATTAACTGCTGAATTTCTATTTCCGTAGCGCCTGCTTGCCACTTCCTACACTCACACCTCAATGTTATTGTAACCCCACACAAGTCTGAATTTCTATTCGGCGCTCTGACACACTCCTTGCCTCTGTCAATCTTTCCAAGTGGGCAAACTTCCCTGATGGTCTCTTCTGCCTGAGCAATCTATGATCTTCCTCTTAACAGCATGTGGACCTTAACTCAGTGGCGTGCAGAGGGGGGTGTGACGGCCCCGGGCATTCAGCCGGAGGGGGTAATCCAGTTAGGGAGAGGGAGCAGCACAGTGCAGTCGAGGGGAGGAGGAATGAATGAGGTAAAGAACAATTTAGGGGCATCCATCAAGGGGTTGGCCACGGGCATCAAAGAACCTCTGCACGCCACTGCCTTAACTGATCCAGGGAATCATGCGGGAGATGTTCCTTGATCGCAGCTACCTTGAGGTATGACCTTGTCTGCAACACCTAGAGTCCGTCTGCATTGGTCGGTAGCGCCAGGATGTATCCCAGATACACTATTGGGGTGTCCCTTGTACACTCAGGAATCACAGTCATGGCTTCATTCTGTATACGCTCTATCATCGTGATTGTGATGAAAGGTTTATCTCCCTGGCCTGAATCTTCGTCATCACCTCCAGCGAACGTTACAAAAAAAAATCGACCGACAGACAGACACACGTGCACATATTACCGGGAATATCTGTACAGTCCCAGTTGTCATTCAACGGAATAATCTCCAGTGTTGCCCTCAGACGATTATCCACGACGACAACAACAAAAATGGCGGCTTCAAGTAAATTGGCGGCAAATTCCGTTGTGAAGTCATACTGGTTCCGCCAAAGGTTTGTGGGTAATAATGGCTCATACATGCGCGTTGTAGCTGCACACCTAAAGAAAATCAAAGTATAACATCAGCAGCAGAGAACTATTATGGAACGACGGAATAGACTCTACTTGTAGAGGTTAGAGTCAGTGTCACAAAAGGCGGCGGAGGATCAAGAGAGCGCGATGGTCTTTGAGAGGAGCCGAGTCAGTTGTGTGGGAAGTCAACGCTACCGAATACAGATTGTGGTTAGGTTGGTGATGTTGATGATGATGGTTATAAGGGTAGTGGCTGTTGTTATGATGATGCTGATGATGAAGGTGGTGGTGGTAATAAGGGTAGAGGATGTTATGTTGATGATGGTGGAAATAAGGTTACAAGTTATGGTTATGATGATCATTTTGATGGTGATAAGGTTAGGGGTTGTGGTGATAATGTTGGTTGGTGGTGATGATGATAGTAGTGGTGATGATGATAGTGGTGGTGGTGGTTATGATAATGATGGTGGTGGTGATTGATGATGATGATGATGATGATGATGATGATGATGATGATGGATGATGATGATGATGATGGTGATGATGATGATGATGATGATGATGATGATGATGATGGTGGTGGTGGGGGTGGTGGTTTTGATAATGATGGTGGTGATGTTGATGTGGTGATCGTTATGATGATGATGGTGGTGGTTGTGATTATGATTCAAGTCTGTGAAAAAAGGCTCCTGGCCACGATGTCATGAACAGATCAGTCCACATACTGGCCATTATGAGATTTAATGGCGGATTTTAAAAGTCCACCTCTGTGTCCTTGTCCAACACGGATAGAGAATGAGAAAGAGAAGACAAAGGAGGATGGGATCAGAAGAGGTGGAGCTGGAAGAAGACGGAGGAGATGACTGAGGAAGAGAAGGTTAAGAAGCAGCAGCAGCAAAAGAAGACGAAGAAGAAGAAGAAGAAGAAGAAGAAGAAGAAGAAGAAGAAGAAGAAGAAGAAGAAGAAGAAGAAGAAGAAGAAGAAGAAGAAGAAAGAAGAAGAAGAAGAAGAAGAAGAAAGAAGAAGAAGAAGAAGAAGAAGAAGAAGAAGAAGAAAAGAAGAAGAAGAAGAAGAAGGAAGAAGATCAAGAAGAAGAAGAAGAAGAAGAAGAAGAAGAAGAAGAAGAAGAAGAAGAAGAAGAAGAAGAAGAAGAAGAAAAGAAGAAGAAGAAGAAGAGAAGAAGAAGAAGAAGAAGAAGAAGAAGAAGAAGAAGAAGAAGAAGAAAGAAAAGAAAACGAAGAAGAAGAAGAAGAAGAAGAAGAAGAAGAAGAAGAAGAAGAAGAAGAAGAAGAAGAAGAAGAAGAAGAAGAAGAAGAAGAAGAAGAAGAAGAAGAAGAAGAAGAAGAAGAAGAAGAAGGAGGAGGAGGAGGGAGGAGGAGGAGGAGGAGGAGGAGAAGAAGAAGAAGAAGAAGAAGAAGAAGAAGAAGAAGAAGAAGAAGAAGAAGAAGAAGAAGAAGAAGAAGAAGAAGAAGAAGAAGAAGAAGAAGAAGAAGAAGAAGAAGAAGAAGGAGGTGAGGAGGAGGAGGAGGAGGAGGGAGGAGGAGGAGGAGGAGGAGGAGGAGGAGGAGGTGAAGAAGAAGAAGAAGAAGAAGAGAAGAAGAAGAAGAAGAAGAAGAAAGAAGAAGAAGAAGAAGAAGAAGAAGAAGAAGAAGAAGAAGAAGAAGAAGAAGAAGAAGAAGAAGAAGAAGAAGAAGAAGAAGAAGAACAAGAACAAGAACAAGAAGAAGAACAAGAAGAAGAACAAGAAAAGGTAGAGGAGGAGGAGGAGGTTAGGAAGAGAAAGAGAGCCAGAGAACATTAACAAGAATTAAAACAACAACACCAACAGCAACTGACTTAATTGTCAGTTATACCCACCAGAATTCTCAAACAACAACATTGCGTAGAAGACGTCACTGCTGTTCACAAGGTAGAATTCGTCATTGGCTAGTGACACGGTCTTGGCATCGCCTGCAAATGGTAGGCGGATCTCCTGTACGCTAGAGCTGGCCTTTGTTCCGTACACCTATGTGAACACCATTTCAAATGAGAGAATAAATGCATTATTTCTTCATATATAGTGTCTAGGAGATCAGCATGGCAGAATGGATAAGTGCGCTCGCTCTTAAATTTCCGATATGATGATGCCGAGGTAGTCGGTTCAACCCCTACACCGGTCACTAAAATGTTGACTTCCGTCCTTGACTTAAGGACGTAAATTACAAGTACCTCAGAAGTCGAGGAGGATTAGCCAGATGGCGAGGGGCAGTGGTAATAGGGAAAGTTAATTCATACACAACAATCAGTCCAGTGCACTGAAATTAACAGCACGTGTATGGACTAAACTTGAGTTCAAACATTAAACATAATAATAATACACAGGTGGGTCAGAAAGTTATGCACCATAATTATTATCTCTTTAACCGTTAATGACATACAAATGAAATTTAGTCACAATGTTCAAGCACATATACAGCAAATACTTCTACTTCTCAACATAATCCCCATAAACTTTAATGGCTTTATGCCATCTTGAAACAAGAACATGTATCCCAGATCTGTATCACATTTTGTCCTTTTCTAATAGCCATTTCTCCACTGCGTTAATCACTCCCTTGTGGTCTTCAAACTTTCTCCCGAGGATAGCATTCATAAGGGGACCGAAAAGATAGAAATTGCTTGGTGCCAGGTCTGGACCGAAAGGTGGATGGGGCAGTACATTCCACCACATCTTGTCGATTACCTCCCTTGTTTGTAAACGTGTGTTTTCCTTTGGACCTTATGGTCCTCTGTGAGAACTCGAGGAACCAATCTTGCACAAACCTTTGAATTTCCCAGGTTTTTTGAAAATTTCAATTGTACTCCCCTTACTTATTGAAAGTTGTATGGACAACTGTTGACTTGTGAGTCGCTTATCTCTGCGAATCATAATGTATGCACGTTCCAATATATCCTGTAGGTGGCTGACATAAGCCTGGGTCATTGACAATGAGTTGAGTGACCGGGCATGAGAAAGAATGGGTGAAAGTGGGAGACAGTAAAGTGACTGACCTGGCTATGAGAAAACAGCCAGTCCTGAGAAATAAAATAGTGAGGGTAGAGAAAAACCCCTAGGGTGGATGGGGCGAGAGATAGGGTATTTGTGTGTGAAGTCAAGGGACTTCAGGGAGTTGAGTTTTAGATACCGAAGGAGTCGGTAGTCGACGGAGAACTGTGTTGTGGGATTCTCCGAGCTGTGAAGACAGTCCTAAAACCCAGAGTGGGTTACATAGAGAGCAGAGGCTCCGACCCAGTGGGTGGGTCGTATTGTGGGAGATCCAGCCGTGGATAGTAGCTGGACTAAATGTCTTGTGAATTTGAGATTTAGCAGGCCGTGAGAAGACAGTGATGTGTGCTGGTTAAATTGTGAGGAGGATATTTATATTCTATGGATTACATTATTTCTGGATGTATAAACATGTTCTGTCTGTCCGTGTTCTTTCTGGATTAAAGATTATGTGCGCCAACTCAATCTTGTTTCATGACTGGTGAAGGTGCACTGCTGGGGTGAGTTGGATTAAGAGACAGTTAGATAGCTCGATTGACACACCAGGAGCATCGTTACCTAGACAACGACCATCACACGCACGTATCATAAAGAACGTCGTGTGACATCTGAGAGCTCTTACGATCAAGAAACCCATTGCATTATAGACATTGGTGTCATTCTGAGATAGTTGTGGGCTCTTCGCTGAGAGAGGAGTTATTATCTGGCGACATCGTTCCATCAAACTAGCAAACCCTTGACAATTTGGATTGTGTGGCTTCAAGAGGGTAATGTGAACTCTTTGTGTGTGCACCAGATAATTCACACAGACAGACGGGAGTAAAAACTCAAGCTAGCAGACAGTTCAAGTGAAGTTCACGACAGGTAAATTAACGGCGGTCAGCACACGTAAACAGACGAGGCGGGGTGCCAGGAGGATTAACGCAGCACAAATCAACCGGGAGAGTCGACTACTGTGACGGGGGGGGGGGGGGGGGTAGTCATTAGTCACAAACAGCACGGAATGTCGGATTGAGAGGCCAGGCGCATGTGTTTATAGGTCAAGAGACAGAAGCGCCAACAGACAGCACAGGTAAAAGTCGCGTGAACAAGTGGACAGTGAGTTGTTTGCGACAAGAAGATGTCAGTCCTAGGTGTGTGTAGGACATTGCTGTAGGTGATAAAGACAGGATTGAACCAAAGATTTGTCGACGCAGTTAATAGGACGGGTGGAGCCACCAGCGTCCAGGTACTGGGGAAGTACATGTTTGGAAAACAGAGAAAATTGACATTTGCTGAATCACCGGGAGGGGGACAGAACGGGGTGGAAACAAGAACCCTGCCGCCAGAGTTGGGGAGGGTTAATGGTGGAAAGGGTGATTTTCCACGAAGTTAAAAAAAAGCAGCCGTGTCGGGGCTGAGAGGTTGGGTGGAAAGTGTTTTTTGTATGACGGAAAAGTGTCCGGTCATTTTACAGACAGTCAGTGTGGATTATTGTGACAAAGAAGACTGAGGTACTGACTTGAGGTGTCCGGCAAGGTCAAGGTTGGGGACAGTGGAAAGTTACTGAGATTTTCCAGAGAACTGGATAAACAACTTGTTTATGAACGAAAACCAGACTTTATGTTTCGTCTTTGTTGAACTGTTCTACTATCGTTATCATTACTCTGTCATGAGCAATCATTGTTACAATAAAGGATGACGTGTCATCACCGCACACAAAGGGTGCATACAGTTGCCAAAAAGAACTGACGGTACAGGGTTATAGCACTGGGCATTTGCGGCCAATTTTTCATTTGAACTTTGTCTTTAACCGGCAATCCAGAACATTTTGGGATAATTCCATCATCTTCAATTCGTACGACAATCGAAAGAACACTTTGGATAATTACTATTTACCGTCAACGTTCTCGACAGGTGGAACTGGTGATCGCAACGCGAAATGAAGTAACCACTCAACAAAACAACAAGTCGCTTTGCAATCTAGCGTTGTAGACATTTCGGAGAATTTAACACAGATTTTTCCAGCGGATTGCGAATAACTATTAAAACGTACCAAAACTTTTGTGACTGATTAATAAGAACTTTTGGCGACGTATAAATAAGCATACATATTTGACGGCCAACCATTGGCACATTATTTTTTTTGCTCCCATCGTCATATTTATTGTTGTCGGGTGTTACGCAATTATTTGTATGTGGTCCAGTGTTTGTCAAGAGTAGGGGATTTTTGTGTTGTTTCTCGAAGGCCGGGAGACTGGGCGAAAAGTTATTTTCTGAGGTGCACCATATATAATTTCTGGGAAGAAAATCGAAAGGTCGGTTTATTTGGTTCTGCAGGGACGGTCCTGAATTATATAACGTGTCAGTTTGTGTTTGACGTCAGATTTCTGTATATTTTTATGCTATAATTTTTTTTTCCTTTCTCTTTCTTTCTTTTCGTGATAGTTACATATGATATTGGTTGTGGTCGGATATATGTTATTATTGTGATCTTTCGTCATGTCTGCTGTCTAGTGGTCTTTGTCAGTTTATATTTATATATTACGCGCACTGTGGGTGTCCCTACACAAGCTTGTGGTTGTTAATGTAGTTTATTTCTTTGTGATCACCTTCTCCGTGTACTTGGCTTGTGAGTCTAACGTTTTTAGAGACAACACTTACTGTTATCATTCATTCGTTTTGTATATGTATTTATATGTATGTTTAACAATATTTCCAGAAATGTTATACAATTATTTGTTATGGATATATGCGAGGGAGTATAGGTGATATTTTCCCTCACTATCTAGTGCTTATAGAGTGACTGGGTGAGTACAGAGTGATATTTTAGCACAACGAATTTACGTACACAGGGAGTTGTGGTGTACGTAGGGAAGTGACACAGACTAGCAGCAGAGGCTGTACATTTATAGTTGGCTGATTGACAGCAACGTGTCCACAAGTACAAGATGCCTACTTTAATGGAATATATTGAAGCAGGTGAACGAATAGGCCTGAAAGGTAAAGAGTTACAGGAGTATGCCGAAGTAAAAGAACAAAAACAAATGGAAAGAGAGGAGAGGCATAATGAACGCGAGGCAAAACGCCAACAAGAAGAAAAGGTAGCTGAAGCAAAGCGTCTACAGGAAGAGACACAAGTAAAACTAGCTGAAATGGAAAACAAACGTCTACAGGAAGTAAAGTTAGCCGAAATAGAAAACAAGCGTCTACAGGAAGAGAGAGAGACACAAATGGAACTTGAAAAGTTAAAACAAACAAATGCGGTGGAAATCGAGAAAGAGAAGATTAAGATGGAAGCTGAAATTGCTCTCAGAAAATTAGAACTATCTTCGAAAGGTCAAAGTGAGGAAAGCAGAAGACCTTCGCAGTCGTCACAGAGACTAAAACTGCCATATTTTACGGACCGGGATTGCCTTGAATCCTATCTTGGGAGATTCGAATCGTCTGTAAAAACATTAGGCATTCCAGAAGCGGAGTATGCGATGCGACTTGGCGAGTTTCTTACGGGTAAGGCACTAGACACCATATTCAACTTACCTGTAGAAGAAAGAAACAACTACACTATCTTACGTCAACGTTTGCTGACAAAGTTCCAACTAACTGAACATGGATATAGAACAAAGTTTAGACAGTCAGTGCCAGAGACCTATCAAGATTTCACTGATTTTGTTAACACTGTAAAGAATACATTTAACAAATGGATGGAGCTTGCAGAGGTAGGGAAAGATTTTAATAAATTAGTAGATCTAATGTTAAGAGACAAGGTAGTATCTGCATGCAATTCTAACTTAGTAGCTTTCTTTGAAGAACGTAAGCCAAAGGACATAGACACAATGTCACAGTTAGGGCAAAACTACATGACTGCACATCCTAACGTATCTATTGGGAAACTAATGAGTGAGGAAATAGTCTGTGCAGCGTACACTAAACAGGACCAGAATCCAGTCATCAGACCAAGGGCGAAAAGTGTGGATTCAGTACAGAAAGGTGGGCAGCAAGAACCTCAAGATAATGGTTTCCGAGGAAGCAATGTTGGTAGAGTAGGACGGTACCCACATAGAAGAGGGAATTTCCAGAGACGTCAGAATTATGCCGGATGTTGGAATTGTGGGAGCTGGAGACACAAGCAGCGGAATGTGACGTGCAGCCAGCCAGTGAGCCAACACGTAACGCAAGGAAGGAGATCATCTGTTTCAAATGTGGAAAGAAGGGGCATGTCAGTCATCAATGTAGGATGAGAGAAACAGAGCACTCAAATGCAGTGCAAGTAATTGAGACGCTGAACAATGAAGATTGTAGTGGGTGCAAACCTCTTTTTGAAAAAGACAGTCAGCCAGTTCTAATATGTGGTCATACAGTGAAAGCAGGATCAGCAGTGCATTAAGGAGGAAGTCTGAAGCTGCATCAGGGATTTGTCAATGATAGACCAGCGTTAACAATTAGGGATTCCGGATGTACGTCTATCGGAGTGAGGAAAAGTTTAATAGATCCCTCGGATTATACAGGGAAAAAGATTAGATGCATAACATTCAACGGCACAGTAGAGTTCTACCCATTAGCCATAATAACAGTAAAAACACCATATATCACTGGAAGAGTGACAGCGTGTGTTTTGGACTCACCAGTGGCTGATTTGATCATATGAAATGTTATAGGAGTTAAAGATAGTACAGAAGAGGAAGTAGTTTATTGGGACCAAAAATATAGTGTAAGTAGTAATGAGGTAGTTATCACAAGAGAACCTAAATTAGAGAGTATAGCTGAGGTAGAAGAGGCACTTGAATTAGACACAGGAACTCAGGACAAGGATAGTACAGCTGAGCAGATGAGAATGGATCCCAAATATAGTGCTAGTGGCTCCCAGAGATAAGATACTACTCTGAACAAATGTTCCCAAGGGTGTAGGAGAGTAGAACATAGGCGGTCAAAGAAGGGTAGATGGTGCTTCGAGAGGAAGAACAATGTTCTCACTCGCCGCTTTTCAGATAGTGGAACTGCACGTGGGCAAGGAGCAGTACCTTTAGCACATAGAGACCGATATACTAGACCAGCTCAGGATAGGGCATGTGCAGGGCACATAGGCATAAGGCGTATGCAGCAGAAATCAAGGTGCCAAATATATGGGCCAAGATTGAATAAAGAGTTCAGTCTAAACGGAGACTCAAGTGTAACGGTGCAATATGCAGATAGGAAAGTTGAGTCAGGTCAAAAGAGTGTTCGCGACATTACTGACCCAGGGCTAGGGATAGCAAACAGATGTTGTAATTGTAGAGGTACCATGAGTCATGGGTACATGAAAGGTAGACACAGCATCGACAGGAATCAGAGGTGGGTTGATGCAAGGAAAGAACCACCTGATATATGGTCGGTACACAAATAGCTTGTGTCTTTTTGAAGATGTTAATAGACCTGCAGATACACAGATATGATGTTTCCTATGATGTATTATTATTATGTGATGTATTAGTTCATGCATTGGTACGCAAGATAGAAAGATGGTTGTATGTATGTGTGGGGAATATGGGAGTGTACTATGAGCATTTGATGTATTATTTATGGTGGTAGCTAAAGTGAGATGGAGCCATACTTAGGGCTACCCAGGCAATATGTCTGAGTCACAGGTTTAGTAAGTTTTAGTCTCCAAATATTTGAAAACGAAGTTTTCTTTTAAGAGGGGGGTGATGACATAAGCCTGGGTCATTGACAATGAGTTGAGTGACCGGGCATGAGAAAGAATGGGTGAAAGTGGGAGACAGTAAAGTGACTGACCTGGCTATGAGAAAACAGCCAGTCCTGAGAAATAAAATAGTGAGGGTAGAGAAAAACCCCTAGGGTGGATGGGGCGAGAGATAGGGTATTTGTGTGTGAAGTCAAGGGACTTCAGGGAGTTGAGTTTTAGATACCGAAGGAGTCGGTAGTCGACGGAGAACTGTGTTGTGGGATTCTCCGAGCTGTGAAGGCAGTCCTAAAACCCAGAGTGGGTTACATAGAGAGCAGAGGCTCCGACCCAGTGGGTGGGTCGTATTGTGGGAGATCCAGCCGTGGATAGTAGCTGAACTAAATGTCTTGTGAATTTGAGATTCAGCAGGCCGTGAGAAGACAGTGATGTGTGCTGGTTAAATTGTGAGGAGGATATTTATATTCTATGGATTACATTATTTCTGGATGTAAAAACATGTTCCGTCTGTCCGTGTTCTTTCTGGATTAAATATTATGTGCGCCAACTCAATCTTGTTTCATGACTGGTGAAGGTGCACTGCTGGGGTGAGTTGGATTAAGAGACAGTTAGATAGCTCGATTGACACACCAGGAGCATCATTACCTAGACAACGACCATCATACGCACGTATCATAAAGAACGTCGTGTGACAGTGGCTATGGTAAGACGTCGATGGCGCGACTTATCAGCCAGCTCTACATCGCCACATGCAGAAACCAAAACTCTCTGCGCCCAGTGACTAACTCTACTTCTATTGACTGCAAAAGTGCCAACAATCGCACACAAACTTTTGTAAATGTAACAACAGTTTCTTTCTCTGCGATAAAATATTATATAACTATCATCTGCTTGTAACCTACGTCATTAATATCTGTCATTTCAACAGTTTTGTGTCGCGGTTAGAATTGGGTTACAGATGTCAATTTGGTTTACACTTTCAAGAGATTATAAACTTAAATTGGTGCAGATTTAACGCTTCCATCTTTAATATTAGCTGAGATAATAATTGTGATGCATAACTTTCTGACATACCCTCGTATAACTATAAAGTATCATAGCATAATACTAAAGTATGGTATACACCCATAACCGGCTATCCACATTTGCAAAATGTTAAGTGAGTAAGGAGTAATAATACCATTATGTGTGTGTCATCGCGGACAGCAACAACTTTCAACATGGTCCGACGGCCGGCTTCTAGAGGTAGACCTGGGAAGGACACGTACTCGTG
>OY992891.1:74258341-74720841 GCA_963921405.1 Cepaea hortensis | reverse complement strand
AAGAGTAAGGTCATTTGATCCGTTCGTTAGTGTGGCCACTGTCAGGGAGCTACCTGGGAAAATAGTACGCTAGCGACCATCACGATTGTATATGCTGTTGATTTATTGGGACTGTTGTCCGTTCTGCTATTCACAAGCAACAGTGCGGGGCATTTTGTATGACATTCACTGGCACGGGACGAAGCAATATGGGGTGATCCTTTGTCGTGAACGTGGAACCACGACTAACGATCACGATGTTGGTGATGGTGTTGAGGATGATGTTGGTGGTGGTATGACGATAATGACTGCGACGATGATGACGGCGGTGAAGTTAGCAATTAAAATAGTGGTGAAACTAACAATGATATTGATGATTGTCATAGTCTGACTGGCTTAGTTTAGCTTAGTTTAGTCGATGGATCAACATCACGGCACACGGGTGCAACCCATAAGTGCTCCGTTCTCCTCCTAACTCAAACCTGAGTTTGGAGAAACTCAGCTCAGTGCACGAACTCCGCAGCACCGGCGAGGATTCTGAAAAAAACTTTGGTTAGATTTTTAACTCTAAATGTTTTCCCGGGCAGCGCCGTTGGGCTACTCTTTTTCGATTTCCAACTGCCAAGGGATTTTTTACGTGCGCAACAATACAATCGGCGTCCGATCTCACTACCCAGAGATCGGGGGAAATTGTATTACTAGAAGTCCACGTGAAAAAATCCCGGCCCTCACCGGGGCTTGAACCCGGGACCTCCAGCTCTCGAGGCGGACACCGTACCTCGAGACCACGCAGCCCCCTAGTCTGACTGGCTTAAATTCGTTAATCCTTAATCAGATATACCAAGCAAGTGGGCGAGAACAAAGGATAACGTTGTTTGTGGGCTAAACACTGCAAATAGATGCAAGTTGATAATTACAGGCATAAATTATCCTCTCGAGCAAAGTCTATATAGTAAGTTGATACGGCAAAGTCAATCCAGAAAGTTGACCGACAAAGACAATCCAGTAAGTTGACCGACAAAGACAATCCAGTAAGTTGACCGACGAAGACAATCCAGTAAGTTGATACGTAAAAGTCAATTCAGAAAGTTGACCGACAAAGACAATCCAGTAAGTTGACCGACAAAGAGAACACAGTAAGTGCATCGACAAAGACAATCGAGTAAGTCGAACGACAAAGACAACCCAGTAAGTTCATCGACAAAGACAATCCAGTAAGTCGACCGACAAAGACAATCCAGTAAGTTGACCGACAAAGACAATCCAGTAAGTTGACCGACAAAGACAATCCAGTAAGTTGACCGACAAAGACAATCCAGTAAGTTGACCGTCAAAGACAATCCAGTAAGTTGACCGACAAAGACAATCCAGTAAGTTGAACCGTCAAAGTTAATCCAGAAAGTTGACCGAGAAAGTCAACACATTTATGAATGTAACGGACTCAACAAAGTATGATGAGACAGGTGCAGACGGGCATGCTTCGGGCAGAGTGGAAGGCTTCCATTCAACAATAAACAGTAGAGAGTATGAGTTGGATTATTTCACCAGGACATGAGCAGGCTGACAGATTGGCTAAGTCTGCAACACTTGGTCGAGTATTGGTGCATGATAAAGCGTATGTGGTCGGAGCTCTTTAGAATTATGTGTATAGAGAGAAAGGTGAAGGGAATTCAAGCTTTTTATGGTTATTGTTGTTTTGATTGTTGTTGTTTTGGTTGTTGTTGTTATGGTAATTGTTGTTGTTGTTGTTGTTGCCATGATCGTTGTTATGATTGTTGTTGTTTTGATTGTTGTTGTTGTTGTTGTTGTTGTCGTCGTCGTCGTCGTCGTCGCCGTCGTCGTCGTCGTCGTCGTCGTCATTGTTGTTGTTGTTGTTCTTCTTCTTCTTCTTCTTCTTCTTCTTCTTCTTCTTCTTCTTCTTCTTCTTCTTCTTCTTCATCTTCTTCTTGTAGTTGTTGTTGTTGCGGTGATTGTTGTTATGGTTGTTGTTGTTGTTGTTATTCTTGTGGTTGCTGTCATTGTTGTTGTTGTTATGGTTGTTGTTGTTATTCATATGGTTGTTCTTGCATTTGTTTTGTTGCTAATATTATGGTTATTGCTGTTATGGTTGTTATGGATGTTATTGAGATTGTTGTTGTTTTGGTTGTTGTTGCTGATGTTGTTATTATAATAGTTGTTGTTATTCTTAAGACTGTTATTGTTGTGCTGGTTGTTGTTATGGTTGTTGTTATGATTGTTGTTGCTGTTTTTATAGTTTCTGTAGTTATGATTGTTGTTCTTGCAATTGTTTTGTTGTTAGTATTATGGTTGTTGCTGTCATTGTTGTTGTTGTTATTGTTGTTGTTGTTATTCTTATGATTGTTCCTCGTTAATCATCTGGAAGGCTACTTGGTGAAGTTCTTAAGTCCAATGCAACGTTAAAAGGTAAAGGCTTATTTTGTCCGTCTTAAAGCCATTTCCATTGGCACCTTGCCGTCTTGACAGACGATAGTTTGTGCTTTAAAAAGGCATAATAACTTTTAACTATGGCGGTAGCGAGTGTGACTGATAAGGCCAATTTGCGCTGTAAATGTCCGTTCACAGTGGGTGCATGTGAACACGTGGTCATTTCCACCATCATGCACCATCTTACGTCTCAAACGCTTGGTGTGTGACTTTTCTGCAATAATTTTCTCCTTTGACTTTATTCCATTTCTGATATTTGCCCTCCGTCTTAAAGCACATTGTGCATAAAGTGCTAGGCCCATATTTCTATAGATCTACCGCCACTCTCGGGGCGATGTGGTTATCCTCACGTCCGCCGCATTTACTTCCGAAGACATTGCCTGGCACTCATTCTTGACTGGACAGACCCATAAATCCAGGTCAGTGTTCAAAGTCCACCTCGATCCCGCGATTCAAACCAATGACCACTGGGCGGGCATCGAGCGTCTAGCCACGTGACTCCCTGATGCATTGGTAATTGTGGATAATTTTTAATGGAAGATGTATTATCGACATAAAGAATAGAAATGGATACGCAAAAAGTACAATTTATGAAGAATGTTTATTACATGCAATAAATCCTTACTATTCATCATCATTATGTGCTCTGCCAGTTGGCGTAGGCATTTGTGTTTCTCCACAGATCTCGGCCTTTCGTGTTCTGGATCAACTCTGCTGATGATATTCCTCTACGCCACAGTCTCGGTCCATCTAGCATAAGTTCTCTTGGTCTGCCTTTGCCTCTTTTCCCATTGATCTTTCCAGCTGTTACGACGTTCTGCAATGCCTCTCTTCTCATTACACGACCAAAGAAAGCTGTTTGTCTCCTTTTTATTAGTGTATATAATGTTCTAGTTTTATTAGCTTCTTTTGGACAATCGTTGTTACTTACTCTGGTAGCCCATGGAACCATTCGTCTAAGGAATCACATTTATGTTGCTTCAAAGTTCTTCCTAATTTGTTCATTTACATTCTAAGATTTACAGCCATACAGCAAAACAGATTCTATATACCATTTCAGCACTATCTTTCTTACATTCAATGATAATGACTTACTGCATAAGATATTTTTTTTTTAATTTTCTTATTATTAGAAGATCGGAAAACATTATTTGCAGGTTACAGAGAACCCGTCTTAACGTATTCATGTGAATCATGGACAATTAGCAAACAACCGAGAGAAAAAAAATCCTTAAAAGACTCAGATGGGTAGTTGTATAGAAAAACGCAGAAATCACTTAGGCAGTCAACATGAGTAATTTAAATGCCTCCAGAACCAAAGACAGCGTACCACAGATATAAGAAAGAAGCTGTAGTCATTTGGAGACACTACATGAGAAGACAAGAACTAGAACATGTGACAACTGGAAGGATTTGTGGAAATAGAGTCAGAGCAAGACAAAGAGAGGATATTTTTGATAGTTTTGTGTCAAGGCACGGAAAGGTGTCAGCACACGAAATGAAACAGACTATTGGATATAACAAGATTTGGTGACGCGTGATCGCCAATGCCAGATGGCAATGCATTTGATGATAATGATAATTATATACACTGCGCAAACACGCAATCATGCATGACACTCACGCCACGTACGCATGAACGCATGTACACACATACACACACATACACACAGATATATATATATATATATATATATATATATATATATATATATATATATATATATACTCACTGCAATAATTTCCCCTGGGGTCCGAGTTAACAATGTAGGATAGTCCCTGAGGTCGGCCAAGGGCCCAAGAGCTGGGGTAGATTAGCGTCATGCTGGACTTCATAGCGATGACCACAGTCACTGAGTCGGAGGCTTCTATCTGCACATACTCTGGGCGGGCATCTGGGAAGTAAGTATTAACAATAACTGAAACATGTTAGCTGCATTAGGTTCACGGAACATAAATGTCATTGAGGAGATCAGCATGGTAGAATGGATAAGAGCGTTCGTTCTAAAACTTCCGCTGATCTGATAGTGAGTTAAACTCATACACCAGTCAGCTGAGTTAGAATTCTGTCCATATTTCATAGCTGTAGGTTCATGTGGATAATATACCTGGCTAATGAAGACGAATTGTTTTAGACGTGGGTGGGGGAGGGAGCGGGGGTGGGGGGTCCAGCTGGCCATGCGTCGAGGTACACCTGCTCCTACAGCGAGGCGCTGTCGTTATTTGGAGGTGACAGGTACGAATCTCGGTCAGTAACTTATCTTACAATTTGTATGTTGTCTAGTGTGCCCTCAAGTCTTTACTCCTTTCTTCTACTTCTATGAGTGCGAAACAATACACCAGTTTATTTATGAACTGGATTAAAATATTGACTTCTCGTCCTAGATTTGGGGACGTAACTTACAAACACTCTTCATAAGTCGGGGTGAGTTCCCCTGATGGCGAGAGACACTGGTAAAAGAGAAAGCTAGCCCACACTAAAAATCAGTACTGCGTGGACCACGTTTGAATTCAAAGCGAACGAACGAAAAGACAAAAGAAACTTACAGAAATATTATCAGCATACCGTAGACCAAGAAGAAGTAATATAATAACATTCTACTAGATCTGAACTTCGCAGAATTGTCAAATGTTAGTATATTCAACACTCCTGTATGGCGCTGAAGCCTGGACATTGAACAACGATTAGAAAGTCGAATAGAGGCCCTGGAGATGTGAATAGAAGAATATGTCTTGTTTCATGGAACAAAAACAATCAAATACAGAGGTTCTAGAAAAACCTGGAATGAAAAGTGAGTTGATGAAAGAAACAAAAAAGGCAAGTGAAAATTTTAGGCCACGTTAAAAGACACCACTCTTATAAAAACCATACTGGCAAGGTTGAGGACAAGCGAGCAAGACGTAGACATAAATGCAAGTGGAAAGACAACATCAAGAGATAGACGAACACTAGTCTGACAGAATGTATAATCAGGGCGAGAGACAGACAGTGTTGGAGATTCATTGCAGCTAACCGTCATTGTGGAGACGGCACATGATTGATTAATTGATTAACTTCACAGAGGACTGGTTCATAAATAATAGCGTGTCTTGGAAAGTGAAATACTTTGGGCATGTAGAACGTCATAGTGTTTAGGGGATCAAACCCCCAGAGGAAGGCTTGGTTTCTAGGGAAATAGATGCTGGGAATCAACCCCCAGAGGAAGGCTTGGTTTCTGAGGAAATAGAGGCTGGGGATCAACCCCCAGAGGAAGGCTTGGTTTCTGGGGAAATAGAGGCTGGGGATCAAACCCCCAGATGAAGGCTTGGTTTCTGGGGAAATAGAAGCTGGTGTCGTGAAAATCACTGCAGATTAACAATCAAATGATACAGATAATACAGACAGTCTGATTTGCAGCTACAGGTTGTGTATTCCTGGAGGGGTGAGATCAAAGCGGTGCAGCCGTCCTTTGAAAGTTCCCCACCAGACAGAAAATTGTAGACATGTGTTGTGGCTGATCGGAAGAATGCAGGAAAAACACTGGCTTGTTTTGGTTGTCAAAACAAGAGAGATAAATTTGGCATTGGTTGAACAGGGGAGAGACAAATTCTGAAAGAGTTAGTTGCCCTTGAGGACACCGGTGTGGACATCAAAGAAACTTCACTAGAACATTCAAGGCTCTTTGACAAAAACATGACTTGTTTACAGTTAGTGTAGACCAGAAAGTTGACTAGGATTGACGTGTTTGTGTACCGCTGTTAGGAATTCGGAGAGCTCTACAGTGTTAGATTAATTAAAGATTAAATAACATGTGTCTTTATGGCAAATTGTAGAGGCCATCCAGGAGTGATGCGGTGGTGCATAAGGTATAAACTATAGTGTATTTAGGCCTAATTAACTCTTTCACTACCAAACAAAAACTGGGCTGTGACCAAACAGAAATTTATGGCAGAAAATTGGAACTAGGGGTGTGTTACAATAATGCTTTTAAAATGGTTAAGATGGTAGCAGATCTATTGTATTACATATCAAATTAAAGAGGATTGCACAAGGAACATGACAGGGTTAATAATTAATTGATAGGTTACAAATATTATGACAATAATGAGAGGTTTAATAATAACAACTGAAATTAAAGAGGTAAAAATTATTTTAAAAACTGCACTTATAAGGTGTTTTCTACACTCCTATACTGCTAATCATGTTTAATTTACTGAATAATCAAACAAACACCAATTGTCTTCAAGAATATAAACAGTATTGCTCATTAAAGTAACCCAAAAAGAAGTTTTGGTTCATATTCTGAACCATGTCTTTTTAACAAAAAATGACAAAAAATAATGGCTGAAATCTGGAAGGTGGGGTCTCTCACAGTAAAGTTATGAAAATGGTTAAAATTGTAGAAGAAATGTTGTATTATATATCAAAATAAAGGGGATTGCACAAGGAATATGTTGGTAGGAGAATTTCTGCTTTAGGTTGTAAATAAAATAAAAATAATAATATAATTTGTAAAATAATTGGACAAAAGTAGGTAAAAATAATGTAAACATTGCACTTAGAATGTGTTTTCTACACTCCTATACTGCTAATAATGTTTAATTTACTGAATAATCAAACAAACACCACTTGTCTTCAAGAATATAAACAGTATTGCTCATTTAAATCAACAAAAAGGAAGTTTTGGTGCATATTCTGAACCATGTCTTTGTCACAAAAATGAAAAAAAACTAATGGCCGCAATCTGGAAGTTGGTGTATGTCGCAATAATGTTATGAAAATGGTTAGAATTGTAGCAGAAATGTTGTATTATATATCAAAATAAAGGGGATTGCACAAGGAATATGTTGGTAGGAGAATTTCTGCTTTAGGTTGTAAATAAAATAAAAATAATAATATAATTTGTAAAATATGTGGACAAAAGTAGGTAAAAATAATGTAAACATTGTACTTACCAAGGGGGCGTTGTTATCCAATATCCTGATCACTGCTAATCCTGTTGAATTTACTGCACAAACAACACTTTTCTAAACTATAAATACAATTGCTCCGAATCAATCATCCGAAAAGAAGTTTTGCCGCAGATTCTGAATCATGTATTTTTCTTTTTTCAGACAAAAGTTAGGAGAACACTTGGCAGATTTACATTTAATTGTCATGTCTGTTTGTTTTTATTTACTATATGTGGCAGTCTATTTGTGATAGGCTGCAAAGCAAACTTTGGCGCACAAGTCTGGTCTATTAGTGCAGCCGGAGCAAACAAAAGATGATATGTGTCGTTTAGTTCGAGTGCTACAAAAAACACAGTCTCTATTGACACCGACAAATTCTATTATTTATATTATATTATTTCTATTATAATTCATTAAATTAAATGCTTGGCTCATGTAAATCTTTCGGCATAATTTCCTGCAACAGACTGAAATTCTTCGGCAGGCAGAGTGTCAAACTTTCAGGAATACTCTGAGCTACTTTGCGATGAGCACTTTCCTTTACTTGAAATCCTTCTATAACAATTTTTATCCTCCTTTCTCTGTTTGCCATATGGAATGTAGGATGTGAGCATTGATCTGTGCAATTTCAAAGATCTAGTAGTAGATCTTCTTCCACCACTTAATGGTTTTCCTATCATGGATATTATAATATCCAACCATTTGGTCCATTCTGTCGCAGCCATTCATCGCCGTGTTATTTTCATGGAGACCATCTTCGGCTTGCTTTGCGGTTTTCGCAATCCACTCTCAACAGTTCTAACTACAGACTTTGTAGAGACAACAATGCATGTTTGTTTTTTAGCTTTATTTAGCCCTTCCACCAAATAATCATTTCATCAATGGACACATTTTCAAATGGGTAAAATGCTTCCTGGATATTCTTCAGAATCATGTCAACAAGAGGATCAATTTTTTTTTTTTTTTTTTTTTTTTTTTTTGTGGGTACCCTCAGGTTGACATACATGAAACATGGTGTGATAAATATATTATAATTTTCTAATTGATTACTGGGAAACGTAGTGGCAGTGGCATACCAAGGAGTATATAAATGTGCACTTGTACACCAGTAGTCTTTGATACATGGTCTTGGATCAAGTCCCATAGCAATAATGACAGACGTAAACTTCAGCCATTCGTGCTTCGTTGTCAAACACTCAGCTGTTGACGAACATTCACTGGTTTTTCTTTATCACCACGTGCTAAAACTTTAGACACAACTAAAAATTCTTTCTAAATATTCACTGATAAGGGAATCACTATTGTTTAAAACAGTTATAAACAATAATCTAGCTTGATCTCAAGTCATACTACGTGGACGCAAACTGGTGGGCGTTTCCATTGTGAAAAAACAAATTAACACTACCTTAAAACTGAAAATTCACAAGAATCCAAAATTATAAAACGAATGACCGCACCAAAATGGCGTAGAGATCTTTCGGCTGTACGACTTTTTAGTTTACTGTAACTTAAAATTCCGAAACGGAGCAGAAATATGTGAAATAAACCACTGATCATTTTGTGGCACTAAAACGGCGGACTGCCATCTCGGGAAATACATCGTGCCGATAGATGGGATCACGGTAGCGAAAGAGTTAATGTAGGCAGAAGCCTTGTTAAAACTAGCTAGGGTGAGGAAATGATTAGCTCTGCTAGTTGAGAATAGAGTAGTGAAGTGATGATTAGCTCTGTTAGTTGAGAATAGAGTAGGGAAGGGAGAATTAGCTCTGCTAGTGAGAATCGTGTAGTGGGGTGATATTTGGAGAGATTTAAGAATGGGTTGGGAGATGGGGGAAGTGTCCAATAGTGGGATCTTTCAGTGGGGTGTCCACTGGGGTTCTGCACTCTGTTTATTGGTCTTTCCTTGTCATAGCCTAATTCGAACCTAGGTGATGAGCTCATCTACTCTATGACAGAGTTGGTTCACTGATAAAAATCTCTGAGCAAGGCAGTAGGCCTACATTCAGCTAGTAGGGATAAGTATCAGGCGGCCTTCACCAGATGTGGCCTCTTTCTCTGACAGGTTCCCCTACGTCTATGAGGATGCTCTACACTGGGTTTGGTGGAGGTCAACTCTCATTAAGAAGAACATCAAATGAACATTCACGTTATTTTATAAGATGAATAAATACCCAGAAGAAAGTATGGTCAGCACTGTTTATGCTAGGCCTAGGATCCAGAGGGTCCATACGAAACTGGCTCAGTTGAGCAACACATTATAAACGATTCATTTAGAATAGGGATTCATCCAGGTTGGGTGATACTCGTTTCTTCACCACATACCACTGAACACTAGGGAATAGAAAAGAATATTGAACATGGAGTTCTCGTGGAATAATTTAGTACAGTGAAGAAGTACTGTAGAACCGTTGTGTGTGACAATCTATGAAAATGGATTAGAACAAATGTGAGACCTGTGACATTGAAACCGAGTTTTCACAGTACAGAGATCCGTACTTGTCTGAGTTATAGGGACCTTAGTCTTTATAGTGAGTGACAGATCCATGATAAAGGTTATACAATAACTATTTTCGGAGGATTATGCATCTAGTCGACCCAGTGGATCCCGGAGAAAGTCAACGTCTGGAAGAAGAGACGCATCAATGGGTGAGGTGTTCTTATGCTAAGCTATCATACTGTGGCGTACCCTTGCTATGATGATCATCTGACTTGGCTCCTGATCTGCTGCTCTGAATCTACAGACACACTAGAATTCGACATACATTCTACACATTACACACACACACACTTCTCAAACACATACTCTCTGCTTTAATAAATTATTTTGTATTTATTTGTTAAAGCTAGAGTTGTTGAGTATGTTGTGTTGGGGAAGAGTGAGAGGGGGCATGATCCAGGGGTGAGTGAGAGTAAGAAAGAGGTGTCTGCAGACTGACGGAGTTTTGTGGATGGAGTCTGGTGGTTTTTCTAGGACAATAATATTGGATTAATAAAAATGTGGGTGTTGATTCCCCTCACTCCAGGGACGACAATAAAGTAATAAAAGATTACTACGACAGCTGCGGATCAACCCCCAGAGGAAGGCTTGGTTTCTGGGGAAATAGAGGCTGGGGATCAACCCCCAGAGGAAGGCTTGGTTTCTGGGGAAATAGAGGCTGGGGTCGACCAGCACGAAGAAGAACATTGAAAAGACCTCGGGCATGACATGCTCGAGGTAGGGAAACTGGCAAAGTATTGGGGATCTGTTCGGTGGGACGTGATGATAGTGGGGACGTTTTGCAATAACTGTTATATATATATATATATATATATATATATATATATATATATATATATATATATATATATATATATATATATATATATATATATATATATCATACAATATCATACCATGAAGTATGATAGCCTTTATAATGAACTTTGTATGTTCGCGATTTATCCTGAATAATTGACTTCGTACACTCGATGCATGCTAATAAGGGCTTTTTCTCTCCTAGAATACGCTAATGGGTTAGTCAGGCAGTCAGTGGGTCAGTCAGTCAGTCAGTCAGTCAGTCAGTCAGTCGGTCAGTCAGTCAGTCAGTAAATTGTT
Source organism: Cepaea hortensis (assembly GCA_963921405.1). Lineage (NCBI taxonomy): Eukaryota > Metazoa > Mollusca > Gastropoda > Stylommatophora > Helicidae > Cepaea > Cepaea hortensis. Next base: position 74,709,890 of record OY992891.1, on the reverse strand, counting down.
AGTTAGTTAGGTAGTTAGTTAGTTTAGTTAATTAGTTATTTAGCTAGCTAGCTAGCTAGCTAGCTAGTTAGTTAGTTAGTTAGTTAGTTAGTTAGTTAGTTAGTTAGTTAGTTTAGTTAATTAGTTATTTAGCTAGCTAGCTAGTTAGTTAGTTAGTTAGTTAGTTAGTTAGTTAGTTAGTTAGTTTAGTTAATTAGTTATTTAGCTAGCTAGCTAGTTAGTTAGTTAGTTAGTTAGTTAGTTAGTTTAGTTAATTAGTTATTTAGCTAGCTAGCTAGCTAGCTAGTTAGTTAGTTAGTTAGTTAGTTAGTTAGTTAGTTAGTTAGTTAGTTAGTTAGTTAGTTAGTTAGTTAGTTAGTTAGTTAGTTAGTAGTTATACAATCAGTCTGTCGGTCGGTCGGTCGGTCGGTCGGTCGGTCGGTCGGTCGGTCGGTCGGTTAGTTAATTAGTTATCTGTTGGTGTATTATACTTAGATACCCCACCTCCAACTCCCAACATAGGTTAACAGTGTCAGTTCTGTGTTGGTTGACGTGGTTCCTCATTCTCTCGATGTTCCCTCTCGTGTATTGCCGTGTCAATTCTTACCCCCAATTCTCTCAGTCTGGACAACAATGTGGATTCATAGGCGTCAAATTGCTCCACTCTCGACATCTCTCTAATGCAGTGTTTCCCAACCTTTTTTGTACCATGCCCCACTTAAGCCTTTCTAAAATTCATATTGCCCCCCTCCCCCGCCCTACGCCCCCCTCCCCCTCAACATATACATTATTTTTAATATTCAAAAATTGAAATGTTCACTAAAGAAACTTGAATGATAGGTTTTAGGAAGAAATCACTAGGTAATTATTGAGCAAAACACAGTAAGTAAATTTTCAAAACATATAATGGAGAACTGAAATTCAAGTACAAAATAATTTTAATGAAAGATTTTTCTATATTATTTTAATTATTAGTAATTATTTATTATTTAAATTTAGTGAGATCCTTGCGCTTGATGCTTGCTGCAAAGAGATCTTATGTCAGGTTCCAATTTAGTTAACTTCAGTCTCAAGTCTCCCCGTTTTGTTATATTCAGCCGTTTTGTTATATTCAGCCGATTTCTTCCATTTTCGAATTGCCCCCCTTAACAGTCAAATTGCCCCCCTGTGGGGCGTGGGCCCCACGTTGGGAAACACTGCTCTAATGGCTTTAATAATGCCAGCACGATCCATGGGCTGGCCATCTGCAGGAGATGCAGAACCAGCAAGTTTATCAGCTCGTAACTCCCGCGTGTCCCGGAACGAAGATGAAAGTGACTCTACAAACAGCAAACCTCCGCAGCGATTCAATGCTCTGACTGCGTACAGAACCCGCCTCAACCTTTCGGATCATGCTCATTGAATTATTTAGTACACACACGTGGGTATAATTCTGTGATTCAATACATATTAAAACCTATGTTACTGCCATCAACTCCATCGTCATGCTGCTCATGGTCATAGGGTGAGCACCAATGGCTTGTTGAATGGTTCAGTCAGCTGAACGTGCCGTGAATGCTCACGTACTCTCTGCTGCTATATAACAGATCCATCTGTATAGATGAGCAAATCAAAATCATCTGATTGTTCACTGATAGGCGCGTTGACCTCTGCATTGAAAGCAGCAGGATTCTGCTCTCTACATCTTCTGTCAATCGTGACAATGCAGGATAAAGTGCAATTAAGCGCTGGAGGTACAGGCACCCATTCCCTGCCGGAGTTGATATTGTGAATACTACAGACTTGCATGATAACAACTTCCCTCGGGCCCATCCATGCTTTGCCCCTCTTTAGTATGTCACCCTTTTCATTTAATAGAGATTGATGCAGAAGGTGCTGCTCATTTGTACTTACTTTCAAATATACACCAGATCTTGATCCTGCAGTTGATGGTCGGAAAGTCAAGGATACTTGAATAATTGGCATGATTTCATTTTGTATATTTTCAAGTCTTTCAGTATGTTTAGGGTTGACAGTGAAGATGGTCAGAGCATTCTCGATGGGTACAAGTACTAGTCGTTGGAACAGAAATATTAACAAGCTTTGATGGAAATTGCCATGACTCTCGCCGTTGACAATCCTCTTCGAGCTTTTGTTATAACATAATCGACATGTTCTTTGAAGGACAGACTACGACAAGCCTCATGCCCAAAACGTATCATCGACTTGATTATAATTTAACCATCTGTTTTCACTGTTGGCAGGTCTGTTTTAACAATATGATTGTTTAAGGACAACCACGTAACCGATGCCTTTGAGTGGTTGACAAGGGCATGGGAATCAAAACAAACGATGGGACGCAGAGGTGTTTCCAAGGCACCAGGGCCAGGTTCTATACTGGCCAAGACCTACTAGCACGTCCTAGTCGTGCGTCCTGGGCAACATGTCCTTTCGAGGTCCTGGCTAACGCAGTAGGATCGCGGATTCTTCCGAAATCGGAGAGTGTCTGCCTGCACGGCGAGGAACCACCAGTCTGCACGCCAATAAGCCAGACATGGGACAATGGATACCCACGCAAACCTCAGGTCTAGTATGACATCACACTGATGTTGGACAACAGGATGTCTTCATCCGACATACAGGACTTCACGCTGGAGTTCACAGCCAGCGAACACAAGCAAGCAAGCAAAACAAACGATGGAAACTGGATCAAGTTCGCCATACGAGGCACAGTCTATCTCTACCCTGTCGACACACCAGAATGTCATCAGCAAATGACAGTCCTGCCCAATGGGGGTAAATTCCGATTGTCTCAGATGCGAGCTGGCTTATGTTGCATCTGAATCATCCTGGCCTTTGTAAAGTCCCGTTGTAAAGACCCAATAGTTCGGTCCTGTAACAAGCAGTGTAACGCAAACATTGCTATCATTTAGTTAATGTGGAAACAGAGCCAGAGGAAACGATTGTCCAGTGGGAAAGCAGAAGCAGCAAACACTGCACAGTCCTCCACTGTTCACAGAAATGCCGTGTCTAGAAAACTCTACCTTATCTCATTATGAAAATCAAAAGATAGAAAACCGACAGACACAGACAAAGAAATGTATACCAACAGTCACGCACCTTTGTTTCATTACGTTTTATTTTTCTTGTAGCTGGTAAAGAAAGGAACAAGAAGTATTTTATGAGATAAAGTAATGAACTTCATAGTTATCTGTTGAATGAATTTAATGGGGGAAAATGGAAAGCATTAATGAAAAGCGTTTGATAGAGTAGCTAGAAATGAGATGTGGGAAATCCTTAAACTATATAGAATGAATGCACATCTAACAAACTGATGTAGAAGCTTATATAACAACAGTGAATGCACGGTAAGAACACACGAAATCAGCCAGAGGCCGCGAACACTGCTTGAAGAACAGAACACAGAAGAAGAACCAACGGCAAATTACACCATCAAAAACTCCTATTTGCGGACGATCAAGTAATAACAGCAAAATTAGATGCATAATTACAAGACCACATGAATAGTCTAATTGAAATGTGTAAGGAACATAACATGAAAATTAGCATAAGTAAGACAGAGGTGATGACTATAACCGAAGAAGAAAAAACAACAAAGATTCATCTAATAGAACACCAAATGAAACGTAAAGAGCTTCAAGTGCTTTGGAAGTATAGCATCATCAAAAGGAAAAAGTGAAGACGATATCAAAAAATATGCATCATGGTAAACTAACTCATCGGACAAATGACACCAATACTAAAGAACAAACGCGTATCAGTAGACAGTACAAAGGCACTCTACAGCACAATCTTCCTTAAAAAAAATGCCAAACTTGGACAATGTAAGAAAAACAGAACAGAAAAATTATAACAACGGAAATTAGATTACTGAGTAGAATATTTAATGTATCAATTAGAGGTGATCCGAAATGAAGAAATCGGGTCTAATGTGGGAGTTATAGCAGCGCAAGATTTCAATATAAAACAGAAAGTTAAATGGTTTGGCCATATAACTAGGGTTCTGGCTAACAGTATACCACAACAAGCAATGGTGTACAGACCAATTGAAATCAGAAAAAGAGGCCGACCATGTAAACGATGGACAGAGGAAATAGCAGAGTCCATGAGAGTCGCAACAAGACGAGATGATGAGAGTTACCTGTTGAATTTACGCAACGCTCTTCCTTCTGCGGGATAAACTCAAGGTGCTTTGAATAAGACACTGACGTCCTCGCTATCCGGCCACACGAAGTCGTGAGCTTCAGGTACACCAGGTGGCTTTCAAAGCCCGATGTTACATAGCCTACCACGTCCTCCGAGGTGCTCTCGTCAGGTGAGGGGAGCACTGCCAGGTAGGACTGATGGCGCCTGGGTGATGGAACTGTAACCAGGCAATAGAAATATTGATCAGCATCGCCTATGTAAACAACATCATCAATGGAATCCAAGAATGAACTTTAGTTTTTAGTCAAAAAGCGTTTTGGATTGACTTATATATATATATATATATATATATATATATATATATATATATATATATATATATATATATATATATATATATATATATATATTTCGCTAGCCCGCTTTGAATTCAAGCGTAATCCAAAAACGCTGCTTCTGGTTGCAATGGACTAAAATTTGCGTGGTGATTAGCTTTCTCTATTATCAATGTCCCTCGCCATCTGGCGAACGTACTCCGAATTCAGAGGTACTTGTAATTTAAGTCCCCAAGTCAAGGACGAGAAGTCAACATTTTAGTCCAACTGCGCAACGATTTTAGTCCATGAGGTCAGCATGACCGAATTGATAAGAGACTCGATGTTAAACTTCCAGTGCGCTAATGCCGAGATAGAGAGTTCAGCTCCTACACCGGTCAGCTGGAATAAAATGAAAACTTCTAGACCTTGAATAGCGGAATTACAGGTACCTCAGAAGTTGGAGTAAATTAGCCTGATGGTGACGGACACTGCTAATAGGAAAAGACAATCCACGCACAAAATCAGTCCAGTACACTCCCCAGTAGTGTCAACTACTAAAGGTAGTAGTAGCACGTGCGTGGACTCAGCTAGCGATCGCAAAAACAAATCATCATCATCATCATCATCATCATCATCAAGTGCCCTTCCATCGTCTAATAATGTTAATAATAATAATAATAATAATAATAATAATAATAATAATAATAATAATAATAATAATAATAATAATGTCACCGTCTAATAATAATATTAATCATAATAATAACAATAATATGTATGTGTGGGGGTGTAGAGAGAGAGAGAAGAGAGAGAGAGGAGAGAGAGAGAGAGAGAGAGAGAGAGAGAGAGAGAGAGAGAGAGAGAGAGAGAGAGAAAATACAAAGCAACGAGCGTAAGCGCTACTCATTCATTCATTCAGTAGCATGTCCTTTGCAGAACCTCGCTCCCATAACAACCTTCCGGAAAACTTCTCGATCATAAGCAAGATGTCCCGCGTCTGATACACCCATCTGGAGATCATCCGCCACATCCTGCACCCATCTTCTCTTTGGCCTTCCTCTTCCTCTCTTCCCAGGCATATACCCTTCCATTATTGTTCTCTCCAAACTTTCGTGACGTTTCAAGTGACCGAAATATTACAATTTTCTTTGTTTTATCGTCTTTAATAGCCAACCTTCTTCAATATTCAACTCTTGAATTATGGTTGCATTTGTTCTTTTCTTTACCCAAGATATTCTTAGAACTCGTTTATAACATTTATATTCAAAGGCGTTTATGCGCTGTTCAGCTTGTTTAGTAAGTGTCCATGTCTCACAGGCGTATGTTGCAATGGGAAAGATGCATGCTCTTAAAAATCTAATTTGTGTAGTTCTGTCTGTCCCACTCCATAATTTATTCAGCTGTTTTAGTCTTTGAAGAGCAATGGATAGTAGCCGTTTAATTTCTTTCATTGTGTCGCCGTTGTTGGTAATCAATGACCCAAGATATTCAAAATGTTCCACCACCTCCAATTTTTCCCCATTAATGTATATTTCATTCTCCATAGTAGTTTTATCTGTAAGCATTATCTTTGTTTTTGCTATGTTAAGATATAAGTTGTGATTTTCACTATTCAATTTGGTTGAGGATATTAGATTTTCTATGCCATTCTGTGTTGTGGAGAGTAATACTGTATCATCAGCATATCGAATCTCTGGTATGTCTTGACCGCCGATATTTAGGACATCATATAGCTCCCTGTTTATATCATCTCTTACATTTCTCATTATATTTTCGGCGTACAGGTTAAACAAATAGGGTGACAGCACGCAGCCCTGGCGGACTCCTTGCTTGATATCAAACCATCTATCCTAACTGCTGCTTGTTGGTCTAGATAGAGCATTTTTATGAGTTGTACTACATGTGATGGAAAGTCCATATTCCTCATGATTTCCCAAAGTTTCTGATGTTGTACACAGTCAAAAGCCTTTGAATAACCCACAAAACATGAGAATAGGTTTACATTAAACTCTCTGCACTTCTCTATTATTAATGTCGCGTAATGTTGACTATTTTGATAGACAAGGATTAGAAATAGCAACCAATAGACTTTCAGGATTCCGAAAGACTAATCACTGTCGAAGAAGAGGCCGAAATGGCTCGAACTAGGAAGTACGATTCAGAACTTGTCCCAGGAATGACCAGGTCTTCAGACAGTGTTCAGGCACAGATAGGTAAAGCGAACAACCGTACTAGGAATAATTCTAGACAGTAGGCTTAATGAATCTGGCGACGAATGCCTGCAAAAATTAAAGATCCCCCTTTAACTGATCCATTCTCACAACATGGAGGAAGAGTACAAATATAAAGTTACAACTTGCATTCCTTCTCTCTCTCTCTCAGTATCCTAATATTAAATTAGAGTATAACAGCAACAGACTAAGTATGTTTCTGGTATCACATATAACTATTAATTTATTGAAAACTGTAGCATGTAAAAGTCTGTTGCCCTAGTGTGTAGGCAATCAAATCCTAGACTAAGTTGGCAGGCTAAAGGTGTCAGCCGAGGAGGTCGGCCACTTAGCTCAAGACTTGGGTCCGGCTTGTCAACTCGGGCGACGTTCCAGTTCAGGTTGCGGATTCACTCTCCGGCAATAGACATGGTGCTCACGACCGGTAAGTATGCGTTGCTGCAAGTTTCTGGCTCATGGTACCACCAAAGAAGGTGCAGAACTTCTTCCAAAATGTGGTGAGTAAACCTCTCCACGGGGGAACAGTGCCACTAGCAGGGTAAATATTACTTGTGGGTATCAATTTGGCTCGCAATTTGCTTTTCCCAAATATAGGCTAACTAGAGCCTGGATTATTTTGTTGCAATGTCTTTTTACAGCTAGTATCGGCGCCTGTGTCCTCACCGCTTCGGGTCAGTCGACCAAATGGACGATCTGCCGGCTGACGACAACTGGCCAGGCAGATTCTCGTGTTGCCACCCTGGTCGCAGGCTAAAACTGAATATGTTCTTCAGCCAAACTTGCGCTGGGGCAGAAGGCATGCACAAATAATAGTTCTATAATATATATTTTTAAAACACTAGAATATTCACTAAGTTTACAGGAGATTAAATTCTCGCCAATAATACAGGCATATTTATAGATATCTACAAACATGGGAAAATAGGGAAAAGATCCTTTTTCTAGATATAATTATAATGAAAAATATGATCTGCAATGTAATTTAAGCAAAAATAAAGTTGGAGACTGTCTATTACGTCACAATTAAACGCATGTTGAATATGTGATCTCTTGTTCCTCTTCCTTGTCTAAATCCAGCTTGAACCACGTTAATCTCTTCTTCCATTTTCTTACGAAGTCTTCCCATAATGACTTTTAGTAGAATTTTACTTGCATGACTGATCAGGGCAACAGTTCTGTAGTTGGTGCATAATTTCAGGTTGCCCTTTTTTGGTATTGGAATGAAGATAGTTTTCTTCCAATCTTTTGGCCAAATACCATATTTCCAAATCTGTGTACATAATGCATGATACATGTGTATGCTTTCTTCTCCTCCCGCTTTAATTAGTTCAGCTGGTATCTCATCACATCCAGGTGATTTACCATTCTTCAGGTTCTTTATAGCCCAAGCAATGTCATCTAATAACGGTTCAGGTTCTGTCTCTGCTGTCATTGACTCATGTATCTCATTCATATCCTCACTGTCACTCATATCATACATTCCACTGTAGTACTCCTGCCATCTTTCTAGAATTTGTCTAGATTCTGTTAAGGTATTTCCCATCTTGTCACAGATAACATTCAATTGAGGTTGAACATTTCTTGTCAATAACTTCATTTCTTTGAACATTTCGTAATCTTTTCCAGTCTTATGATATTGCTCTATTCTGGTACAGCAATCTTGTATATATTGATTTTTGTCCTTTCTTGTGTTCTTTCTTATTTCTCGAGTAATGACTTCATACATCTTGCTTCTTTTGCTCAGATAAGTTAAGCATTGACTTGCTTCTTACTTTTATTATAATTTTGCATTCTCAAGAACACGCTTTCTTTGTGATTACCTTTATACAGGGTGTTTGTAAAGTCTCACTACACTTTGTATGTAGAAAATAATTTTAAGAATGAAGTACATGACGTCATAAAAAAGTGATAAAAATCCATTACATGAGTTACAATAGTCACTGCTATGGTCTAACGCTGTTTTGGGGAAGCTGGAAAGTACCCATGAAGTATTAATTATAACTTATTCAACAAATTTCTAACCCTAATGCAATAAGGAGTTGTTTATCAGGAAATCTTGTTTTACATCTTTCAACAACCATCCGTGTGTACCGACTAATAAATATTTCGAAACACTTGTTTAACCAAAAACATTCTTTTTTCCGACGATAACATCATTCTGTTTCGAGGACAAAGAATTACTCCAGAAGACGATAGTCATTCGCTGCTTATTGCTTCACGATGGACCGTGGAGCACATTTGTTGATAGCGTAATGTACTTAATTTTTTCAAACTATTCTACATGTAATGTGTAGTGAGACTTTACAAACACCAGGTATATGTGTTACACATAACAACCATCAAAATGAACTTACCTTTTTGACATACACATCCCCACGAATTATTCTCCGAAATATCATTCCAGCCTAGCTTACTTCCTTTAGGAGACAGAACCATGACATTTTCGGGACCCAAAGATCCCGATGCGTTGTTAGGCTCACTGGCATGCCAGGCAATATCTTCTACAGCTACTCCGGAAGTTGTCCATCTCCATTTAACATGTGGATCACGAGTTCCGCCGAGCCAAACAAAATCACCGCTATTTCCTTCAATGTTTTAGTGAAAAAGAAATGAACAGATTCATAATGTGTTAGTTATTTCGGTATTATAAAAAGCTCTTAAAAGTCGAGAAGATCGACTTCATTGCACCAAGTTTAATCCCATATCGTTTGGTCTCTTTCCACAGGGCGGTCTGCCGAAAGCGTCGCACAAAGCACGAATTCCGTAGCTCCAGCGACCACCCCCAGGAGTCTCCTAGAAAAATTCACTCGTATACCGAAAGACATAGCCCAGAATCGAACCCACAACCTTCAGAGCGCGAGGCAAACGGCTTGACACTTTGCCACGGAGACTCCCATTTTTTTATGTTGGTATTATATTATCTTGTACATTGTCACCGTGGTTGAGAAGGACAAGTTGTGGAAGATATGGTACCTGGCAGACGAGGCAAGTGTTGGCCTGGAACAGAGGTTTCCTGGCATGCAGATGGACACAGTACATTGCAGACAGCTTGGGCATGAGTGTGCATCAGGCAGGGGAACTGGCAAGGGATTGAGAGGCTTTTGAAGGCTGACTCCCCTCTATATATCCATATCTAACTGTTTGCACACCTTCGGCTTCACATTTTCTTATCTGGGCACCTTTCAGAACTGAACTTTCTGTGCAGTCTTCCTAGGCACGGAGCTTGTGCAACTGACTAACAACGTTTGAAATCAATACTTTTTCAGTTTACGTTTTAATTGTTACTGTTTAATTAAATTTTATAATTTCATGTTTTTCTTTAGATCTGTTTGTCGTGTCCATGAGGAAGATCACATAGATTGAAACGTCGATTCGTTGTGCCGTGGTGTAATTTTATCTTAAGTTTACGCTATTATTCTCGTTTTCATTTTAACTCTGTGATTTCCGTTTGCCGGATTTGCGTTCCTTGTAAGGTATGTACACTATGTCTGTGGTTATTATCTCTCATTTAGCAGGAATCACGGGTACCTATCTGTATTAAATTTGTTTTATGTTATCTGTTGGGGTATCATTTTTCTTGCACACCAGACAGGTCCACCAGTTCTCAGATTCCCCCCCCCCCCCCCAAAAAAAAATATATGCACCAACGCCCGGCGGCTACTGGTGCCAGTTCTGTGTTAGCTGACGAAGCCCCTCGTTCTCCCGATGTACCTCTCGTGTCTGGCCGTGCCAATTTTTTACTCCAAAGTCTCTCATTCTGGACAACGAACGATGCGCATTCACTGGCGTCAAAGTCCTCCGCTCTCGGCATCTATTCATGTTGTAATGCATAGGATCTGCTACATGTTGATAAGTGTCTTGATAGAATTATCACTTTGACGACTGGTATAGAGTGAATATGTCACTGTCGGACATGTTTCTGTAATGGTTAGGACGCTACACTGACAACGGCATGGCCGATGTGGGACAAGGGTTTAATGCATGCTCTTGCGTTTGCTCGTATTGAACTCAAGCGTAGTCCATACTTGTGCTACTTCTTCTAGTGCACTGAACTGATTTGTGCGTATAGGTTCCTTATTATCAGTGTCCATCGCCATCAGGTGAAACCCACACCGACTTTGGAGGTACTTGAAATGTACGTCTCTAAGTCAACATTTTAATCCATCTTACCGGTGTAGGGGTTGAACCCGCTGCCTCGACATCAGCGTCACCGGATATTTAAAAACGAGCGTTCTTATCATTTCGATCATGCTGACCTCCCAACGGGCGGAAATGACTTGTATGTATTCCTCCGCGCACTAAGGCCTAGAAAATGTTATGGTTCTAATTCTTCACACCCACAGCAGATTCCTTCTTTAATGTACAACTCCCTCATTCTATAATCGTACCCGGTCCATAAAGCCGCGGTGGCATAGTAATTAGTGAGCTTGCCTGTCAAGACGGTATTCCGGGTTTGATTCCCAACAGTGGCTGAATTTTTTTTTTCTCGGCCAATATGGTTCCCATCGCGACCCAGCCGCATAATTTGGGTACCTTAATTTTTCAGAAATCTGTTGCAGTTGGTCGGGAAGGACAGGATTCGAGGCAATGATTTTGTCATGTAATAGCATTATCAAGTCAAAGTTAATTGCATATCCTTAACAGAACGTTGCAGTCAACCCCATAATATTTTGGTGATCTCTTGCAAGAGTACGTTCAGTAGTTTAATAGCATTATGTCATAGATTAAAATAGGTTAGGGCTTCAAATTCCTACAGCAGAACCATGTGTGAAACAACGTTTACCTTCATCAATGAATGTGTTTTTGCGAAGATAATACACAATTATTTCTTCCAATTTTGGGATCGTCATCATCAAATGCCATGGCGTGGGCGGTTATGTTTCGCCATCTCACATGGTCACCAGAATCTCGAATCAGGTCTGCGTTCATGTTCCCACCATGCAATGTTGCCAAACATCAAGGTATTTATCGCTTTGTCTTCATCTTGCTCTCTTCCAATCAAGCTTGCCAGTAGAAGCTAAATTGTCATGTCCATTTCTCCTCATAATATGACCAGCATATCTTGATTGTTTACGTCTAAATTCTCCAATCAATCTCCGTTTTTCATTTCTCGTTTTAGGATACTTATTTGTAATATATCAGCAGGATGGTGTAAAGACTAGCACACTTTTTGTGGGTATACTTGTCATAGGTTTAAATATGTCTCAAAACGGAGATGTTTCCTTCATCCTGTCCGACCCAATCTTAAAAACAAAGTTAATTACATATAGTTTACAGGACATCGCGATCACACCGGCATTTTGGCTGTTTGTTTTTCTTGGCAAGTTTACGTTTAGTAGTTTATGCTTTCTAAACGACCGATACTCATACCACTGAATGAAAACCAGTACCAGGCGGCAGCAACTGTGTTTCGAACGTGGCATGCGGGTTTTGAATTGCGTTGGTAACCCCTTCGCCACAGCGCAGCTTCAAAACACTGAGTATCAAAATATGTTCTTGAAAAACGCCAGCCATCGTGAGTTTGAGCTCACAGTCCATCGAGTGCAGTTTGGTCACGATTCACAATATATCCCCATGGCAGAGAAACTGGAGACTAACTTCAGGTACTAAAATCTTGGGAATCGTGGTGGCGTAATGGCAAGACGCTCGCCTGCCGTACTTGGGTTCGATCCTAACCATGGCGGTTTCAACTTTTTAAACAGAAAATGGATCTTTGCTCACTGGTCGACCAAGGCTAAAATGGGTACCATGTGATTTCTTGGGAAGCGAAGGCGACCGGCGAGACACCGACAACATCACCCACTTAGTGCCGTTTAACTATACTAATACGGGTCTGGCAATATATGCCCAACCTGCTTTATGCTTGTGAAAAGGGTCCTTTAGGAAACGGTTACATGCACGAAGTACTCACCCACGACATGCAAGTAGTAGTTGATCAGAGCATCAGAAAGCTGTTTAGTTTTTGGCTCAGCCAGAAACCCGCCTTGATCTATACAAGCATTCTGTGTACATAGAACAACAAACGAACTATGGATATTAGTGCAATATTAGGATATTCAACTCAAACGTTAAATAAATAATACTGTATGGGTCAGAAACGTAGAGGAGGACAAGCATAAACAATTAACTATAGATGATTTATTATAATTCATAAATGATAATTAATAATTAATTCAGCTTACTGTGTGAATATGTGTATTGTATATTTCAGCTCGTATGTTGTTTTCTTTTTTTTTCCCCCTATTATAATTACTTTAGTTTATACCTTGTATTGTGTGTGTTGTATTTTTTTTTTAATACCTTGTATTGTGTGGTGTATTCAGTATGTACCTGACGAGACGCAGCGAAATATGCCAGGCCATAAATCGTGCAATCTTTTGTTTACGTTTTCGTTATTCAAATTATCTATATATTACAAACATTTATAAACATGGTGCCGCACATAATTGAACTGAATTACGATCACTCTATTGTCCTGTCAGACTTAAACATTGAACGTAAGTCAACTTCACTCCACAAAAAACTACGCGGATTCATGAAATTAACACTAGCAAGTGCTTTTATTTTAACCATAAAGGTATGAGTGCCGACGAAGGAGAACAAGAAGAATCAGCAATGTGGAACTTCAAGGAGCGAACACGAAAAATGCCAGTATGCTACATATTATAGAAACAAGGTATTTGTTGTTTTATGACAATATGCTACATAGTAAGGGAATAAGGTATCTGACCTCGTTTTTGTTTTATAGTAATATGCTACATAGTATGCAAACAAGATATTTAACCTTGTTTGTATTGTTTTATAGCAATGTGCTACATTGTATGGAAACAAGGTATTTAACCTTGTTTGTATTGTTTTATAGCAATGTGCTACATTGTATGGAAACAAGATATTTAACCTTGTTTGTATTGTTTTATAGCAATGTGCTACATTGTATGGAAACAAGGTATTTAACCTTGTTTGTATTGTTTTATAGCAATGTGCTACATTGTATGGAAACAAGGTATTTAACCTTGTTTGTATTGTTTTATAGCAATGTGCTACATTGTATGGAAACAAGGTATTCAACCTTGTTTGTATTGTTTTATAGCAATGTGCTACATTGTATGGAAACAAGGTATTTAACCTTGTTTGTATTGTTTTATAGCAATGTGCTACATTGTATGGAAACAAAGTATTTAACCTTGTTTGTATTGTTTTATAGCAATGTGCTACATTGTATGGAAACAAGGTATTTAACCTTGTTTGTATTGTTTTATAGCACTATGCTACATAGTATGGAAACAATATATTTAACAGTGGTGAAATAGAAAATACTTACCTTAGCAGATTGCCAGGACATTCGTTTGTCAAAATACTTGAAACAAGATCCTAGTATGAAGACACCTCCAGGTAGATCTTCTTCACATGGATCACCCACATCTGAAGACATGAACCCCAGGAATCATTTTCAGAAAAGAAGCTTCCCTAGCATGCATCTGTATGTTTCATGGTATACCTCGTAAATGCATCAATCTGTCTGTTTGTCTGTCTGTCTCTCGTTTTCTTCTTCTTCTTCTTCTTCTTCTTCTTCTTCTTCTTCTTCTTCTTCTTCTTCTTCTTCTTCTTTCGTTCGCATGAAATCTATTGTCTATATCTGCAATATTGTCTCTTGTATAAACATATGTCGCTGTCTTTCTTTAATTCACTCAGTGGATATAAAGTTTATCTTCCCCTCTTGTTTCTCGGGGTCTCATAGTGTGCCTAGTTATGTGGTATTCGGGAGTCTTGGACTATGTGATCTGCTGTCTGCGGAGCCAATGCACATGTACACATGGCTGATTCGACAATCTTGACTTTAGCATACATGTGGCTGCGTAATCGATTCTTTCTATGTTTGAGGAGTATGATAATGATTTGTTCCAGTCGGCCCATAAATCGGTAATCATCTGAAGCTGATTGTGGCTTTCTGTTTGATTTGACAGATTCCCCTTTTAAAACATGTTTCAGATACACCAGGTTGCTCTTCTGTTGCTCCTTACAGCTCTCTCGTTTCCGGGCTGCCCTTGTTTCCGGGCTCCCCACAGTAAGAAGGCATCTACTTGGATAGTGACATTCCGCTGGCTGCATAGTTTAAAATGTAGGGTCAATAGAGCAGTTCCCAGACTGGAGTGCCTCGGGTATTGATTTTGCATCTGTCAATATCACCACGGGCTATGTACCACGATTGGTATTGCGATCTATCTGTCTGTCTGTCTGTCTGTCTGGTCTGTCCGTTGTCCATCCGTCCATCACTCCCTCTCTTCCCCTCCGTCCCTGCCTGCCTGCCTACCAGCCTGCCTGCCTGCCTGTCCGCCTGCCTGTCTGTCTGTCTGTCTGTCTGTCTGTCTGTCCGTTGTCCATCCGTCCATCACGCCCTCTCTTCCCCTCTCTCCCTCCCTCCCTCCCTCTGACTGTCTGTCTGTCTCACTGTGCATGCCTCCATACACAGCTGTCTCCATGTCTGTATTCTAGCGTGATCAGGGATGGCCAAACAGCACCCTATCCAACAAATAAAATATCAGTTTTATTTAACAATTTATATTAACAAAACGTGCTAGGTCATCCCACCATACGGCCGTCAAATACGACAACGCGGCTCAGAAACTTACCCCTTTGACATATGAATGCCTCGTTAGCATGGCTCTGGACATTATTCCAATTCCAGCTATCACCCTTGACCATCACGATATCTGTCTCAGTGTCCAGTTCATTCGGTTCGCCACTGGACCACGGCCGGAAGCTAATTTCTTCACCAGACGTTAACCATGTCCAGTTTCCGGGCTGTAAGGCCACCCCTCCAATCCTTACTTTGTAATCTTTACCGCGGAGACCCTCTGCAACACAAAGAAGCTTGCTTCACAATATGGTAAGCAAAGGACACTTTTACAGGCATTACGGCGGAACAGAAACAAAACCAGGAGACAAAAAGAATCAAAAACAGAGATTGTAGACGCTTAAAAACCGCTTTAAAAGCGCTTTAAAGCGCTTAAAAAAACAATGCTAAAGGGTAGGGATGAAGGCAAGCGAGTAAGAGGTAGACAACGATACATCCATCCATCCATCTATTCATCATGTGCCATGTCGGAAAGCGTGGGCGGTCATGTACTGCCATGTCACTCGATCACCAGAGTCGTGGATCAGCTCTGTGTTCCTGTCTCGTCCATGCCATGTGGCCAAGCCATCCAGGTATTTATTTCTCTGTCTTCCACTTGGTCTCTTCCCTTCGATCTTGCCAGTTGTCACCAAGTTCTCCAATTCATTTCTTCTCGTAACATGCCCAAAAATGTTGATTGTCTACGTCTAATTTCTCTAATCAGTTTACGATCTTCATTTGTTTCTTGAAGGACTTGTTCATTGATTTTTCTGTCTGTCCATGGTATTCTTTGCATTTTCCTTAGAAACCACATTTCCACAGCCATCAGCTGTTTTTCAGCTTGACTGCTTATTGTCCACGCTTCACATCCATATAAAAGTATAGCTTGTATGTACCACTTCAACAATACAAGTGGTAATATAACATCAAGATTTGGACGAAAAGCTGTCTGATAGAATGTACAGCCAGGACGAGAGATAGACTATGTTGGAAATCCGTTGCAGCCAACATTCATTGTGGAGACGTCACCTGATTAATTGATTGATTGAAGGGAGTACGGCGCTAGTTGCGTATTTGTACAACCATAATTGGCACCCTGTAGGTGAAGTAAGCATTAAAATTGAGGAATATACCACGAAGCAACATAGATACACGATGAGCCTAGTATGGCGATATATCGTTCTTCTGTCTTAATGGGAGGCCACATTTGGCGATATATTAACCTTCCCTTAAGCACTGAATCAATTAAAATCTGCCTTGATCCTCCGGCATTGTGGCTAAGGGGTTACAAACGCAATTCCTAATTCTTCATACCGCTTTCGAAATACAACTGTGGGCACACAATGGTATGAGCACCGGTAGTTCAGAAAACAATGGCAAACTACTTGTCGCATGTTGCGCACCTCAGTTCATTACACTGCTGCATACCACTGATCTAAAACACATTGTTCTACACAATTTGAATGTCAGGAAAGTTATATCACGTCTAAAATAAAAATGTCACCCGATGATGGACAGGTCAGGTGTTCGAATCTTGTGAAACTATTGGACGACCTAGATTTGGTAGCGTCGTTGCAAGGACTGACGGGTAGGGGAGAGCCTTGATCGGGCACATACAGTTTGATATCCTAGAAAGCCGGTTGTGTATTTAGTATGGAGTATCTTAAACTTGTGTGTCCCTCGCCTGATCAGGTCAGAATGCCTCTGTAAAACGGATACGTAGCTGACATAAGCGTCAGCTAAAGCTTTGGGTATGTGTGATCTATGATGGAAGGTTCCAGCACGAAAGAAAATATATTCAATTTAGAGATAGCCGCCAACTTCTCTCCCTGTTCGGGCAATGGCTGATTCCACCATCACTGTCTAGAAAATATCTAGCCCCATCCTTATCTTCTGTTTCCAAAAGAAGTGCTGTACGGTACACTAAATCTTAAGCTGTGAGAAGAGGCAAGTCTAAGCTCAAATTGCTATTCTAATCTAAACCCTTATAGCTTCTTGATTAATTCAGAGTCTGGTTTAGTAAAGGACAAGCTGTGACTTCAGTGGCGACCTCTGCCCTCTTTTTAATCCACGGCCAATCTTCAGCACACGTGAATGAGAGAAGGAGGAATGAATGGTTTCTTCCTCTTGTCTTTATATGTCCGTGGTGTGAAGAAAGGTTGTGTTGTATGGCTGATTAGCATCGATGACAGGTCAAGCGTTTTAAACTGCTGTGATATATTCAAACGATTTGTGAAATGATCACCACTGTATCTCGCACTCATATTGAACTGAAGTCAGGCTAACAACCCAGTCCAGGCAGTCCAGTGAACGAAGAAGAAGAAGATTGGTGTTAGAATGAGAGAATGAGTTGTACTTTGTCATCTCATCTCTCTATCACTCTGTATATATGTTGTTGTTAATGGATGAGAAGCGATGTGAAATTTCACAATGAATACTTCACCTGCACCTCAATATTCATACCATACACATGACAATCATTGTATTAACTTACGAGTGAAAATATTCATTATATGCTACTGCACATTATTGCTTCTACCAACATGTGGAGTGTCATGTAAAATCACCTCCCTGTTTGGAAAAGCGAGTACAGGAGAATATTCATTACGTGTTTCCATACATTATTGCTGCTATCCAACATGGGTAATGTCAGTTTAAAAAAACACAACCCTGCTTTGGAAAGCAAGTAACGGTAAAACACATAATTTGCTTTCGTGCATTATCATCACTAATCAGCCTGGAGAATATCATTAGTAATATTGCATCCCTGTCTGTAAAAGTAAGTAAAGGAAATGACAGATGAAGTGGGAAGGAATAACCAGGAAATGTAACTAGGGAGACTAAACATCTGAGGCAGCCATGATTTGGTAATATGAGTTTATATGAATGATATGCATCATCACCCTGTTCTGTACCATTGTGTTCAGGATCAGATCTTGCTGTGTGCATTCCTTCATGAACTCTCCATCACTCATCTACCAGCCTTGTCATTTTCTGTGTCTGTGTCCTCTGTGAGAACATCAGCCCAAACAGATCACTATGTACAAGAGCAAAAGAAGATGTAGCTTGCCAGATGAATTGAAGGCGCCTGATACCAGTACAAAGAAGAGACACTGTAGCTCTCACTTGTAGGTACTTCTTGAATCTTCTACTTTCTATCACTTCTATCTGTAGCCCTTTCCATTCTTGTCAGCTGGAGAACTATCATAAGTTGAAAATATATAAATAGGATCACCATGTTTATTCACGTCAGGTGAGGAAGACGGTGTTCGCAGATTTATCTCAGATCTAGCACAGATTACTTCAAATCACTGCAGATTATTGAAGAACAAAGTTGATAAGATCATCTTAGATTGAGGGACAGACTGTTGAGTAGGGAATAGACTAAACCAGAACAAATGCCAATGATCAGCTGGAGAACTAATTAGGGATTCTTGCACTACGTTAAGTGGTCAGTTACCCCGAATCTGTTATTGGAAAACAATTCATAGAGGAGCTGTCAACCTAATAACTTCCAGAGAATCTAGTGCTTAGTGTTGTCTAGGTGTCTTTCCTAAAGCCAGCATGTCAGACCCAGTACTATCTCACCACCAACGTTAATGAACTGAATTGATTTCCCTTAAACATTAAGGAAATTAAGAACTATTGCTAAAGGCATGTAACATTCAATGGACTGAGAACAGTTAATTAATAATGACAAGTCATGAATGTGTTTAGAGAACTTTATTTATTGACATTTTCGATTCATGGAAATTCCCCATAACATAGTGTGTAACCCAGAGACATTGTTAGAAAGAACTTGTGGTTACGCACAGTGGCTCTCTGGACTGATTCATTCTGAGATCAAATGGGAGTTAAATTATCCTTACCGGACATATTGACATGATCTCCTGGTTTAATGATTGAAGTACATGTTTCAGAAATGCATAACTTGCTTTTATCTCCACAGCATTTTATTCAATAAACTGATTTCACTTTTACTTCCTCTTTTGTCGGGTATATTGTGATGTGACAAAAACTGGTATATGTGTGTAGTTAACATTACTAAATCACATACTTGAAGAATCAGGAACGACAGGTGGCTGGGTAACCACGAATAGACAGCAACGTTCTGAACTATTGTAAGCACCCAGGTTCCAGGTTATTCATAAAGGAGAACTTAAAATTATACAAATTTTCTTGTAACCGTTTCACCTATAAGGGAAAATGGATACAGTGGGGGACACGAGCTAAATAAGTAACTCCTTTCTGGAAAGGCTAAGTTTGGAGGGAAATGATCAATATTTCCGGGAAACCCCTAGATTTCCTGAGCCAATATGGGGCACTTTGGCTTCCATATACCCATCCCCTCCAGACGAAATTAATCCCATCCTTCTAGCTTGACTTCAACACGGGGCAGGCCAGGGTGGGTACTGCATTCTCCTCCCAACATACCACACTACTTAACGTAAACTTGCCAAGAAATCACAAATAGCCCAAAGATGCTGGGGTTGACTGGGACGTCCTGTAAATGATATGCAGCTAACTTTTTTTATGTGGAATGAAGCCCATGGTCATTAAACCGACAGGCAAGCATGGAGCCACTACCCGGTCGCGTCTCCCAGTTGCAAAATACATCCCACGGTGTACGTTGACAGCATATGGCAAGGCCACGCTGGTCGTTGCGGCAAGTTTGAAATAAGTAAATATGGTGACGTTTCAACAAGTTTTAACAGATTACACCTGGGAAAGGAGTAGATATTAGATGACACCTGGAAAAAAGTAGATATTAGAGGACAACTGGGGAAGAAGTAGATATCAGAGGAATCCGGGTAAGAAGTAGATATTAAAATACACATGGGAAAGAATTAGATATTGGAGGGCACCTGGGAAAGATATAGATATTAGAGAGCTCCTGGGAAAGAAGTAGCTATTAGATGGCACCTGGGAAAGAACTAGACATATGAGACATAAGAGGGCACTTAAGAAAGAAGTAGATATTACAGGGCACATGGGAAAGAAGTGGATATTAGAGGGAAAGAAGTGGGAAAGAAGTAGTTATCAGAGGGCAGCGGCAAAGAATTAGACATAAGAGGGCACCTAGGAAATAAGTAGATATTAGACGGCACATAGAAAATAAGTAGATATTAGAGGGCACCTGGGAAAGAATTGGATATTAGAATACCCATGGGAAAGAATAAATGGATATTAGAATACGCGTGGGAAAGAAGTCCATTGGCACCTTCCCGTCTTGACAGACGATAGTTTGTGCTTTAAAAAGGCATAATAACTTTTACCTATGGCGGTAGCGAATGTGACTGATTTGGCCAATTCGCGCTGTAAATGTCCGTTCACAGTGGGTGCATGTGAACACGCGGTCATTTCCACCATCATGCACCATCTTACGTCTCACACGCTCAGTGTGTGAGAAGTGGATATTAGAGAAAACCCGGGAAGGAGTGGATATTATAAGGGGCGTTCATTTGAAATCCGTTCGTGCCGCACCGCGCGTAATTGCGTACGTTGAACATGATCATGTTATAGTCATGTGATAAGTTCTAACCAATGAATAAAAGAACACATGCTTATCGTCCCATGATGCATAGGTTCTGTTTCTGACCGTTGAGAAAATGGTCGGGTTGATCCAAAATCCGTCCAAAGAAGCTCAAAGAGCGGTGATTTAGTTTCTTTCATTTGAAGGATGTCGACCAGTGGACATTCATCGAAGAATGCAGGCAGTGTACTGTAACAAATGTGTGTCGAAGACAACAGTGACAGTCTGGGCACGAATGTTTCGGAAAGGACGTTAGTTCACGACAGATCTTCGACGACAGGGTCAAGCGCATATTGTTGCAACAGAAAAAACCATTGCCAAAATTGGTGCAACAGTAGATATGAACCGTTGTCGAAGCATACGTTCGCTAGCGAAATAATTTGATGTGTCAGTTTGGACACTTTAAAAGGTCGTTCGTAAGAAATTGCAATATCGGAAGGTGTGTTCACAGTGGGTACCGCGGATGTTGACCGACCACCAAAAAGAGGAACGCATGGGATGGTGCTTGAACCACTTGCTGCGTTACAGAGTGGAGGGTGATGCATTTCTCTTCCGCATAGTGACAGGCGATGAATCATGGTGTCACCACTTTGAGCCCAGCAGCATAAGGGAGAGCATGCAATGGAAGCATGCTGGATCACCAAAAGCCAATAAATTCGAGTTACAGGTTTCCGCTGGTAAGGCTATGCTAAGCGTTTTTTTTTTTTTGTTTACCATGAAAGGTTATCGACTTTAAAGAACCTGGTGTCAACATCAACACTACCTACTACTTGCAAACACTAGACAAGCTACAAAAAGCCATCAAGAATAAACGACCCGGCATGCTTTCTCGCGGTGTGATTTTGTTGCACGGTAATGCTCGTCCACATGTTGCAAAGATTGTGCAGGAAGCATTAGCTTGGAAGAAGTGGGAAATTCTGCAACATCAAGCCCATAGTCCTGATTTGTCACCATGTGATTTTCATTTGTTCGGACCTCTTAAAAAAAGCTCTTAATGGGGTTTTCTAAAGTACACTTTCAGTCACTGAGTATTGAAACTGCGGAAGTTACCACGAAATAAAACACATAACACGATTACCCTAGTATGTCCATATATCGTCCTTCTGTCCAAATGGGAGGTCACATCTTGTGATATATTATCTTACTGCAATTTATCAGTTAACTTGCTTGCTGGAGTTGTATAATGCTGATGGTCAATATTAGTTGCTTACATATAATTACATGAGACATACACCCGCCACATGTCACATACGTTATGTTATTCCACACCCACTGAGTCTTTCTACCACATTCTTGAACATAATAAAAGGTTTAAGAGTTAAGACGATCGATTTCATCACACCGGGTTTTGTCCCACATAGGTCGGTCTCTTTCCCATAGTGCCACCTCAAGCGTCGCACTATAGCGCGAACTTCGCAGCTTCACCGACGACCTCCAGGAGTCTTCGAGAAAGCTGCATTCACGAACCGAATTTTGCGGTCCGGAATCGAACGCACGACCTTCGGAGAGTGTGGCAGGCAACGTAACAATTACACAATGGAAACCCTCATTCTTGACCATACAGACAGTCATTACTCTTACCTGTATAACGGTTAGAAATATTCTTGATGTATTTCATGAGTTCGTCTGTTTTTGGCTCCACGAGGAAGGCTCCCTTCTCCTCACAAAATACCTCCAATAGAAGACAGACAGACATCAATACAAGTTATTCCCAATGGACTATTGCGATATTAAGGTACAGATAATTGACTGGTGGTATCTTGCTGTCTTAAACTATAGTTAGTAAAATGGAGTTATACTTCTCCATAGCACAAAGCCATGGCTGGATTGTAGAGACAGTGTTGCCCATGCAGCATGATCCCTTTCTCAGCGCGCCTAATTTACTCCAGAGAAAAGCAAAACCAATACGTCTGGACCAAGGCAAGCTGCAGTAGCTGCCAGATCAGCAAAACAATACTTTAACTGTCCGCCTGTTGGAGGTTCCGTCCTAGACCTGTTGCCAACCAAGGCTTAGGGCCTGGTCTGCCATGCCATGACATTTAGTCATTAGGCTGCATTTCCTTACACTTGGGTAAAGCTTGTAGCCTCCCAATTGTGCTCTTCCGCCCGATGCCGTTGGTGCATTGTGGGATGTCGGGATTAGTCAGCTAATACTATTACAATCACTACTACTATAACAACTACTACTATTGCTACAATCATTACTACTACTACTACTTCAACTACTACTACTACTACTACTACTACTACTACTACTACTACTACTACTACTACTACTACTACTACTACTACTACTACTACTACATCTACAACTACTGCTGTTACAACCACTATGACAATCACTACAACTACTACTATTACTACAACTACAACAACAATAACTACTACTACTAATACTACTACTGCTACTACTGTTACTACTAATATTACTGCTACTACTACTACTAAAACTACTAGTATTACTAAAACTACTACTACTAATACTACTATCACTATTACTATTATCTGTACTACTACTACTACTACTACTACTACTACTACTACTACTACCATTACTACTACTACTACTACTTCTACTACTACAACTACTGCTACTACTGTTACTACTAATATTACTGCTACTACTACTACTACTATCACTAATATTATGACTACTACTAATACTACTATCACTATTACTATTACATAAGATGGTGCATGATGGTGGAAATGACCACGAGTTCACATGCACCTACTGTGAACGAACATTTACAGCGAGAATTGGCCTTATCAGTCACATTCGCTACCGCCATAGGTAAAAGTTATTATGCCTTTTTAAAGCACAAACTATCGCCTGTCGAGACGGCAAGGTGCCAATGTATGTGTATGTGTATTACTATTATCTGTACTACTACTACTACTACTACTACTACTACTACTACTACTACTACTACTACTACTACTACTACTACTACTACTACTACTACTACTACTACTACTTCTACAATCACTACTTTTACTACTACTTCTACTACTACCTACTACTACTATCACTACTACTAGTTTCACTACTACTATTACCAGTACTACTACAATCATCACTACTACTACTACTACTTCTACAATCACTACTATTACTACTACTTCTACTACTACCTACTACTACTATCACTACTACTAGTTTCACTACTACTATTACCAGTACTACTACAATCATCACTACTACTACTAATACTCCTACTATTACTAAATTACAATCATTACTACTACTTTCTATACTAATACTACTATTGCTACTACTTTTATCACTACTATTGCAATCCCCACTACTACTACTACTACTACTACTACTACTACTACTACTACTACTACTACTACTACTACTACTACTACTACTACTACTCCTGCTGCTGCTGCTACTACAACTCCTGCTGCTGCTTCTACAATCACTTCTACAATCATCACTACTACTACTACATTCACTACTAGCACTACTTCTACTAATATCACTATTACTACAATCACCACTACTAGTGCTACTACTACTATCACTTCTACTATCACTACAACTACTACTACCACTCCTGCTACTACTACTACTATCTCTACTACCTCTACCACCATCACCACTCCCCTTTGTCACTAAAAGCTATACAATTCTGCCAAGCGTCTCTCACCTGCCCATCAACTCCAGAACCGTCCTCAACGTACAGAAAACAGCCGCCATTGTGATACTCGGCCCCAGGAAGAAACAGATCGCATGGATTGCCAACAGCTGTTGATTGGACAACGCCGAGTGTGTGTTAAACGTCATTATTTACAAATGTTGCGTGTCCTTTGCAGAACGTTGCGTTTAACCCTAGTTGTAATTTCGAGGTAATTTTACGTTCAGTGAAAATATTTTCATAAATGTAGAAGACATAAATGGAATCAGCATTGGAGGACGAAACATAAATAACATTAGATATGCAGATGATACAGTATTGATTGCAGACAATGCACAGGATCTACAACAATATGTAGACGCGGTTGTTGTCCACAGTGAGCAGCTGGGGTTGGAATTAAATTGTAAGAAGACACAGGTTATGGTCGTCACTAGGAAGAACGAAGTACCACAATGTAATATACAAGTAAATGGGGATATTCTTCAACAAGTGAATCGGTACAATTATCTCGGAACAGTCATAACATCTGATGGGAGAATCCTGGAAGAGATTAGAACAAGAATCGCCATGGCGAAGGTAGCCTTTAGCAAGATGAAAAATATTCTGACCAATAAAAAGAGTTCAACTGAAACGAGAACGAGAGTGTTGAGGGGATACATAGAGCCTGTTCTTTTGTATGGATGTGAAACTTGGACAATGTGCAGTCAAGCTGAAAAACATCTGATGGCTGCAGAAATGTGGTTTCTGAGGAAAATGCAAAGAATACCATTGACAGATAAAAAAAACCAATGACCAAGTACTACAAGAGACAAATGAAAATCGTAGATTGATTAGAGAAATTAGACATCTTCTTCTTCAGCGTTCCGAGCCATTGAGGTTCTTTGCTGCAGATACAATCCGTCTCCATTCGTCTCTCTGGTGGACCTTCTCTTGCCAGTCGTTGATTCCAAGTGCTTGTAGGTCTGTACATGTATTATCTCTCCACCGTCTGCTTGGTCTACCTCGGGGTCTACGGTCATTTATTTCCTGAGTGTAAGCGAGTTTTGTTTCCCTATTATCTTCCATTCTTTCTATATGCCCCAGCCATTGTAGTCTATTAGCCTTCATGATACCAGTGATTAGCGGGGACTTAAACAGATCATAAATGTCTTTGTTACTTCTTCTTTTCCACTCTCCACTTTGTGTATCCCTAATGGGTCCAAAGATGCGTCTTAAAATTTTGTTCTCAAAGGTTTGTAACAAGGCTTCGTCTCCTTTCGTTGTACTCCAGGTTTCAGAGCCATACAGCACAACTGGTCTGATCAGTGTTTTGTATATTGTGATTTTGGTGTTACGAGATAGCGCCTTTGATTTTAGTAGATGTTGTAGTGCATAGTATATCTTATTTCCAGAGTTGATTCTAGTTTGTATTTCTTCCCTTATGATGTTGGAGCAGTTGAAGATTGTACCCAGGTATTTGTATGTTTCCGTTCTTTTAATGGTCATATTATCTATTTGTATGTGGCCAGAGTTTCTAGCCATTCCGTCTCTTGAAATTACCATATATTCTGTCTTATCTTGGTTGATAACCAGCCCCATCTGTTGGGCTTTTTCCTTTAAGTGAGTCAATATTTCCAATGTCTTTTGTTCACTTTGCCCTATAATATCTATATCATCTGCATAACCAAGCAGCTTGGATGTTCCTCCAATATCACATTCCTCCTTTACCTTCCTTACAACTTTCTCTAGAGCCAGATTGAAGAGTAGCGGCGATAGTGCATCACCCTGTTTCAAGCCAGATGTTATTTGGAAGGGGTCTGATTTCCTGCCTTTATATGTTACTATATTATAAGTATCTTCCATGCATAGTCTGGTCATGTTGATTAACTTCCTTGGTATTCCAAATTCCTGCATAGCATTCCATAGACTATTCCTATGGACACTATCATAAGCCTTTTTAAAATCCACAAAAATGTTATGGAGATCTCTTTTATATTCCCAATGTTTCTCGGCTATTTGTCGTAAGATAAATATCTGATCTATTGTTGATCTGTTTTGTCTAAAACCCGCCTGGTAGTCATCTAATATGTCTTCTGAATATGGTTTTAGTCTATTTAGTAATACTGCGGATAGTATCTTATAGCTTGTGGACAGTAGTGATATTCCTCTATAATTTCCACATTGGAACTTGTCTCCTTTCTTAAAGATAGGTATCAATAATGACTCTTTCCAGTCATGGGGTAATTCTTCTGTCCTCCAGATTTTTATTATTAGTTCGTATAGCTTTAGATGTAATGCATGGCCACCTGCCTTTATAAATTCAGCAGCAATTCCATCAGTCCCAGTTGCCTTATTGTTTTTAAGTCGTGTGATTACATATAGGATTTCTTCAAATGTAGGTTCTTCAATTTGTGGTTCGCATGTTAGAACCTCTTCCTGTGGGAAAATGTGACTTGGAGCTTCACAATTAGAAATTAGACATAGACAGTCAAAATTTTTTGGACATGTTATGAGAAGAAATGGACTGGAGAACTTAGTGACAACTGGCAAGATCGAGGGGAACAGACCAAGAGGAAGACCGAGAGGAAAATATCTGGATTGCTTGGCCACATGGCATGGACATGGCATGGACGAGACAGGAACACTGAGCTGATCCACGACTCTGGTGATCGAGTGAAATGGCGAGTCATGACCGCCCACGCTTTCCGGCATGGCACATGATTGATTGATTTACGTTCAGTAGTTTGCCATTAAGGGGATATGGAAGTAATGTATAACCCTGCATACCGCGTTCGAAACAGCTTCTGGCGATTTGGCAGCAGACCGCCTTGTGTTGGTTTTTTTAAATAAATGGTATGAGTGCCGGTCCTTCAGAAAGTAATGGCAAACTACTGAACGTAAACTTGCCAAGAGATCAGAAACAGCTAAGAAATGATAAGCTTGACTGTGACGTTCTGTAAAAGATATGCAACTAACTTTTTTAAAGAAGAGAGAAAGTCAGAAATGTACAAAATCAGGACCAAAGTGAAGGTGATAGCAGAACTAGATTTCAACAGAAAACAGCAAGTTCAATAGTTTAGCCATAAACTAGATTACCAACTAACAGTGTACCACAACAAGCAATGATGTACAGACCAATTGGAAGCAGAAGAAGAGGCCGGCCACGTAAATGAAGGATAGAGGGAATAGCCCATAAACGAGCACTCTCCCGCTGTTTATGCTTCACCTCGACACTGCAAGGTACAAGAGGAACAAGATGAGATGATGACTTTTAATGTATCATTTCTCTGATGTGTGATTTTTTTAATAAGCGTGGCATGTCTTTTATTGTGTTTAAGTGCAGATGCGGAAATCACGCAACATAAACTGGGGCAATACGATGAAATATGCAACACATATATTCAGATTGTAATTTGAATTGACTACCACGGTAATTTTAAACTAACTATCATGTGTTTTTGTTTATATAAAGTTGGTTTGTGAAAATATTCGAGGCAGTAAATCGTGCAATCTATTGTCTGTGTCTTCGTTATTCAAATTCACCACGAGAAAATATTGTTTTGAATCTCTGTAATCGTTTCGTTTCCATAAAATCCAACCTATGTGTTTGCAACTACTCACTTTGTGATCATACAAATCAACATCCTGCTTTAAGAATGTGTGTTTGTGTGTGTCCCGGGCATTTAGGGGAAGCAAAGTACAGTAGTATCTTTGTAACCATCATCATGATCATCATCCAGTGCCTTGCCAGTTGGTGTGGGCGATCATGCCTCTCCACAAATTGCGATCTCCGACGTCATGGATCAATTCGTATGTTGGCTGCCTTCCATGCCATAACACAAAACTGTCAAGAATCTTCTCCCGCCATCTTCCCTTATCTCTCTTTCCGCAAATCTTTCCGGTTATCACGACAATGGAGGGTTGACGTTGGACTTGCTACAACATCCTGTAGAAAATTTTAGACTTATCAATTGGGGAACCATTGGAGGCCACTAAAACAGTTCATAAATAAACACACTTGTATTTTTAGCGCCCATGGGAAAGAAATAGAGACTAGATGACGCACTGGGCAGCATACAAATGAAAGCTATAGTTAACTATCGGGATTCGAACCTGTGACCTCCAAATGACGGCAGCGCCTTGCTGCTGGAACAAGTGTACTTCCGCGCATGACCATATAGTTATTTATAAACTAGAAATTTTAGCTGCAAAGTCTAATAAACCATTCATTCATTCATTCATCAAGTTCCTTGCCGGTTGGCGTGGGCGATCTTGCTTTTCCACAAATTGCGTTCTCCAATGGCATGGATCAATTCATGTATTGACACCCTTCCGTGCCATGACGCAAGACTGTCAAGAGTTTTCTTTCTCTTGCTGTCTTCCTCTGTCTCTTTTCCCACAAATCTTTCCGTTTGTCGCAAAATGTTCCAGTTTTTGTCTTCTCATAATGTACCCCAAAAATGATGACTACCTCTTTTTGATGCTTGCAATTATTTGTCTTTGCGATTTTACCTATCTAAGAATGTCCATATTATTCATTTTGCCTGTCCATGAATCAAGCATATACAAGTCTAACAATAATAATGGAAGAATTTCTCAGCCAACCATATTAAAAGGAAGTTGTTCTAGAAGACGTGTGGCGCAATGAGGAAAACGCCACAGTGATAGTCTGGATGGCAAACCCACCTCCTTTCGCCTAGGAAAATCTCCAGAATTGATACCTAAATTGTTAAACAACCACATGGAAAAGAGACGTATAGACAGAGGTTAATTGCATACGGGGGACATGGACGGAGCTGCGGAGAACATGGGCGGAGCTTCGGGGAACATGGGAGAGCAAGGGCGGAGCTGCGGAGAACATGGGCGGAGCTGCGGAGAACATGGGCGGAGTTGCAGACAACATGGGCGGAGCTGCAGGAATTAGCAAATAATAGCACCACTTGTCCTGATTTGGTTGTTGGTCGGGAGCCTCTGTGGCCATGCGGTTACGTCGCCTACCTTGCGCTCCAAAAGTTGTCGGTTCGATTCAGGCTACGTTGTTCGGTTTAGAGTGCAATTTTCTCGGAGTTTCCCGAGGGTTGTCGCTGGAGTTACGGAGTTCGTGCTTTGTGTGAAGCTTTCGGCAGGCCGCCCTGTGGAACGAGACCGAGCTATGTGGAATAAAACCCGGTGCAATGAAGTCGATATTCTTGCCTTTTACACCTCTTTCTTGATGAGTTGGTTGAGGGTCGATGTTGTATTTGGGGATAAAGGACAACAACAGAAGAAGAAAATATTTGAGTTATTTCCTTTATTTCAATCATCAATTCTTACTGTCCCCAGCTTCTCGGGGACCTGTAAATGTGTGATTATTTCTTTTGGAGACATTGAAATCAGGAATAAGGATGTAAATATCGTACCTAGCTGGCAAGCAATAGTGATATCCCAATTGCAATCCATACAGCTCAGTATCCCAGTTGACTTCAATATTACACAATCTCCAAATTCAGGATCCAAGGGCGGAAGGCACACGACCTCCCAGGGAGTCAATGATCTGTTCAGACGCTTGCCATCGGAATTCCAGACATAGTCTCCTTCCTTGATTATGTCTGTCAGGCCTATGAAGACTGTCTCGACAAAGAAACATCAACAACATTTGATAAGACATTAACACTGTGTGAAGGTACTGTGGACAATAAGCAAACAGGCTGAGAAACATCAACATTTGACAAGGCATTAACACTGTGAAGGTGAGATAGAGAATAAGCAGACATGCTGAGAACCATCAACATTTGACACGATATTAACATTGTGTTAAGGTGGTGTGGACAATAAGAAAACAGGCTGAGAAATATCAATATTTTACAAGACATTAACACTGTGTGCAGGTAATGTGGACAATAGGCAGACAAGCTGAGAAACATCAACTTTAGAAAGGACATTAACATTGTGTGAAGGTGACGTGGACAATAAGCAGGTTAACTGAGAAACATCAATTTTAGACAGGACATTAACACTGTGTGAAGGTAATGTGGACAATAGGCAGACAGGCTGAGAAACATGAAACTTTGGCAAGACATTAACACTGCGTGAATGTATCGTGGACAATAAGCAGACAAGCTGAGAAACATCAACTTTAGACAGGACATTAACAGTGTGTTAAGGTGGTGTGGACAATAAGAAGACAGGCTGAGAAATATCAATATTTGACAAGACATTAACACTACGTGAATGTATCGTGGACAATAAGCAGACAGTTGAGAAACATGAACACTTGACAATACATTAACAGTGTGAAGGGAACATGGACAATAAACAGGCAAGCTAAGAAACATCAACTTTCTGAACCATTCACTCCTGGCAGTGATTTTGTATCTGTTCTTCGACAATATACACACGATCTCAAAAGAGTCCTGGCCACATCTGCCTTATCCTGCACCAACACCACACACAGAGGTGGGGTCACCACACTTTTAACCCCCACTTAATGTAACTGGGACAACAGCTCAAGACGATTACTTCCTCCTGAACAGACCAAAAGACATCATTATTCTGGGCCTCAAAACAGGACACAATAGATTGCGCAACAATATATACAAATTCAAGATTGTCGTATCAGTTATATGTGGCTTGGAACCGCAGACAGCAGATCACATACTCCAAAACTGCCCAAAGTATGACATATGTAGACATCCCTTCTGGCCTAGAAAAACATCAGTGGAAGATAAATTCCATGGACCATTGAGTGAACTAAATAAGACAGTTAAATTTATACAAGAGACAACTTCGCTGTTATAGACATATTTCAAGCGAATGGAAGAAGAAGAATATAAATGGGACTAATTAAGCTTGAAAATTTGAAAAATGAAGTACATGATGTCATCAAAAAATGAGCTCCACAGTCCACTGTGAGGCAGTGTGCAGCCAATGGCAGTCGTTTGCTGGGGTAATTCTTTGCACTCAAAACAGACTGGTGTTATCAACGAAAGAAAGATTTTTTGTTAAATTTATTCTACATACAAAGTGTAGAGAGACTTTACAAACACCCTGTACATGGGAAGAGCATTTCCTATTTCGCCTTCCTCTTGCCGCAAGCTTTGGACCTTTTCCACATCATTTATGAACTTGCTGAGCAGATGTCCGTTCCTTCCTCTATATACAACACCCATCTCAATAAGATGCCGCATCTCTTGCAAGTCACTCACAACGCAGTGTCCTTGACCTCCAGAGCAGCAAAAGTGAGTGTCTTCGGAGACAAGGTCAGTGTAGATCGCCTGGAAGATTCTTGTGATTGTGAGACACCAGGTGGTACATAGCTTTCTGCACCTTTTTTCATCTTAGGTTTACAGGCATCTGCTGCAAGTTTTTGGGCTTTTTAAAATGCTGCACTCATCTTAAATTTGAACATTCTACAAAAGAATATGAATTGTTATATTTTGGTTATCATCAAATATTGAACATCCGTGAGATTTTCAGGAAAGTTGTAACATTTATTTTTTTTATTTTGCCTTCGCTCGCTTTGAACTCAAGCGTAGTCCGTGAACTGGACTGAATTGTTTGAGTGTGTATTAGATTTCCATATTATCAGTGTCTCTCGGCATTAGACGAGTACTTGTAAGTTACGTCTCCAAGTTAAGGACGAGAAGTCAACGCTTTAGTGCAACAGAGTTTTGTAGGGGTTGAACTCACTACCTTGACATAAGCACACCGGGAGTTTAAGTCAAAGCGTTCTTATCCATTCGGTCATGCTGATCTCAGCTGCAACTTTGACTTTAAAGACATGGTCTGATAAGTCTAAAGAAGCTACTATACTTCCTTTGGACCAGAAGACATTTAGAGCAAGAATTTAAATAGATTGGATTCGGATGAATACACCGATCCAATCGGATATTGAAAGTAGCAACACTAAACATCTGTGGTTTAGGGCAAACAAAAAAGAAGCTATTCGTTATATCGCATTGTTACCAATATCAGACACGGAAAGTCCTAGAAACAAACACACAGGCGTAAAATCACATCATGGGATGAGATCCATAAGAAACAACTGGGGAAAACCGTGAAGAGATAGGGAAAAAAAACGTTAGTTGTATATCCTATACAGGACGTCGCAGTCAAATCCAACATTTTTGGTTGCATATGATTTCTTGGCAAGTTTTCGTTCAGTAGTTTGCCATTGCTTTCTAAACTACCGGCATTTATACCATTGTATTAAAACCAACGTAAGGAGGTCTGCTTCTAAATCGCCCGCAGTTGTGTTTCGATCGTGGTATGCGGGATTTCGACTCCTTTGCAGCGTCGAGGGCTATGAGATAGAAAGACAACCAGCGACAAATGTGTTCTATATGAGAACATCGGGATACAAGGCATCAGGACAACCCAGAACGAGTTGGTTGGATGGAGTAAACTAGACATTGAAGAAATCAAATGTGAAACTAGCACAAGCAACAATACAAGTGAAAAACAAAAAGAATTACTTCTATCTCCTCTCTGCGATGCTTCCGGCAAAAGCATCTGGACAAAAGAAGAAGAAGGAAAATGTTGAGTTCTCGTCCTTGACTTGGGGGCATAAATTACAAGTACCTCTGAAGTCTGAGTGGGTTAGCCTGTTGCAAGGGACACTGGTAATAAGGAAAGCTAATCCACACAAAAAAATCAGTCCAATGCACTATAAATAGAAGCATGTGTGTAGACTACGCTTGAGTTCAAAGCCAACGAATGCACGCGCGCGCGCACACACACACACACATACACACACACACACACACACACACACACACACACACACACACACACACACACACATGATAAATGGATGGATATAAAGCAGTTCATAAAATTACACCATGTTTAGAGTATCAAAGAAATGTATAATGATTTGTTCTACATCTAAATTTCAACTGGGGAACCCATTGAGGCCACTATGACGGTTTATAAATAAACACACATGTTCTGTTTGGCTCTGTTTTCACAAGCTGACAGAGATCAACAACTGCAAAAACAGATAGACGAGTTGAAGAAACAAGTCAAGGCACTGCTGACGCCGACTGCGACCAGCGACAACAAAACACTACTGGCGGGAATGAAGGAGATCCAGCAAAACATCAAGCAAGAAGTGGAACATATGGCACTGATAAAGAAGGAGAACGAAGAAATCCTACAAACCATTAAATCAGAGCGAGAACTACAGAAAGCTGAAATGAAACTTTTTCCGAAACAAAACAACAGAAGCCATACAAGAAATTACACAAAAACTGCAAGATGAAAACCAAGAGACCGAGCCTGAACCGTAAGCTAATACCGCCAGCAGCCCAACCACGACGCTCGAAACAGTCAAAGGGAAGCCAATATCCCGCCAGACATCCGAAGAAACCCGAGATGAACACCCTGACGACGACAGAGAGGACGCCCCGATACCGCCAATATTTACCGTGGAAGAAATCGCAGAGATGAACAGGGATCATGAACTCAGGTGCAAGGAATACAGAAGGCGCATGGAAGAAAAAGAAAAGAAGTACAAGGAACACAAGGGAAAACCAATGCCCTACCTTTCCTATAAAGAATTCCCAGACTTAAACACGGATGACGTACACCCATGGGCATACTATATAGATGACGGAGAAATCGTCAGATGACTGACCACGGAGGAAGAGATCGAAAGGCAACAAAAACTCAAACTCGAAAGAGAACAAAGACACAAGCAAGAAAATGAAAACATCGAAAAGCTTCCACGGGCTATACACACAAAAGGAGGCAAAAAGACCAAATAAATAGTCCTTATAAGGACTGCAGCCAGAAGAGCCAGAAACTGCCACTAACTAAAAGAAACCACCAGAAACCACCAAAAGAAACTGGCATAAAGGACAGCCGCCACCAACACCCCCCCCCCTCCCCCCAGCTGACGTCACAGACACAAACCAACATAACCAGTAGGACTCACAAGACAAGAATTAGAGTGAATGAACCCACAAAAACCACGGACCTCAACAATAACCACAGCTGAAGAGGCAGGTTGAACGAGGCCGAATTTGGAATTTTTGTTTTGAAAATTGGAATTGGAATTGGAAGGTTGGCTCTCATATCAGCAGAAAAAAAATACTAGACAAACTACAAATTGAAACCGACCGGGATTCAAACTTTACACCTGCAAATGACCTCAGCGCCTCGCTGCAGGAACAAGTGTACTTCGACACGTGACCAACTAGACAACTCCAAACAATGTGTCATCATTAGCCAGGTGTGGATGATAGGCCTGGCTACTGAAGACATCTGTTTCAGGGGTGTCTAGTTGGTCATGTGTCGACGTACACTTATTACTGCAGGGAGGCGTCGTTGTCATTTGAAGCTGACAGGTTCGAATCCCGGTCGGTAACTATAACTTTCATTTGTTGTGTTGTCTAGTGCGTCCTCTAGTCTCTACTTCTTTCTTCTACTTCTACTTCTTCCAAACAATATGTGTGTGTTTATTTATAAGCTGTTCGATATCTAAAGAGCTAAATATGATCTTCACCTAATTGGTTTGGCGACATGATCGAGAGAAGAGCCTCTTTTTCCTCTTTAGACCGGAGTTCTGCCACAACGGCATGTCTGCCTTGTGCGCATTTGTCCTGTGGATGGAGTGTTAATCTTACATATAGTGTTGTATATATAGTGTTGCATAATGTGTTGCATATAGCGTTGTATATAGTGCTTTGACCAGCGGAAAGAGAACTAGCCATATGGGATCAAACCCGGTGCAATAAAAGCCTTTAAATCCTTTAAATGTTAAAGTATCAAACAACATGAACTATACGCAGCTAAAGTAACAACGGCACATGCTGGCAATGCCAGCCGAGATCATGTGTGGAAGAACACATACATTATCATACTACAATTGGTATTATTAGTATTGGCACTCTTCTCTGGTTGTTGAAGATGGGGACGGAGCACGTATGAAAATGGCCCGAGTTCTGTGATATCGGGTCTTGACTCAACTCAGATTAACTCAGCAAAACTTAAAATATCAAGCATCTGGGACTGAAAAGGATTAAATACAACGAAAGCAAATCTGTTATAAATGAATTAAAATTGAAATACATGTCGTTTATTACATATGGGTACATCTTCAAGACCGTGTCTCACTGGTTTTAACGTGTTGGTATAGGAGCCGGTCGTTCAGAAAGCAATGGCACACTACTGAACGTAAACCTTGCCAAGACATCAACAACGGCAGTAAAATGCTGGTATTGACTGCAACGTCCAGTAAGAGATATGCAACTTTTAAAACGAATCATCAAATTTAAACAGTGGTTTGCAATGTATTTAAGTTTACTTTCAGTGCAAACTCCGCGCCAATTGATGCGGCGTGTGGTATATTAAGAGCTAAATGATCATCATGATAGAACAGATCTATAGCAGAACGTCGCTCTCATTACGGCCTCCAGAAATGTTTCTCGATCTCTTGGAAATTCTCCTGCCTTGTGCACCGTCATGGCCGCGGTGTATGCAATGTCCTGTGTCCATCTTAGCACTGGTTGACCCCCTTCCTCCTCTTGGAGCAACCACGCCTTCCATCACGGTTCCATGTCATTGTTCTTTCCATGTCATTGTTCTCTCCCTGTCATTGTTCTGTCCATGTCATTGTTCTGTCCATGTCATTGTTCTTTCCATGTCACTTTTCTTTCCATGTCATTGTTCTTTCCATGTCATTGTTACGTTTAATATGACCAACATGTGAGTTACATGACATATAGGGAAACAGACAGATAGACATACACAAGAATGTAAAATATGAACAACCTTGGCCGTCACGAAGATCCCGGGATCTGGAAGAAGCAGAAAACATTTACCGTTGGCGTACACAGATCCTGGCAGGAAGTAACAAGGGTCCAACGCGATGGTTGCTGGGGAAATAAAGGAGGGGTATTTTAGTTTAGCTAAAGCCGTATTATTACACAACAAACTATTAATCAACCAAGTGTCATATGGGTACTTTGCTGTTAATTCACCCCAAACAAAAAAAGCATTCCATACAGGGCCCTATTTGCATCGGTCCAGCAATCATTTCCAGTTAAGTGTTCGGTGGAATGCTGAACCGATCGATGGATGTTATGTTAGTTGTTGGGCCGTAGGGCCATCACTGTCGTCGGAGTACTCTGTCTGCTGGCATGCGTGAACACTGGCAAACTGCATCTCGTCAATGTATTCTTGTCATTTTCTGCGTGTATTGTTGTCTACGTGTTTCCATGGCAATCTCGATGTATGAAGTCCATAAACTGGCATTTCGGCTGTTTATGCCTCACTTCGACACCACAACGCACACGAGGAACAAGATAAGATGAGATGGTGATATTGTTGTCTACATATTGCTCGCCTGTTGATTTCCTCACACGCCCGCACGTCCTGGACAGAAAATCCATAATATTCTCACGCCCTTTGCTTTGTCGAGCGATGCAAATCATTCCATGTGAAACCGACCCCTTTCTATTTTACGTAAGATGATTTGCGAGTCTGTCACAAACACATAAATATATATTGGAAAACCCTGAAGACAGTTCATAAATAAATACACACGTATTGTATGGTACTTATGGAAGTAGAAGAAAGAAGTAGACACCAGAGTCCGCCCTAGACAACATAAAAATTGAAGGCTATAGTTACCGACCGGGATTCGAACCTGTCACCTGCCACGGGGGCCTGCATGGTTTCGAAGTATGGTGCCCTCTTCGAGCGCTGGAGGTCCCGGGTTCATGCCCCGGTGAGAACCGGGATTTTTTTCACGTGGGCTTCTAGTAATAAAATTTGCCCTGGTCCCTGGGTAGTGAGATCGGACGCCCGTGTGTATTGTTGCGCACGTAAAAAATCCCTTGACAATTGGAAATCGAAAAAGAGTAGCCTAACGGCGCTGCCCGGGCAAAATTTCGAGTTAAAAATCTATCCAAAGTATTTCAGGATTCTCGCCGGTCCTACGTAGTTCGTGCACTAAACTGAGTTTCTCCACACTCAGGCTTGAGTTAGGAGGAGAACGGAGCACTTATGGGTTACACCCTGTGCTGTGATGTTGATCCATAAACTAAAACTAAAAACTAAACAAGTGTACTACGATGCATGACCAATGGCGTGTCTGGTTGGGCATGCGTCGAAGTACACTTGTTCCTGAAGCAAGGCGCTGTCGTCAATTGGAGGTGACAGGTTTGAGTCCCGGTCGGTAACTATAGCTTTCAATTTTTATGTTGTCTATTGCGTCCTCTAGCCTCTAATATGTACCCCTACTTCTATGAGTGCCAAAACATGCCTGTGTATTTATGAACTGCCACAAACACAACATGTCGTTCTGTACTATTGTCCAGCTATCGGAGAGTCCGGACGGCTGGCGAGTAGTGCAGCCTACACATCCATTCTCATGCTGAAAGCCGTGATATCGCACGCCACTCTAATTGTGTACACAGCGTTGTTCCTTAATCTTTGCAATGAAGCACCCACTGGGTTTAACCCGCACCACAGACTCATTCCGAGTATATATATATATATATATAGAAAGAGAGAGAGAAAGTAATGGCAAACTACTGAACGTACTTATATATATATATATACTCGGAATGAGTCTGTGGTGCGGGTTAAACCCAATGGCTGCTTCATTGCAAAGATTAAGGAACAACGTTGTGTTCACAATTAGAGTGGCGTGCGATATCACGGCTTTCAGCATGAGAATGGATGTGCAGGATGTTCATATATAGAAAGAGAGAGAGAAAGTAATGGCAAACTACTGAACGTACTTATATATATATATATATCACAGCACGTGTGGGCAAGAGTTGTCACTTATCAATTGTTTCACGGACGTCGCTGTCTCACTTGCTGTCCATTATTGCCACTCTCGGAGCTACATGAATGATTAACACTATTTTCACCTTTTTGACAGTTTTACTGGCTGAGATTATTTTCACCTTTCTAACTCTTTAACTGGCTGGTACTATTTTCACCTGGCTGACACTATTTTCACACTTCTGACACTTTTACTGGCTGACAGTATTTTCACATTCGCTTGCGTCTAAAAAGACCTGCATGAAATGCCCTTCTTCTTTGCCACCGTGGCCTTAACTTTCTGACATGCTTGTGAGTTAGTCTCACCACATCACACTTGATTTGATATGTGGTCAGTAACACGTCGATGGCCCTGCATGTATGAAATCTCCCTAGATCTCCCATTGCATGAGCCAGAGTTGAACATATTACACGAAAAACAACCCCACATCAAGGAGATTTTGAACCCCCAACAAAAAAGGCTGGTTTTCGCGGACTTATGCTACTGTGTTACTACTGCGAGTACATTATTATAATACACATATTTTTTTCCTTACCAGCTGCAATCACGCAAACAAAGAAGAACAATCCCCAGCATTTGAAATCCATTTATAACGGTCTTGTTTCTGAAATAGAATCTTAACACTTTCACTACGATACGGAAAATACAATTTGGAGTGAAACAGCTTCAGGTTCCTGGTCCTAAGTATATATAGCACTTCCTATCACCCGACAAAGGGCCAGACGTTTTATTGGTTGATAAAGCACGTGCGTCTGCTCATTAGCTGCTCGTTAATTGAACAAGGACAAACTCAAACCTTGTGGCAGGTAAGAGTGTCAGAGTTCTGTTGTACCAAACCAGCGGTTCCTAAATTGATCGCTGTTTCAATTTGCGCTCACTTTTTGAATTCACGCGTAGCCCGTACATTTTCGCCCAACTTACCGGTGTAGGGGTTGAACCCGCTACCTTGCACCAGTACACTGGAAGTTTAAGAACAAGTACTCTTAACAATTCGACAATGTTGATCTCCATCAAATAATGATGGACACGGTTAGTGGTGCGGAGTTGTTTTAAATATGCAGCAGAAGTGCTGATTATTTGTCAGCAGACCGCGTTGCGCTGGGTTTTAACGAATTGGTATGGGAGCCGGTCGTTCAGAAAGCAATGGCAAACTACTGAACGTAAACTTGCCAAGACATCAACAACAGCAGTAAAATACTGGTGTTGACGGCGATGTCCTGTAAAAGGATATGGGGAATAAAATAAATACTGATTATGAATAGGTATGTATTCACACCAACCATATGCAACCAATCTTACACTTGGACATCATCCAAATCACACATACGCAAAATCAACACCTGTGAGATGAGATACCTGAGGAGGGCTGCCAACTTAACAATCCGAGACCGAATAAGAAATGATGATATCAGACAGACAGTGGGATCAACACCTTGTGCTACATCTATCGAAAGACAGAAGATCGAATGGTTTGGCCATCTCGGTAGAATGCAACACCATCAACTACCATCACTGGCCCTACATCAAATAAAATCTGTAACGAGATCACGAGGAAGTCCAAGAAGAAAATGCTTTGACGACATCAAAGACATTGTACAACCACAGGAATGACACTATCCAGTGCCGCCCATCGGGCGCTGGAATGTCAATTGTTCCTCCCCACGACACTTGACGATAAAAGTGGAATATGATGGTGATGATGATGTATTTTAGAAGGCGATATCGTCGATAGGAT
Organism: Cepaea hortensis; assembly: GCA_963921405.1. NCBI lineage: Eukaryota > Metazoa > Mollusca > Gastropoda > Stylommatophora > Helicidae > Cepaea > Cepaea hortensis. The sequence goes on along the minus strand of OY992891.1, from coordinate 74,669,932 downwards.
AAGAACGTTCGTTCATAAACTTCCGGTGCGCTTATCGCTAGGTAGACGGTTCAACCCACACATTGGCATAAAGTTGGACTTAAACGCTCATTTCTCGTTCAGACAGAAATGGCAAACGTCTAAACCTAAAATTGCCCAGAAGACAACATTGGGTGATGGCAACGTCTTGCAAAGTACGCAACACTTTAAAGTATGTATTTTGAAATGTGTATGCGCAGGAAAGCTAGACACGTGATAAGGCAAGCAATGAGCCCCCCCGCTTAGCAAACTTTGAGAATGAGTGATCTCACCAAACACTTGATAGAATGATATATCAGGGGTTTCGGAAAAATCACAAAATATTATATTACCTTCGTTGTGCTCGTTGATATTATCGTCATTATCATTTGTTTGAATTTCATTTCAAGCTCTTGGCATTTCAAGCAAAGACACGTCTCCTTACAAAATTATCAACATCATTAAGATCATCAACATGTCTAATCGTTCTCACTAGAATATGTATTTACGTTTTGGTCATTATTTATTATTAGTCCACTACATATATAATATATACTTTGTGATGCTTCGTGGCGAGGAGGTTACGCAGCCCGTCTCGCGTCTAACGAAGGTTGTGGGTTCGATTCCAGCCTACACTGTTTGGTTCACGAGTGCAATTGTCTCGGATACTCCTGGGGGTCGTTACTGGAGCTACGGAGTTCGTGCTTTGAACGAAGCTTTCGGCAGGTCGTCCTGCAGAAAGAGACCGAGCCATATGGGATAAAACCCGGTGCAATGAAGCCGATCCTCTCGCTGTTCACCCCTTTTATAAAGCCTCTCAATATGTCGCATTCGGCGACTGTGGCTTAGGGGAGTGAACTCTATTTCACAATGCAGACATATCGGGTTCTAGGTCAGCCGCCTGCGATCTGGAAGCAGGTTGCTTTGTGTTGATTTTCACAAAGATACGAGCTTCGGCTGTTCAGAAAGCAATGGATAACTAAAAGTTAGTTGCATATCCTTTACAGCACGTTTTCAGTCAAAACTGGCATTTTTTTTTTTTTTTTTTTTTTTTTTTTCCTGTTGTTGATGTCTTGGCAAGTTTACTTTCAGTAGTTTGTCATTGCTTTCTGAACGACCGGCGCCCTTACCATTCCCGTAACAATCCAGCGCAACGCGGTCTGCTTGCAAATGGCGCTCAGCTGTGTCTCGACGCTGGTATACGGGATTACGAACACCCTTCGCCACGGAGCCGGCAATGGATAACTACAGAAAGTAAAATTACCTAGAATATTATGCAAATTCAATAAATGCGACGGTTGAATGCGACCTGTAAATGACATGTTACTGAAATGTTTAACCCTACCATGTCCTAGATTATGTGTGTCGGAGCATCTACGCTCTTGGCGTTCGTGTGAGCTGTGGCTTAGGGACAGTGGCCGGGTTTCACCATTCCCCGATATAGTACATACCGTCTCGATAGTTTTAAATTCGCTTCGGAAGCAGATCGCCTTGCGTTGATTTCGATGGTATGAAGGTTGCGACGCGTTGGCTGTGCCAACGCCAGGCGACATAACAACGCGCAACCCTGCGTGATGTTAAACACTACAGAGGGAATGCGGCGTCTTCTACGACGCCCGTATAAGCAGCCAAGCACACCAACTGAGCGATGCTAAAATAACCGCTGGTCAGCGGTACACCCCGTGAACCTTGCAGGGGTCACACCAGCTGACTTGAGCGCCAACTAGCGTGTAGAACGAAAGGCCAGGCAGACCGGGTTAGGCGTTTGTATGGACAGGTTGCATGAGTCTGCGAGTGGTTTTGAATCTGCATTGATAGCTAGCCTGTGTGACCGTGGGAGACTGGTTCGAACGCTTGAGTATTTTGGCTTGTAAGTGATATGTATATTGATTGCATGTATCCTTTATGTATTGTATTGATATTGTTCATGTTGTGATGATTGCTATGGATTGTCATTGCGCGATGTCTGTGCGATAATGAATGCAGCGCGTAAATAAAGCTTGTAAATAACAGTTTCGGATATTCACTTCGTGTGATTTGATAGTTTGATACTGCTTCACACTTGCCAGAAAACGAGCTACTTATCTTGCTCTACGCAAGACTCTGACAAGTGCGAACGTGGGGGCTCGTCCGAGTTTTGAACAATATGCTAACAGAGGAAATAGAACTATTACACTGACACCAGGACAGGACGTTCTTCTTCTTTTGCCAAGTGATAGGCATCTCCTCACTGACTCATGGCAAGGACCGTTCAAAGTACTACGACAAATTTCGACGGTAGATTACGAAATTGCAGTTAGGGACAAACACAAAATTTTCCACATTAACATGCTCAAACCGTATTACCACATGCAGGACGACCAAGTAGAAACTGCAGCAGGCACCACGATAGTGGACCAGACAGACGACAACGACACTGACGAGATACCGACACCAATTCTTGACACGACGACCAACTTACAGGACATTAAGGTAAATCCTAAACTGACGCAGACACAGACTGACAGTTGCAGACAACTGATACAAGAGTACAAGACGATCTTTTCTGACAGCCCAGGACAAACAGATTTAGTTCAGCACCAAATCATCTTGACATCCGACATCCCTATCAAGTGTAGACCGTATTCTATCCCTATACACTATAAGGAAAAATTACATCAAGAAATCATTAATTTAGAAGCAAATCATATCATTCGACGTTCACAATCTCATTTTTGTTCACCAATAGTTTTAGTAAGGAAAAAGGACAAAACTATCAGACTCTGTGTGGACTATCGGAAACTCAACAGCATTACACAGTTGGATTTAGAACCAATGAGCAACTGTGAAGACATCCTGACTGAACTATCTGACTCACGTTATTTTACTAAACTTTACATGACAAAAGGTTACTGGCAGATAGCTGTACATCCTGACAGTATACATCTGACTGCTTTTGCCACACCGTGGGGTTTATACGAATGGTGTAAACTACCTTTCGGATTAGTCAATGCACCGGGTACCTTCGTCAGAATGACAAGAATTCTTTTGACAGACATTGCTAACATCATTTGGTACATGGACGACATTTGCATACACACAAAGGACATGACAGATCACATAACAGCACTACAGCAGACATTTGACAGGATTAGACAACATGGACTGACTGTGAAACCTTCCAAAGTTGATATAGCCTTTCAAGAAATTTCATTTTTGGGCTATAAGATCTCAAATGGTTTTATATCAACTGACGATAACATCTTGTCTAGAATTTTGAAATTGTCGCTTCCGACAACGAAGAAACAGTTGCGAAGTGTGTTAGGTCTTTTAAACTATTATAGACAATTTATTCCTCATTTTGCTGAATTGACCAAATGTTTCACTGATTTACTAACAAATAAACACCCTAATGTTATTGTAAACAGCGAATGTTTGAGGCCAGCATTTACGAAGATTCTTTCATATTTTTCTAGAGCACCTATTCTAAAATTGCCAAATTTGAATATTACTTTTAGATTAAGATGTGACGCGAGCTCCGTAGCCATTGGTGGTGTGCTTCTCCAGGAACACGACCAAATCTTGTACCCAGTATACTACGTCTCTCGAAAACTGAACACCAGCGAACGAAATTACAATACGCCGGAACTCGAGGCTCTTGCCATGGTATTTTCGGTACGTAAACTTTCTAGATTTCTTTTAGGTAAACATTTCATTATTGAAACAGATAATAGCCCGCTGACAATTGTTACCAGAGGAACGCCAAGTAACAGCAAGGTGGCAAGATGGTCCCTTCTTCTGCAGGACTATAGCTATGAAATTAACCATATAAAGGGTTCCCAAAACTGTCTTGCAGATCTTTTGTCGAGATGTCCATACGACGAACCTAATACCCAGTCAACACCAGAGCACAGTGCAGAGGGTGTATAAAACTGCAACGTAGATAGTGCTCAGTACCACGGCCAATTGTGACAATGTGTCAGTAACGCTGTGTACAACAATGTGATGGGGTAGATTGTATCTCCCAATGTATATAACTTATGTACATATTTGGATTCTTATTATTACCATTATTATGCGAATGAATGCGTGTATAATTGTGAGATATGGGAAAGAATGGAATCATTATTATGTAAACTAATGTGTTGTATAACTGTAAGGTATGAGAAAGAATGTGATTATTATTGTAAATACATAAATATTGTAACAACCAGACACTACATAGACAAGTGTCACTGGACAACACTACAGGATCCAGGAACTTACCAAGCCACTACAGCGTGAAGTAATCCTGAATGCATCCAGACCGATGTGTCCAAGACGTTTTAACAAGGCACGAAAGATGACTGCGACATTACAATCCGAGCAGAAGGCGGAAGAAACGATCCAACAGCTGATAGTAACAACTAATACTCCGTTTATATAATATCCATCCAGAACGGAACAACGTCGTGTGAATGACACCACAACACATGTGTAAAATAGCACAGCGGTATACTTCCGGTATTTTTTGCATATTCATTTAAAAGTTAGCAGACTACGCTAAAAAGTCTATAAATTTATGACGATTTTATTAAAATGTGATTTAAAATATTTCCATATACGGAATTGTATATGTCGATCTTTATAATATGTAATCTCAGCATCGTAACTTGATTACTTCTTTACAAACGTGACTTTTTGTGCACATTTGTCAATAAGTATCAAATTATGACACTAAGAAATAAATTTGTAGTGATAATTTATGTCATGTAAACGACGATAAATTATTGTTCCTAAATTTTTTGTAGAATAACCAAGGGACATTACTCTAAATTCTTGGTGATGTGTAAATATGTATTGTAACCATTAACATGTGTGCTTGATAGATAACACGTCAAGGTGACGTCATTTACATATGGACAATATATTGCCAAAACTGTTGACCTTCATTAGAAACTCATCAGAGGTCTGATGACGGAGCTATCTCAGAGGGAGATGCTCACAGTTTAACCTGATGATTTTAGTATTTTTGTTCTTGGTTGTTGAGGTAGGGACCAGTTTAGCCGTGACCTACCGGACTAGCTGTGTCACAGCGAGGTAATGTCCATCAAATAGATTGTACTTGACTGTTGTACTTCATGGTGCAACACAATTGTTGTATACATATTGTTTACTATTCACCTGTATATATTTATAATAACTATTAAGTTATGCAGACAAAATACAATGTTCGATTTTGACAAGTTTAATAACACCTATATATATTGTACATGAAAGGAAATCCTTTCATGAAAAAGGGGTGTGGAGAGTGTCAAAGTCTCACATCTGAGGTTGCGACGCGTTGGCTGTGCCAACGCCAGGCGACATAACAACGCCCAACCCTGAGTGATGTTAAACACTACAGAGGGAATGCGGCGTCTTCGACGACGCCCATATAAGCAGCCAAGCACAGCAACTGGGCGATGCTAAAATAACCGCTGGTCAGCGGTACACCCCGTGAACCTTGCAGGGGTCACACCAGCTGACTTAAGCGCCGACTAGCGTGTAGAACGAAAGGCCAGGCAGACCGGGTTAGGCGTTTGTATGGACAGGTCGCGTGAGTCTGCGAGTGGTTTTGAATCTGCATTGAGAGCTAGCCTGTGTGACCGTGGGAGACTAGTTCGAACGCTTGAGTATTTTGGCTTGTAAGTGATATGTATATTGATTGCATGTATCCTTATGTATTGTATTGATATTGTTCATGTTGTAATGATTGCTATGGATTGTCATTGCGCGATGTCTGTGCGATAATGAATGCAGCGCGTAAATAAAGCTTGTAAATAACAGTTTCGGATATTCACTTCGTGTGATTTGATAGTTTGATACTGCTTCACACTTGCCAGAAAACGAGCTACTTATCTTGCTCTACGCAAGACTCTGACATATGTGTGTCGGAGCATCTACGCTCTTGGCGTTCGTGTGAGCTGTGGCTTAGGGACAGTGGCCGGGTTTCACCATTCCCCGATATAGTACATACCGTCTCGATGGTTTTAAATTCGCTTCGGGCGATTTGGAAGCAGATCGCCTTGCGTTGATTTCGATGGTATGAAGCGTCGGTCGTTCGGAAAACAATACCAAATTACTGAACGTAAAAATATCCTTGTAAATCACAAACAGTTAAAAATCACCGGGGTTAATTACGACGCCCTATAAGGGACCTGCAACTAACTAACAACTAATGGAAGCTTTTGTGATGTAATGGTTTGTTGTGTGGCCCACCATTACTGTAGCCCTGTGATCAGTTCTCATGTGGGGCATCACTGAATGTCTTGTCCGAGCATCACTAGTCAAACATTTATCAGGGGAAATTGAAGGCGCCTCGTGTAATGCTGATCAGCGCGAGGTGTGTGCGCGTGCGTGCGTGCGTGCATGCATGCGTGCGTGCGTGCGTGTGTGTGTGTGTGTGTGTGTGTGTGTGTGTGTGTGTGTGTGTTGCTTTTATTTTGTTTTGTTTGTTTGTTTTTCTTCAGGTAAAGGCACTATAAATCTAATATGAGAAACCAATATTCTGACTATTACTAACGAATGTATTGAGGAAGCTAGGGTGTGGGAGGGAGGGGGGTGAACAACAGATGTAACTCTTCATTTAAATGCACCAAGGAAAAGCTACAGACAACAACAAAGGCTTATACAGAAATCCCCTGTGTAATTTTTGATTTTCGAAATGGGTACGCTAGAGGCACTAATTATCTCAATTGTGGCAATCATTAACAAGGATCACTGTGCAGACATTGAAAGTATCGACCACCTTCTCTGCAAATGTCCCGTACTTTCAAACGCCAGGAAAAAAAGGTACTGCATCTGTCTCCACCAGTTTACTAACTCACTCCATGTGCCCTTGGAACAAATGCAGAGAACTTTTTACTGTGCTGTACTGGCACCTTGCTGCCTTGACAGACAATAGTTTGTGACATTGTGCTTTAAAACAGGCATAATAACTACAACAAATGGCGGGGGCCGTGGATGGAGTTATAACTCAAAATAGCACAAAGCCTGGGCTGAATTGTAGAGATCATGTGTTGCCTATGCAGTATGATCCCTTTCTCGGCCTGCCTAGTTTACTCCAGAAGAAAGATGACACCAATACATCTGGAACAAGACAAGCTGCAGAAGCTGCCGGATCAGCAAAGCAATGCTGTAACTGTCCGCCTGTCGGAACTTTGATCTTAGACTTAATGTCGACCAAGGCTTAGAGCCTGGTCTGCCCTGCCATGACATTTAGTCTCTAGGTTGTGTTTCCTCTCACTAGGATAAAGCTTATATACACCTAAAATGCGTTCTATCAAAGGAAGAATGTTTTATGCAGTAAGTCCTAGTCACTGGAAGTTAGAAAAAGAAATCTTGCCTGTTACATAAAACCAGTTCTAATATATGGCTATTGGTGCTGGGCAGTTAAGAAACAAACGAAGCCTTACAGATGTGGCTTTATAGAAAGAATGCTGAACATTCCTTGGACAGCCAAAAAGCGTAATCTGGGCGTTGTTAGGAGGGCTAAGTCGCAAATGCAACTTATCAAGAAGAGGCAGTCATCATTTTGAGGCTACATTATGAGAAGACAAAACCCGGAACATGTTACAGAAAGATTGGTGGAAAGATAGACAGAGGAAGACAGCGAGAGAAAATTCTGACAAGTCTTGTGTCATGGCACTGAAGGGAGTCAACACATGAATTAATCCATTCCGTCGGAGATCGCAATTTATGGAGAAGCATGATCACTCAAGCCAGTCGGCAAGGACCTTGAAGATGATGATCATGATGATGATTAGTTAGTTAGTTAGTTAGTCGCGGTTCCAACTTCACAGCAACGGGTCGTCCCCATTATGCTCCGTTCCTGTGCCAGTGAATATCACATAAAACGCTCCCCTCTGCCCAATGTGAAAAGTGGAAAAGACAGGAGTCTCGACAAACAACAGCCCGCACAGATACACTGTGCATAATGCCGCCGCCAGAATGTCAACACAATAGTCCCCCATGAAACATCCAGTTTATCTCTGATGGAATCGGCAGTCATTTTCCCATCTGGATGTTTCCTAGATGTTCACCCACACAGTCCACGAAAATACAGTTCATCGTCGATGGCAGTAGCAGTCAACCAGAAGCCCAGCAGCCACGCATTTCTGCATAAGGCAAAAACCGGTCAACTCTGGGACATAGCCAGCTGCCATCACTTCGAACATGCAGTCACGTTCCAAAAAACCTCGGGACAGATCCGAAAGCATTTCACACGAAACTCACAGCTCACAGTGTCGCGCCACGCACTCACTCAGTAGAAGGGCGACGGAACCATAGCCTCCTTAGTCGCCTCTTACGACATGCATGGTAGGCTACAGTGCTGCTATTCTTTGCTTCCCTTATGATGATGATGATGATGATGATGATGATGATGATGATGATGATGATGATGATGATGATGATGATGATGATGATGATGATGATGACAAACACATGCACGAAACAAAGCACACAGTACATGAGAAGATCCTCCAATGACTACATTAAGGCATAAAGAAGAAAATGTTACTATTTAACTCTCAGTCCGAGGCTGAAAAATTCAGAAATAGCCAGAAGAGGTAGGCAGCAGTATAGCCCCGGACTCTGAGTTAAGTAACACTATTTTTTCATATTTTTATTGTCTTCATTGCTCTCACTTTTTTTTTCCATCTTTTTATTCCTCACGTCCCGTCCTTGTGCCTTAATTTAGTCACCGGAGGGTCTTCTCCTGTACTACTGTGTGTTGTTTTTCGTGCATGTATTTGTTTGCTGATAAAGGCTAGTCGCCGCAACGTCCTGTAGGTGTCGTAATTCTGTTATGTAAAGCTGCATTACTTTGTGTTATTTTATATTGTTTACTTCAAGCCTCGCGCTCTCTAATTGCCAAGCAATTTTTTTTATATTTGCTGTTCCAATAGCCTTGAGAGTTCTTCATAACGATGAGTATTTACGTATACTTTAATAGTGATCTCTAGAGAGTAATCGATCATAAGCTTCAAACAATCGACTTTAAGTTCCATTGATCACGTTAACAAAATGGCTTTTAGTCCAACATGGATTATGATTGTGATCGTTATAATCTATATGCCGTATTTCTATAGAAAATGTGAACAAGCGACAATAGCATTGAATACAAAAGAATATTAACAATTCAGGTAAAATATCGGTCACTTTTTAAAAACAAAAGCATTGTATTCCTTTACGGAGACTGACGTCAGAGAAAAACGACACAATTAAATTGGAATGCAAATCAGAGATGGCAAACACTAGACGTTGCATTCAGTGCTTCACAAACAGCCTGCTTAGTTGTGTGGATATATGAGTTATTGATGTAAAACTAATAGTGTTTGTCATTTGAATGCTGATCAATAGAATATCAAGCTGTTAGCATTGCTGTTTAGACTTTTAAGTATCCACTTTGTTCATATGAATTGAGGTCGTCGTATGCAAGTGGGTATACGTGATTCTTGACAGTAATGAGACTATCAAAAACAAACAATGTTTTATTTGAAATTTTAGATGGCATTCGGTTGGGGGAACTGTGGTTTTCTTAGAAGGACCTGTTGTATTTTTACTTGGGGGGGGGGGAGGGGGGGGGTTTATTGTCTAACCGTTTTCGGAATCTTTTCACAAGAAACCACGGAAGGCAGGTAGTGGATATAATTTTAATGGCAGCCGACAGATAGTGATTGATTATGGTCTCAAGTTTTGCGACTGTAGGCATATGATCTCTTTAAAGAGACAATGGATACTGTCACAGACTAGTATGGTCACTGCCAGGAATTCCTCCGAAGTCGTAGAGTGTTTGCCTGTACGGCATGGGACAACGGATACTCGCGCAAACCTCAGGTCCTGTATGACATCACACTGATGTTGGACAACAGGATGCCTCATCCGACATACAAGACTTCGCTTTGGAGCTCAAGCCAACGAACACAAGCAAGCAAGCAAGCACTGCCAGGAAGAACAGCAATAGCACGCTACCTTCTTTAAAGATGCCTAGTTCATCATGATTTGTCAAACCACAGAACGTCACAAAAAGATAACAATACTGAAATTGGCAACTTGGAATTTTCGTACTTTAAGCACAGATGGAAGATTAGATAACGCCAATAAGAAATGGGAAGATAGAAAGTTAACATCTTAGTAATGTGTGAGACGAGATGGAAAGAGACAGTGATTAAGACGGAGGGGGATTTTAAGATTATATATTCTGGAGGAGAGAAAAGACAAAGAGGTATAACAATTATCTGGGATCTGGAAACATCAACATTTTTGAAAGGATATTGGGCGGTGTCCGACAGTGTTCTAATGGTGACATTCATCGGCAGACCTTTTGACGTAAACGTCATTCAAATATATTCCACTATAGGAGAAAGCATTGAAGATTGGGTACAGGAATTTTATAATGATATAGAAAATGCTTTGAAGGCATGTAAAAATTCATAAATAAACATCATAATAGGAAACTTCAATGCTAAAGTGAGAAATCAAGGGGATGGATGCACAACAGGTAAACATGGTTTGGGAGAACGAAACAAGAGAGGATACAGACCTTTAGAATGGGCAAAAGAGCATGAACTGATTGAAAGAAACACCTGGTTTAAGCAACATCCAAGATGATGATGGACATGGAGGAGTCCTGACAGCATGATTAGAAATCATACTGATTGCATCCTGATTAAGAGAAGTTTCAAAATGCATTAAAAGTCGCAAGAACAGTTTTTAATGAAGACTGTTACAGTGGTCACAGATTGATTATAGGCACATTATAAGTATAGTTAAAGAATGTCGAGTATACACCATTCATTCATTCAGTAGCATGCCCTTTGTAGAACTTCGGTCCTATATTAAGCGTAAGGAAAACTTCTCGGTCATAAGCAAGATGTCCTGCGTCCGATACATCCATCTGGAGATCATCTGTCATATCCTCTTCTTCTCTTCCCAAGCATATACCTCTCCATGGTTGTTCTCTCCAAACTTTTATGACGTTTCAAGTGACCAAAATATTTCAATTGTCTTTGTTTTATTCTCTTTAGCAGCCAACCTTCTTCAATATTCAGTTTTTGCGTTTGGATTCATATGTTCTTTTCTGAATCTAAAATATTCTTAGAACCCGCCTATAACATTTATATTCAAAGCCATTTATGCGCTGTTCAGCTTGTTTAGTAAGTGTCCAGGTCTCATTAGCGTATGTTGCAATGGGAAAGACTCATGCTCTTAAAAATCTAATTTTTATAGTTGTATCTGCCCCCCTCCTCAATTTATTCAGTTGTTTTAGTTTCTAAAAGGCAATAGATATTCGCCTTTTAATTTCTTTCACTGTGTTACAATTGTTGGTAATTAATGACCTAAGATATTCGAAATTTTCCACCACCTCCAAGTTTTCCACGTTAACATATACGAGTATTTCTTTCTCCATATTAGTTTATTTGTATGCATTATCTTTATTCATACTATGTTAATATATACGATATGATTGTCACTATTCTTTCGGGTTGCGGTTATTAGTTTCTCTTTACCATTCTGTGATGTGGATAGTAATGCTGTATCATCAGCATAACGAATCTCTGGTGGTATTTCATGATCACCGATATTTAGGACATCGAATATTTCTTTGTTATATCATCTCTGATATTTCTCATTATATTTCCGGCGTATACGTTACACAGATTAGGGGACAGCACAACAACGCTGGCGGACTCCTTGCTTGATGTCAAAGCAATCTGATTTCTTGTCATTTATTCTAACCGCTGCTCATTGGTAAAGATAGAGCATTTTATGAGTAATACTACATACTACATGTGATGGAAAGCCCATTTTTCTCATGATTTCCCAAAGTTGCTGATGTTGTACACAGTCAAATGTCTTTGAATAATCCACAAAACGTGAGAATAGGTTTACAATAAATTCTCTACACTTCTTTAGTATTAAATGCATTTTGAGTATATGATCTCTTGTTCCTCTTCCTTGATTAAATCCAGCTTGAACCACGTTAATCTGTTCTTACATCTTCTCACGAAGTCTTCCCGTTATGATATGTAGTAGAATTTTACTTGCATGACTGATCAGGGCAACAGTTCTACAGTTGGTGCATAATTTCAGGTTGCCATTTTGGGGATATTGGAATGAAGATAGATCTCTTCCAATATTTTGGCCATATACCACATTTTTATATCTTTTTACATAATGCGTGATAGATTGGTATGCTTTCTTCTCCTCTCGCTTTAATTAGTTTAGCTGGTATCTCATCGCATCCTGGTGATTTACTATTCGTCATGTTCTTTATTGCCCATACAATTTCATCTAATGAGGATTCAATTTCTTTGCTGTCATTGGTTCGTGTATCTCATTCATATCCTCACAGTCCTGCATATCATACATTCCACTACAGTATTTCTGCCATCGTTCGGGAATTTTTCTAGATTCTGTTAAGGTATTTCCCAACTAGTCACATATTATCCATTTAATTGAGATTGAACATTTCTTGTCAATAACTTCATTTCTTTGAACATTTCGTTATCTCTTCCCTTCTTATAATATTGCTCTATTCTTTTACAACAACTTTGTATATACTGGTTTTTGTCCTTTCTTGAAGGTTTTTATGGCAGCGAGGTTCTTCAAAGGCCATTCTACTGAATGAATGGATGAATGAATGAATGAATGAATGAATTAATTAATTAATTAATTAATTAATTAATTAATTAATTAATTAATTAATTAAGCTTTCCTTAGTTAGAGACATGATGTTTGGTGAAACCATAAAGACATAAGATTAAGCAATTTTATTTATTTATGAAGTAATGTTATTCTGCTAATCTCGCAAAAACAGCAGTTACAGATTACAATTATAAATGAGTTATTTTATCCACTTTCCTTGTGCTTTCGTCTTTGGATTCTTCTTTTCAGAACACTTGGTGTGATTTGACATGACTTGGAGGTCTAGACATTGCGTAATTGCAGGACACAGCATCTTCGTCGATACGTGTGTCTTCTTTGAAAGTAGATGTTTGTGATCGGGTTTTCTTCACCACCTGTTTGTAAATATTTTAAAATGTGTTTTGTCACGTTTTGGCGGTAACCACACGCGGGATTTCTCTGGCTTTGTCGTGCACTCAGTGGTCCACAGAGTTTATCTTTTACTGTTGTTTCTCTAGACCAGATGGTTTACCTAAATATGTTGTAGTTTGGGAAGTTTTGGAGTATGTGCTCTGCTGTCTGTGGCGACTATTTTTTTTTTTTTTTCATTCGGATGACTTCATCACACACACACACACACACACGTACGCGCGCGTACACACACACACACACACACACACACACACACACACACACACACACATACAAGCAATACAGTCTTCAAAGAAAAATATGAAAAACGTAAACTTGATTAGAGTAATTAAACTTATAGCGTCAAGATTTTAACGCATATAGTAAATATAAATAAATGCAGCGATAACTAGCAAAACTAATGGGAAAGTAGCCTGGGGAGCTCGGAGGGATAAATACCTGGATAATTAGTCCACATGATAATTCAGGACAAGAACACAGATTTCATTGAAGACTCCATCGACAGTGTGAGATGGCGAATCATGATCGCTCACGCTTATCGACATGGCGAAGAGTGATATATATGTATGTGCTGACCGCGGGGTAATGGGATAGTTCTTCTTCTTCTTCTTCTTCTTCTTCTTCTTCTTCTTCTTCTTCTTCTTCTTCTTCTTCTTCTTCTTCTTCTTTTTCTTCTTCTTCTCCTGCGTTCATCCGAAGAGTTTTTTTCGGGCGTGATTGCGTTGTGCCTGTTTACAGCAGAGCTGCGTTCTTGCGCCGACTTCTGCGGGCATTTGTTGACCGGGTTACCCTTCCCTGGTGGGATAGCTCCTTACACCGGTTAGTTGAACGTAAATGTTAACTTCTTTTTCAGAAAGCAATGGGAAACTAATGCTCGTAAAACTTGTCTAGGAAATTAATCTGGGGTGCTTTTGATCGCAGCGTCATGCGAAGGACATGAAACATTTTTTTATCAACGTCCCATGGCCACCCGGCATCATTTCTTTCGGTGTGCTCTTGTTTATTTGTTCCTTTTTTTCTACTTCTGATCTTTCCAGTAAGGGCGGTGTTTTCCTGTATAAAATATTATTATTATTATTATTATTATTATTATTATTATTATTACTATTATTATTATTATATGCGTGTCCTTACAGCTTCCGGCGTGCTGATGCCGAGGTAAGGGGTTCAACCCCTATATCAGACTAAAATGTTGACTTCTCGTCCTCTGAAGTCGGAGTTGGTAATATGGAAAGCTAATCCACACGCAAAATTAAGTCCAGTGCGACTAGAAGTAGTGAATGTGTATGGACTACGCTTGTGTTCAAAGCGAGCGAGGGCCCTCCCCAAAAGAAAGAAAGAAAGAAAGAAAGAAAGAAAGAAAGAAAGAAAGAAAGAAAGAAAGAAAGAAAGAAAGAAAGAAAGAAAGAAAGAAAGAAAGAAAGAAAGAATATATCGCATCATTTGTATTATCTTCCAATATTCTGATCACTTCATCCTACCTCACTCCATCATGCGTCTTGGTACAGGGTGTATTTTTAATGACTGTGCAGTGTTTGAAAATATTGCCGGTTCAAGTTTTGTATTTACCTATTATGTTGCATGACCTTTACAGACGGAGGATACAAAACTTGGACCGGCAATATTTTCAAACACTTTTTTTTTAAAGTTGCATATCCCTTACAGGATGTTGCAGTCAACATCAGCATTTTTTCAGCTATTGTTGATGTTCTTGGCAAGATTACGCTCAGTAGTTTGCCATTGCTTTCTGGGCGACCAGCTCACATACCCCGTAAGTAACCAAACCGACGCGATCCGCTGCCGAATAGCGCGCAGCTGTGTTCCTCACGGGATTACGGAGAAAGTAGTTAACTCCTTCGCCAGGTAGACCGGCTTTTAAACACTGCACAGTCATTTTAATTTAAAAAAATACACAGTTGTATGTCTTTCTGTGTCTCTGTTGATCTCTCAATTAGAACTGTGTCAATGGCTATGTGTATCATGCATTGCCGCAAACATTTGATTAATTTATTCATTTCATCTGCTATACTACTGTACTGATTTCAGATCGAGTTAGAAATGATATTATCAGACAGTCAGTGGGATCAACACCTTGTGGCACATATATTGAAAGGCAGATAATCAACAATCAACAATAGCGCTACATCGAAGAAGATCTGATACGAGAGCAAGAGGACGAATCGAGAAGAAAATGGAGTAACGACACTATTTAATGTCATCCAACGGAGTTACACTGTTTAATGTCATCCATCGGGGGCCAGAACGTTTACTATTCCTCTCCTTGCTTGACAGCAAAGGGGGATGCTGATGATGATGATGATGATGATGATGATGATGATGATGATGATGATGATGATGATGATGATGATTGATGATGACAGCACATGAACCGAAACATGCTATTGGTGAGCGCATGATAAGATAAATGATCGCCCACGCAAGTCGGCAAGGCACGCGGAGATGATTATGATATTGAATGAATGAATGAATGAATGAATGAATGAATGAATGAATGAATGAATCCGTTGCCCATAGTCTCATCAACGCTATAAGACACTGGACGAACAGATGACCTTAAGCTTTTAAATCTGCTTTTAAATTTTGTGTCCAGGGTAAGGGACATGGGAGTTACACGGACAGCCGTCAGAAATGAACTTCTTGTCAAAAGCACAAGACATTTGATATACAACCAACACGAAACTGGTACGATCACTCGATATACGCTGATGGATATGTTAAGGAGGAGATCGGAGCACCCATGGACCTGTTCGGAGTACGATTGTTGAGTTGAGTTGAGCTAAGAACAGACATCACTCCACTCAGGACATTCCCATGTGCGCCCCGTCCCCTTTTTCAACAGCAAGCGAAGAGTCACACTACTAATCGGTCACACCGCTAACTGATTGAAATTTCTCCTGGCTTTCCCTCTCAGTTTTGAGATTCTTCCAGAACCCCTGCCATTCCCTCGCAATCTCATCCTTTCCAAATACGGGTTCTCAATATGTTCCTCCGCCTTCTCCCCCTGGTCCCACAAGCGCACGACCACCTCCCCCTTGTCCATAGACAAACTACCACCAAGAGGTGCATTCCCTGCTAGCCTATCAGCCTGTTCATTCCCCCACACTCCCGCATGGCCAAGGCAAAAAAAATCCATACAATTCTCACAATCTGTGACCTCTGAAGCGAGGTGAGCCATTCCACACAAAACATTCCTTTCTCCACTTTACTAAGCATAGTCCTTGAGTCCGTGATGAAGACAATGTATGTTGCAGTGGTCCCCTCTAACCAACGGAAAGCCGCTGTGACTGCTTCCACCTCCATTCTCATGCTGGAGGATGTGCGATGTACTATCGGCGTACGATGATCCTCAATAATCACTGACTGCTGTTGAACGAGGGGACTGAGCACGTGTGGGAATGTCCTGAGTGCAGTGATGTCGGTTCTTGACTCAACTCAACTAATCACTGACATACGCCCATTGGTATTTGTCATTTATCCGGACCCGGGTTCCCGGTTTGAGTTTTTCAGCGTTTACCACAACAAACGGAAAATGGCCGAGATAGACGTGGAAGATGAAAATATTCTCTCTTCAATCTTCAAAGATTCATTTCCAGGTTTACTATATCTTTAATGCGTTAACTTGGGTTAATGAAGAAAATAAATCAAATACAATTAAAAACAGCAGTCTTCTTTTTGCTTATCATAGACGTAATACAATATAGTAAATGAAAACAAGGCCGTTAACTTAACTGGGCCCATGGAAAAAAAGAAAAGAAACAATTGAGATTGATTAGTTGTTTTAGGAACATTTTCATGTTTAATTTTAAATTATGCAACCTGCATAGGTGGATACCTCCAAACATACACAATCCAACGATAATTTATTCTAATCCCTGCGTCAATTCTAATCCGAGATATTAATGTTTGTGTGTTCATTGATTGAGTGCCTAACAAAAAGTAGTTTGCAACACACACACACAAAATGGATAGCAAAATTATTTTGAAAATGTAGGAACTAGGAGTAGTTAGACCTAAAATTTGTTAATACTGTAGTAGCATACATATTGAATTAGTTGCACATCCTTTACAGGACATCATAGTCAACCCCAGAATTTTTTGGCTATTTAGTATTTGTGATTTCTTGGCAAGTTTACCTTCAGTACATTGCCACTACAGTGGATATTTACCGAGCGATATGGTAAAATCTGTATTTATAGCAATACCAAAGAGACCAGGAGCAATAATTGAATGATGTGAAGATTTTCATACATTTAACCTCATAAACCATGTCACTAAGCTTCTACTCAGAATTATAATGAGAAGAACAAGAAAGAAAATAAAAATGGAAATTAGTGAAGAACAGTATGGTTTTATGGAAGGAAAGGGTACAAACAATGCAATATATATATTACGAACACTAATAGAAAGGTCAATAGAGAAACAGAGGGACATATATTTATGCTTCATAGATTATACTAAGGCATTTGATAAAATAAAACATGATGAGCTGATTAAAATGTTGGAAGATATCAACATTGATGGGAAAGATTTAAGAATAATAAAGAATATAATATATATACTGGAACCAAGTAGCAGCAATTAAAATGGGAAATAAAGAGGGTAGTTACAAACAGATAAAGCTAGGAGTACGACAGGGGTGTGTCTTGTCACCCGATCTCTTCTCCTTATATAGCGAAGTAATAATGAGAGAGATCAAAGAGAAGCCAGGAATACTAATCGGAGGATATAATATAAACAATATACGCTATGCAGATAACACAGTATTGGTGGCGGATAATGCAACAGACCTACAACAATTATTGGACATTGTAGTATCAGAGAGTGCACAGAAAGGACTCACCTTGAATATCAAGAAAACAGTAACAATAGTGATATCAAAGAAAATGGGGACACCAAAATGTGACATAGAAATAGAAGGGGAAATTCTCAACCAAGTGGATAATTTTAAATACCTAGAGGCACTTATAACATCAGATGGAAGATGTACAACAGAGATTAAGGGCAGAATTGGACAGGCAAAAGCCGCATTTCAGAAAATGAAGAGTATCTTATGCAATAAGTTGCTATCAATGAATGTAAGAAAGAGAGTACTAAAATGCTATATAGAACCAGTTTTGCTGCATGGCAGCGAATCTTGGAATGTAAATGAACAAATTAGGAAGAACTTAGAAGCAACAGAGATGTGGTTTTTAAGACGAATGTTGCGAATTCCTTGGACTGCCAGAGTAACTAACAACGATTGCCTGAAAGAGGCTAATGAAACTAGAACACTATATACAACAATAAGAAAGAGACAAACAGCTTTCTTTGGTCATGTGATGAGAAGAAAGGCATTGGAGAACATCGTGACAACTGGAAAGGTCGAGGGGAAGATAGGCAGAGGCAGACCAAGAGAAATGATGCTGGACAGATTGAGACGGTGGCATGGAGGAATATCATCAGCAGAGTTGATCCAGAACACCAAAGACCGAGATCTGTGGAGAGCCATGAACGCCTACGCCAGCTGGCACGGCACTTGATGATGACATTGCCACTGCTTTTTGAACGACCGGGACTCAATCCTTTGTATGGAAACCAAAGCAAGGTGGTCTGCTTCCAAATCGCCCACAACAGTGTTTCAAACGTTTTTTGCAGGATTATGAATTGCATTCGTAACCCCTTCACCACCGTGCCGGCATGTTGAATTACATATCAAATTAAAGGGGGTTGCGTAAGGAAAACTACTGTATATAAGCCCATGACAGATATGGGAAGTCACTTCTGACGATTAATTATCCCATGGCACCTTATTAGTTAATCATATCATGAAAATAGAAGAATATAAGGTGTATTTTTAATGACTGTGGGGTTTTTGAAAATATTGCTGTTTCAAGTTTTGTATTTACCCACTGTGGAGTTCATGCAAACATAACAGGTAAATAAAAAACTTGGAACGGCAATATTTTCAAAAACCCCAGTTTTTAAAAATATACCCTGCATAACACAATACTGTGTAAGCACTATTTCTACATCTAATGTTATATTTACATAGACATGACCCAGCCTATAATAATAATATTGTATAAAAGTGGATTATTAAAGATATCATTTTCTTTTATATTAATAAAACCTCTATTGAGGTCATTGTGTAACCCTTTCGAATGGCATTTGTGATTTGATTTTCATGCATGACTCATTGGGAAAACATCCCAAAACTGCTTAGACATTGAGAGGTGTGGGTATATGATACAGTGCTCTTAAACTGTTCAAATGATAGTCATTAGTTGTTAGTCATTCCAACTTCACAGCAAAGGATCACCCCGCAATGCTCAGTTTCTATGCTAGTGAATATCTCACAGAATGCTTCCCACATTTCAAGTGAAAAGTGGAACAGACAGTAGTCCCGACAAACCAAGAGCTTGCACCAGCATATATGCATAAGACTGCTGCCAGAATGCCAACACAACAGTTCACCACTAAAATTACAGTTCATCGTCGATGATAATGACTTGTTAAATAAGCATTAGCAAAATATAGAAGCCACGGTAGCGTAGTAGCTATCACAGTTGTCTGGCAGCCCGGTGGCCATGTGTCATGAATCCATTAATTCCTCTTGAAGTGGGAATTTTAAAAAACAAAACTGACCTAAAACGGCTTCCAGGAAATGTTCTAGGAAGTAAGACAGCCAATGCGATATTGATCACATGATCAGTTGAATGCCAGTTCATCTGTCAAAATATGGGGTATGGCACCATGTATCCAGTATGCTTCAACATGTGGAGAAGAGTCCCTTAATTTCTTATTTTACAAAATGTTTAGTTGTCATTATAACTAGTCAGACGGAAACAACCATTACTACTGTCTTTATTCTTCTTGCTGGAGCTGTGGATTAGGGGCAGTGAACACATTTCACAATTTCCTATCACACCCAGTCGAGGATTCTACGAGGGGAAGTCAATAAGGAAGTCACAATTGGCTGTAGAAAAATAACTAAATATGATAACAACTTGAAACCAGTTTATTTTTATACATACATTGTCCCTTTATTTCTCAACATAATTTCCACCAACATTGATGCACTTATCCCATGGTTTTATCAGTCCTCCCAAACTGGCTTCATAGAACTGCGTGCTCTGTTTTCTAAACCACATTTTCACGTCACATTCAACTTCAGCGTCATTCTCGAAATGTCTCCCGCCAAGTTGGGTTTTCATTGTTTATGCTGACAAATGTTTGTCCCGTAAAGCGGTGCATAGCTGGGTAGAAAAATTTACGAGGGCGAGTCAATAAGTAAGTCACATGGTTCTGTGGGATGGTAGGTAAATGAAAACACAGCATGCAGTTCTATGCAGCCGGTTTGGGAGGACTGATAAAACGATGGGATAAATGCATCAATTTTGATGGAAATTATGTTGAGAAATAAAGGGACAATGTATATATATAAAAATAAACTGGTTTCAAGTTGTTATCATCTTTAGTTATTTTTCTACAGCCATTTGTGACTTACTTATTGACTTACCCTCGTAAATCAGCTGCAGATGACTTTTAAGTAGACTACCTTTCATTGATTTCAAGGATATGAGGTGTCGGTCATTCAGAAAGCAGTGGCAAACTACTAAATGTAAAGGTTGCATAGTAAATCACAAAAACGCTGATAAATGCCAGGGTTGATTACAACATTCTGTAATAGACATCCACCCAGCTTATTCTTGTTATGTCTGCTTTGATTGTTTTGCTATTCAGTGTCAAGTTATTATTACTGTTCATGTTGTATTTGCAGATAGTTGGCAGGAGAACCCGGATTTTGTGCAGTATCTAGTGGAGCTTAGTTCCTATGGAGCTGATAGACTCAGTATGTTGTAGTGTCCATTTGTTTTATATATCCATCCATCATGTGCCATGCCGATAAGCATGGGCGGTCATGTTCTGCCATCTCACTCGATCACCAGAGTCGTGATAATCAAGTGAGATGGCAGATCAATATATATTATCGATATCAATGGGAGATATATATATATATATTATATTATTATTATCATTATTATTATTATTATTATATTTCACACACACACAGACAGAGAGAGAGAGAGATAATCATCAGTATGGCTTGCTTCACTTCAGAGATCACAGATTATGAGAACTGTATGGATTTTCTACCCAGGTCATGTGGGTGTGTGTGGGAATGAACAGGCTGGCACGGAATGCTCTTCTTGGTGGTAGATTAGCTATGGACAAGGGAGCAGCAGATGGAGACGGAGAAACAGACCGAGCACCCGTATAGGGAGAGAATGATATGGTGGGGGGTTAGCAGGGGCTCTTGATGAATCTCAAAACTGAGAGGGAAGACCAGGAGAACTTTCAATCAGCTAGCAGTTGGATCCATTAGCAGTATGACTCTTCACTGGCTGTTGAATGAGGGGACAGCGCGCGTATGGGAATGTCCTGAGTGCAGTGATGTCATTTTTTAGCTCAGCCCAACTTACCTCATCATCATGTGCCTTGCCAGCATGTCTCTCCACAGATCTCAGTCCTTGGTGTTCTGGATCAACTCTGCTGATGATATTCCTCCATGAGGTCCATCCAGCATCATTTCTCTTGGCCTGTCTCTGCCAGTTGTCATGATATTTTCTTTTCTCACCACATGACCAAAGAATGATGTTTGAATGTTTCTTATAGTTGTATTTAATTTTCTAGTTTCATTAGCCTCTTGCAAGAAATCATTGTCAGTAACTCTGGTAATCCAAGATATTTGCTATTTGCAGAATTCATTTCAGGAACCACATCTCCGTTGTGTTCAAACTTTTCCTAATTTGTTCATTAACGTTCCATAATTCAGTGATATATATAATTCTGCTAAGTTTGTAATTCGATCTTAACTCTTTTGATATAAGTGACTAATGTTTAAGTACACTTTTGGAATTATAAACAATATAAAATAATATGAAGTAATGCAGCTTTACAGACCAGCATTCATCACTACACAGGCCAAGAGAGGGATCATGCTGCATGAGCAACACATGGTCTCTACATATCAGCCCAGGCTTTGTGATATGAAGAGGTGTAACTCCATCCCTGGTCTTAGAGGTAGCACTTTACATTCGGCGCCGCTATAGGTTGTAGTTGTTATGCCCTTTTTTTGTAGGCAGAATTACAGACTATCGTCTTTCAAGACGGCAAGGTGCCAGTACAGTACTATAGCAATGGCCAACTGAATAGTTTTTAGAGCATAACATCCCAAAAAACACTTATGATTTGTATTGTCTGTAGTACAAACCATGTCAGGCCTAGTAAATCCTCCTGGCTTTGGGGTTGATCACAATGTCCTGCAAATAACATATCCAGTGTGGGTCGTACACCATATCTACAATATGTGAAACCTGGCAATTCACACAGTTCATGTTGGATGCCTGGAGCAGATGAAATCGGAACCAAAAAGAAATTAAGTTCAGCTGTGAATAATTTCCGCTTTGAACAATTTCCCATCACTTAAAATTAAAAATAAGGTACAGGAGAGGAATAAGGTGACCTGGGATAGGAGGAAGCCCTGTGTGTGCTTTTAAGAAGAAATTTATTAAAAACGGTGAGACATACACAGTGTGAACAATACCTCAGAATCGTTAACAGTTTTCAAGGTTAAAGTGTCAGCTGGTAAAGTTGATGGAGAAAGTAAAAGGGGAAGGCAGAGAGATAAATACCTGGATAGCTTGGGAACATATGCAGGACAAGAACACAGACCTGATTCAAGACGCAATCATGTGAGATGGTGAACCATGACAACACACAATTATTGGCATGGCACATGATGATGATGAACCATTAAACCGGGTGCTTGTAAAGTGCTCTACACTTTGTATGTAGAAGAAATATGAAAACTGAAGTACATGATGTCATCAAAATATGTGCTTAAAAATTCATTATGTATGTATTTTTTAATAGCACGAGAGCCAGACAGACTGGCAGAAGAAAAGGCACAGATTTTGGCCGAGACCCAGGACCTAGCCTTTCACAACTACACTACTTTCATCCAGACAGCAGACTGCTCCAGAGAAATCTTTCAAGATGTGAGTGGCTGAAGTTAAATGTCTATTTGTTTGGTCAAAGATTTCTTTCGTTGTCCATGGATGTCTTCATGAGTGCTTTAGTCTCTGCATATTGATCATACAAGGAGAGTCTTAGCACAGTGCACTAACACCTCAGAATTTTAAAAAGAGGCTTAAAAGGCAAGGGGGATAATTTCATTAAACCAGGTTTTATCCCATATCGCTCTGCCTCTTTCTGCAGGGCTGCTTTGCTGAAAGCACAAACTCCAAAGCTCCAGCGATGACCCCCAGGAGTCTCCAAGAAAATTGTACTCATGAACTGAACTATGTGGCCTTAAATCGAACCCACAACCTTTGGAATGTGAGACAGGCGACATAACCATGTCACCGTGGAGATTCCCACTCTGCAGCATAAGCAAGGAAACAAGTCTTCTATATTGGTGCTCAGCTGTTTCAGTGTCGTCAGATGCCTTCTATCCAGAAGGAAATGAAGAAAATAAAATCTGATCTAGGTATAATTCCAGGCAACATGACCCATTTGTAGCAGCCTTAAGATGTTGTTAATAAACTAATGAAACATGCTATCCATCATAAATGGATTGCATGTTTAAGTAATGGTCAGTATTATGTAGCATATCTTTTACAGAATGCTGCTCTCATCATGACCGCAATTGGCAAATCAGCGATGTGCACATGTGGTTTGGCACCGCAGACATCACATTACATACTTGAAGATTGCCCATAATACGACATATTTAGGCAGACCTTCTAGCCTAGAGATACAACAGTGGAAGAAGACAATGAAGTTTATACAAGAGACAACTTTGCGGATATAGACCATCAGTTTGAGACAAGTGACAAAATTATAGATACAGACAAATTTCAAGCGAGTGAAGAATGATAGAAGAAGAAAGCACGGTCTGCTGAAAAGTTTCATGACCTCTGGCCACATCTTCTGCCTCAAGGATCATCATGCTCAAGGGATGGTAAGCACACATATACTAGAGATCAGCTTGGTTGAATGGATAAAAGTTCTTACTTTTAGACTTCCAGTATGTTGATGGTGAGATAGTGGGTTTAACCCTTACACTGGTCAGTTGGACTAAAATGTTGACTTTCATCTTTGACTTGTGGTCGTAAATTACAAGTACTTCAGAAGTTGGAG
Organism: Cepaea hortensis; assembly: GCA_963921405.1. Lineage (NCBI taxonomy): Eukaryota > Metazoa > Mollusca > Gastropoda > Stylommatophora > Helicidae > Cepaea > Cepaea hortensis. Next base: position 74,645,668 of record OY992891.1, on the reverse strand, counting down.
TGGGTTCGCCTGATGATGAGGGACACTGGTAATAGGAAAAGCTATCCCACAAGCAAAAATGAGTCCAACTTGGACTGCGCTCGAGTTTAAATTGAGCACACACAAAAACACGTATACTGCTGGTGGCTGTATGGCTCAGCTGACTCTCACAGTGTCACAGAGTGGGTGCTTGCTGATTGAGAGGAATTAGAAGAGACTGTAATCAGCAAGAGATGCCATGGTAGTGCAGTAGTTGCCTGCTGACCTGGTAGTTTTCATCTCATCATGTTCCTCTTGTACCTTGCGGTGTCAAGGTGAAGTATAAACAGTGGGAGCATGTCCATTTATGGGCGTCATGTATCAAGATTCCCATGGACTTCGCTATTCCTTCTGTCCATTGTTTATGTAGTCAGCCTCCTCTTCTCCTTCCGTTTGGTTTGTTCATCTTTGCTTTTTGTGGTATACTGTTAGTTAGTAACCTAGTTACATGACCATTTGACTTTCTACCTTGTAATCAAATCTAGTGCTTCTATAACCTCCACTTTAGTCCTCATTTATACATTTCTGATTTTTCTCTCTTCTTAATACATTGAGTATTCTTCTCAGGAATCTCATTTCTGTTGTTGTGATTTCTCTTTCTATTTTTCTGTCATTGTCCAGGTTTGACATTGGTATTGGTAGGAAGATTGTGTTCTAGAGTGCTTTCTTAGTAACTATTGATACATGTTTGTTTTTTAGTATTGGTGCCATTTGTCCAATGAGTTATTTTGCCTTATTGCATCCATTATTGATACTGTCTTCTGATTTGCCATTTGATGATATTATACTTCTTAAGTACTTGAAGCTCTTTACTTGTTTCAGGGGGCATTGTTTTAGATGAATCTTTTTTGTTTTCCTTCTTTGGTTATAGTCAATACCTCTGTTATAGTCCTTGTAACATACAGGTGAAAGAACACACTGCATACAAATTTGGTGTTTGGCTACAAGCTTTCTTTTTGCTCTTCACACATACCTCAAGCAGTTTCTATAGCCTGAAAGAAGTGATATGATTTAACTAAAAGGTAAAGCAGGTACTGCCACTGGCCTTGTGAACTGTTAGGGCTTCATATATTCTAGTCCATGACATATGAATTGGGATGGCCAGTTTCCTTCTTCTTCACCTATCCTTCCTAGTTAATTTTCAGAAAATTATAAGCTACTACGAGGGAGAAGATTGACAGCCCAACACAGTCAAGAACCAAGACGGCAGAGAAGAAAGAGGAGAAAGACACCAGAGTCGGAAACACCGACTCAAAAACAGTCCGATGGGTTGTCAAGCGAATTCCTGTGGAGATGACAGATGAAGAAATCATGAAGCAGCTACGTGAAGAGAATCTTCACATCCGATTCTTGAAGGCGGAACGCCTTCTCACCTACTCCAAGATACCTACAACCTTGGCAGTAGTGACGTCGGAGGGCAGCGAGATGCCGAACACAGTATCATTCAACAAGAGAATGCAGCAACCAGAGAGATTCATACCAAGAATCACGCAATGTTCCAGATGTCAGAAGGCCGGCCACAGTAGAGCTACGTGTCGCAGTAAGACGGAAATATGCCGATACTGCGCCGATCACCACGCCTTCAAGGAGTGTCCGCTGGCCAAGCTAGACACGGACTTCCGAGCACCCAACAACAAAAGAAAGTGTGCCAACTGCCTGGGCAAACATGGAACAAGATACCTGGGCTGTCCGTACCTGCAGAGACACAAAGACGTCTTAAAGATCGCCATCATCACAAAGACACCATTCAAGGAAGCAATGCAGAGGGGCGAGACAGCCACGGGTATAGCACAAGCTGAAAGAGATCAACTTCAAAAGCAAATAGACGAATTGAAGAAACAAGTCAAGGCACTGCTGCTGACAACGTCTCCGACCAGCGATAATGAAAAGCTGCTGGCCGACATGAAAGAAATCCAGCTCAACATCAAACAAGAGATTCAGCTCATGGCTGAGGTGAAGAAGGAGAACGAAGAAATCCTACAAATGATCAAGACCGAAAGAGCATTGCATAGAGCTGAAATGGAACTCTTTCAAAACAAACTAACAGAAGCCACACAAGAACTCACAGAAAAACCGCAAGAAAAAAACCAAGAGACCGAGCCTGAACCGCAAGCTAAAGCCAGCAGCCCAACCACAACGCCCAAGAATGAAATACTATACCGTCGGATCTCTGAAGGAGGCACAGAATACCCAGTCGACAAGGAGGAACTCAAGCGCGTGGAATTCAGAAGGCGCTGGGAAGAAAAAGAAAAGAAGAAGCCTAAAAAACTCCGGGGGAAACCGATGGTATACCCCTTAGTACACTACAACTGTGAGGCCGACTTCGAGTACTATATCGAGGACGGTGAAATCATCCCATGGCTGACCACGGAGGAAGAAAACGCTAGGCAGCAGATACGCAAACGCAACGAGGAAAACAGGCGTTAGTAGGAAAATGAAAACGTCAAACAAGTCCTACGGAAACTACACAAGAAAGGAGACAAAAAGACCAAATAAAAAGTCCTTTTAAGGACTGCAACCAATCAAGCCAGGAGCCTGCACCAACAAAGAAAACAAGTGGAAACATGCACAAAAGACAGCCGCCGACCGATCCCCCAGCTGGAGTGGGATAACGAAAAGTCCTTATAAGGACTGCAGCCAGACGAGCCAGGAGCCTACACCAACAAAGAAAACAACAACAACAGAAGAGCACAAAGGATAGCCGCCGACCACTGCTGACGTCACAGACACAAACGCTACATAACCAGTCCGAGATAGGACTCACAAGACAAGAATTAGGGCTAATAAACCCACAAAAACCACGTACCTCAACAATAACCACAGCTGATGAAGCAGGTTAGATGAAGTCGAATTTGTAATTTTTGTTTTTGAAATGGAATCGGAATCGGAATATAACAATTGTCTGATTTCCACTTTTGTGAATCTGGGTCAATCCCCGAGCTGTACTGGTCGGACAGGAAACAAATCTTGCCTCTGTTAGGGTTTGGAACCATGTAGTTTGTCCATCAAGAATGATGCTGACCATTCATTTCATCCAGTGGGGTTGAAAGTATGGAGCTGTGAGTTCTAAGATGGCTGGTAAGGCCTATTTTGGCTCGAAATGTTCTTTGACAATGTGGGCAAAGAATGCTTGATGTTCCAGGAGGAGGATTGCCTGCAGTGGTTTTTCTGTCCAGCCTTTTCTTCACAGCTCTTGCAGTCCTGGTTGCTTTACAAGTGACCGCACCCTTGTTAATGATGTACGCCACAAATTTTGGTCTTTGGCAGCAGTCTCCCAAGTGTCATGATGAATTCAAAAAGCTTTTAGTGAGATTTTCAGAGTGTCTTTAAAGTGTTTCCTCTGGCCACTTTGGGAGCGTTTATCACAAGGCAGCTCGCCATAAAAAATTTGTTTAGGGAGCCTATGATTTGGCATGCGAGTCAAGTAACCAGCCCAGCGAATATGATTCTTCATTAATAGAGTGTGGATACTGGGCATGGACGCTCTTTCTAGGACTTCAGTGTCTGAGATCTTGTCTTGCCATTTAATCTTTAATAGCTTTTTAAGGCAGACTGTGTGGAAGTTGCTTAATTTTCTAGCGTGTCGCTGATAAGCAGTCCAGGTTTCAGAAGCATATAGCAATGTGGATAATACGACTGCTTTGTAGACTTTCAGCTTTGTTTGCAGGCTTATTCCGTTTCTGTCCCACACATTCTTGTACAGTCTGCCAAAGACCGCGCTGGCCTTGGGATTTTTGTATTCTTCTTTGGAACCATACCACTAAATTGACAGGCAAGTGCACTAATCACTGTGCCACTACAGCTGCTGTGAATTTACTAGAGAGTAATAATGTGGGGTTTGTGTTTAGTTTCAGATTATAGAACAACACCTGGAGAATCTTCTAGATAAACTACCACACTTCTCAAATGAGTGCGGTAAGGTCATTCAGAAGGCCCAGGAAATCAGCTCCAGGTAGGTTGATGTTGTTGCAGGTGCAGCCAGTTACTGTTGTGATTAGTTACTGTTGTGGTTAGTTACTGTTCCTGTTAGTTACTGTTGTGGTTAGTTACTGTTCCCATGGAAACCGTATGTTTATGCATGTGTTTGTGTGAGTATGAAGACAGAAAAAGAGAGATTTCTGAGACATCACTATATGTATTTATTCCCTTGTGGTATAGGCCAACATCATACTTTACATATTGTTTTCTTATTGGTAAGTTCTATTTTTTGTATAAATCTTGGGTGTATGTGTAAACATTTTTTGTTAGCCTCTTCTTCTTTTTCTGAGCATTGGCCATTCAACCAACTCACCCCAAGCCCTGTGTAGACTTCTTCATGATTCCTATAATTTTGCAGCTAAAGTTTTCTACAGGATAAGTTAGCTAGTCTCATGCCAACCCACCCATCTTAGTCTCCTCTTATGACTTGCATTGTTGGCTGAAGTGTTGTTATTCTTCGCTTCTGTTACTGATTCCTGTTCCTGTAGCACATGGGCAAAGCACTTCATCATCATCATGTGCCTTGCCGGTAAGCGTGGGCAGTCATGTCTAGCCATCTCACTCGATCACCAGAGTCATGGATCAACTCTGTGTTCTTGTCTTGACCATGCCACATGGTCAAGCCATCAAGGTATTTACTTATCTGCCTTCCTCTTGTTCTTTTCCCCTCAATTTTGCCAGTTGCCACCAAGTTCTCCAATTTTTTTCTTCTCATGACATGACTAAAAAATGTTGATCGTCTAAGTCTAATTTCTCTAATCAGTTTACAACTTTCACTTGTTTCTTGTAGGACTTGATCATTGGTTTTTCTGTTTGTCCATGGTATTCTTTGCATTTTCCTCAGAAACCACATTTCCACAGCCATCAGATGTTTTTCAGCCTGTCTGCACATTGGCCACACTCACATCCATACAAAAGCACAGGTTCTATGTAGCACCTCAACACTCTTTGTCTCGTTGCGAATGACATCTTTTTATTGGTCAGTATGTTTTCCATCTTGCAAAACTCTACCTTCACCATGGGATTCTTGTTCTAATCTCTTCAAGACATTTCCATTAGACGTTATGACTGTTCCGAGATAATTGTACCAATTCACTTGTTTGAGAATATTCCCATTTACCTGTATATTACATTGTGGTATTTTGTTCTTCCTAGTGACGACCATAAACTACGTCTTCTTACAATTTAATTCTAACCCTAGTTATTCATTGTGTGCAACAATCGCATCTACTAAATGTTACAGATCTTGCTCATTGTATGCAATCAATACCGTGTAATCTGCATATCTAATGTTATTGATGTTTCGCCCTCTAATGATGATTCCTTTCAAATCTTCTACATTTTTGAAAATATTTTCACTGTACAGGGAAAATAGATCTGGAGACATTACACATCCCTGTCTCACACCTCTCTTAATAGACTGATATTGACCTATTTCATTATCAGTCCTTATGGCAGCTTGTTGTTTCCAAAATATATTTTTCACAAGTCTAAGGTCTTTCCCATCAATTTGTAAATCTGCAAGCATCTATATCTTATTGGCATGTCTCACTTGATCGAAAGCCTTTGTGTAGTCAATAAAGCAAAGATGTAGTTCTTTGTTTACTTCTACAGAACAGTCAATATTCTCAGCATATATACAACATTTACTGTACCCCTGGCTTTTCTACAAACCAACATTGTTCTTCTCCTGTTTTGGATTGTATTTTCTTCCTAAATCGTTGCATGATAATTCTTAGCAAAATCTTCATGATGTGTGCTGTATTGTTAGTCATGGCTAAAAACTGTTGGAAATTGACTAGGACTTGTTTCTTCTTTGCAGCCGGCGTATGAATACATTGACCCTGCAAAGACATACCCAGCTGCTGGAGGTTCTGGAGATGCCACAGTTGATGGATACATGCGTGCGGAATGGTTATTATGAGGAAGCCCTGGAACTTGCTGCTCATGTTAAGAGGCTAGAGAAGAAGCATCCAAACATTCCTGTTATTGCTGTGAGTATTGTTTATATTTGTTTAGATTATGAATGTTATATAGTGTAGCATTGTGGAGTGATACATCTGTAGAGGTAGTAGTGCATACACAGATCTGCCATACAAGAGGTGACAAACAAAAGTTGGGCCTGGGGCTGACCTTCCCCATTCTGTAGACAAATTTCAGCTGCAACGCAACCAACCATGAACAAGTCTGAAGATAAGGAAACAAAAGAATAACAAAGCCAACCAAGAGGAATGAGGTTCATCTAGAAGAGGTGTGATGAGATGCAGAGAAAGCCTCAAGTAGTCTTGATCACAGATTTACTTCATTTCCCCTAGGAAAATTTTCAAAATTGGCACCTGAAGTGTTAGACCTTTGTATGAATTGAGAAAGACAGCTGGGGTGTACAGGAGATGAAGCACTATGAGAGTAGCATTTTAGGATTATGCAAAACGAGTGGAATGGAGAGACAAAAAGCTTCAAAGCACAGGTGGAACAGTGCTGTTCTTATTCCATACATAAGAATATTGCCCCTAAATGAAGGAGAGGCTCTAATACTATTTTAAGATTCAGAGAAAGCACTAATAGAGTGGAAAGTAATGAGTTTGAGAATTATAACAGCAACATTTAGAACCACACAAAGAAGGTAAAGTTGAATGTGAATCTGTGTAAAACACCCACAAATGATAAGGGTGAATCAATTAAGGAAGGATCTTACATGAAATTCCAAAGTACCGCAGGTAATCAAAGAAATAGAAATATTGAAAATGTGATGAGTGACCTGAATGCCACGATAGGATTCTGAAGCACCGACTTTAGAGTGATCATGTGGAAAAATGGACACAGGTTAATGAACCAAATTGAAGAGTTACTAATTTCTGAATAGTGAATAAATACACCATAGCCAGACGTTTTTCCATGTAACAGAATACATTAAGTAATGAGGTCTTCACTAGCCTATAAAGCAGAAAAATCAAACTGAAACAATCTGTGTTAACTAGAAAATGTAATGTCACAGTGGTTTGGACAGAACAGTAAAGGAAGGCATGATTACTAGAGGGAGATGCTGGAGTCTCCCAACAAGAAGATGGACACAGGACATTGAAGACATTTTGGGCATGAAATTGCATGATCAAGAGAACTGGCAAGGGGTTGAGAGACTTTTCGGCAGGTTGTGGTGAGAGCGAAGTTCTGCAATGCACCTGCTGCATGATGATGCATATTGTTGACCCCCGGGGTCAGAATGATGGCGGTCTTATTCTTCAACACTCAGGTCATTGCTGATGTTATATCTGTAACCTTGTGGCCAGGATGAAATCCTTTATTCTCTCCAGGTCAGTGTGATAGCTGCATAATTTCCCCTTCAGCTTTGCACCTTCTGACCACATTTAGCATTGCAGATCTCCTTAAACTGGGCAGTCCTGAAGCTTGTGTTTGGGGTTCTGTAATTCCAGTCCCACATGAACATTCATCTGTGTGGATACTTTGAGATGATATGGATGGTCATGTGGTCTGCAGTGGTCAGTTTTTTAGGGGAAAAATGGCAGTTCTCTCTTGGGTAGTGAGATTGGATACCTGTCTTCTTGTAAAGGGGTGGAAAAAAAACAGGAGGTCCTATGTGCAAGTCTTTCACATCAAAAATCTCACAGCATTTAGACATTGCAGAGGGTAGGCCATAAGCCCATACTCTGGCAAAATTGTTATGAAAGAATAGCTGGCTATGAATACATAGAGCCTGTAATCTGGATGGAATCTATCTATATGAAACAAACCTGACTTAAATGCATGCTCAAGCTGGGCAGACTGACCTTAAGGTGCATAACTAAGTGACACACTCCCCTTACAAGATACATAAAAAGAAGAAGAGTTTGGCTATTCTTGGTCTGTAAAATGGCAATGGAAATGTGGTGTCTATGGAAAATGCAAAGAATACCATGGACGGAGAGAAAAACCAATAAGCAAGCCTTACAGGAAGCAAATAAAAACCGTAAATTAATTAAAGAAATTATATGTAGACAGTCAACATTTGTGGGCACATTATGAGAAGAAATAAACTAGAGAATTTGGTGAAGCCTAGTAAGATTGAGAGGAGGAGAGCAGGAGGAAGGCAGAAAGGTAAATATCTGGATGGCTTGGCCACATGGTCAGGACAAGAACTCAGAGTTGATCCATGACTCTGGTGCTCTTGTGAGATGGCAAAACGTGACCGCCCATGCTTATTGGCATGGCACATGATAATGAAAGATAAGTATCTAAAGTGGCCTCATTGTCTTTTGCCAGGGCATTGTTCAAGAGGTGAAGGTTTCCACACAGTTGATGCTGAACCAGCTGATTCAGCAGCTGAGATCCAACTTGCAGCTTCCAGCCTGCCTGCGAGTCATTGGCTTTCTCCGCAGAATGGATGTGTTTACTGAAGCAGAACTCCGAATTAAATTTCTTCAGGTGAGGTATCAAAGCTGTTTTGTTGAATAAATTATCATTGCAGTCTAAGCAAATCCATGAGTGTTGTCTCTCTCATAAAGATAAAAGAATGTATATTCTGTTTTCCACACCATGATTGTAAGTCCATCCATGTGTGAATGCATGCACATGCATCCACTCATCCATCACATCTATCTATCTATTTGTCTGTCTTTCTGTCTGTCTGTTTCTTTCTCAGTCTATCGATATATTTAGTTATGAAAAGCAAATATCAAGACAAATACAAAAACATCTGCTCACTGAAATGTTGTGTGTGGCCTTTTCTTCTGTATGGATGCAATGAGTATTGACATGGAGTTTGTGTAGATACAATGAATAATGAAATGGTGAAGAAGCTGGAGATACTTAGATGTTTCTTTAGAAGAATGTATTGTGGACAGTGGCCGAGACAGGAACACGGAGCTGATCCACAACTCTGGTGATCGAGTGAGATGGCAGAACATGACCGCCCACGCTTATCAGCATGGCACATGATGGATGGATGGATTGTGGACAGAGAAGAAAACATGCTGAGATATTGAGAGCTGCCGTTGATACAAGATCACTCACCAAAACTGTAAGGAAAAGACAGCTGAAATATATGTGATTAAAAGCTCTGCCACGTGGCAAGCATGAGAGGAGGCTTTGGATCATCAGAAGCTGATCCCCTTCCCAGAATGTTTCAACCCTTTACCTTCCTTACACTCTCTGGAGGCAGGCCCACCAAGGTCATGACTCGAGGTGTCTTTCTCCTGCCATGCACTCGTACCCTGTTTTGAGACAGTTGAGTTATTTCCCACTTGTCCCAGAAATGTGCATTAAGTCTGCTCACAAGCCATCCCTCCTTTGGGGAGGAGAACATTGTGCACTCGTTGATTTGTTCCCTCACACATATTCTAGCACCTTTGGCCATGAGAAGCCAAATATATAAACAGGAGGATATACACAGAAGAGGAGGGATAGAGAAATAAGTTTTATATGTGAAGATACAACACAATCCTCCTACCAACTCTATGCTACCAGTGACAGAAAAAGAGAAAAGAAAAATGACAAACACAGAAATGAGATTCCTGAGAAGAATACTCAATGTATCAGGAAGAGAGAAAATCAGAAATGAAGAAATCAGGACTAAAGTGGGGGATATAGCAGCACTAGATTTCATCAGAAAATAGCAGGTTAAATGGTTTGGCCTTATAACTAGATTACCAACTGACAGTATACCACAACAAGCAATAATGTACAGACCACATGGAAGCAGAAGAAGAGGCCAACCATGTAAAAAATTGACAGAGGGAATAGCAGAGTCCATGGAAACCTCTGTATATGAAGCCCATGAATGGGCACTCTCCCGCTGTTTATGCTTCACCTCGACACTGCAAGGTACAAAGGGAACAAGATGGGATGATGAGAAAATGAGGTCAGCATGACCGAATGGATAAGTGCCCTTGCTATTAAACTTCCGGTGTGCTGATGCCGAGGTGGCGGGTTCAACCCCTACACCAGTCAGTTGGACTAAAATTTTGACTTCTTTTCCTTGACTTGGGGATGTAAATTACAAGTACCTCAGAAGTCAGAGTGAGTTTTCCTGATGGCGAGGGACACTGGTAATAAGGAAAACTGGCACACATGCAAAAATAAGTCCAATGGACTAGAAGGTGCAGCACATGTATGGACTACGCTTAAGTTAAAAGCAAGCAGCTGCATCAACAAAAATATATTAAAAAAATACCACGGCAAAGTGGTCAAGCCGCCCGACTCACACACTGAAGATCGTGGGTTCATTTTCTGACTGTCTGGTTCTGACCACGAGTGCAATATTTCTGGAGACCCTTATTGCTAGATTTATGGATTTCATTGCTCTGTGTGATGATCTTGACAGAAAGCTTGCTGTTCTGTGCAAATAGAGGCCGCGTTAGATGGGGTCAAACCTGCTACATTGAAGTCAATCCTCTCAGCGGAGTCAGCATGGCCAAATGGATAGGAACATGTGTTCTTAAACATCCGGTACGCTAATGTGAAGTAAGGGGTTCAACCCCTACACCGGACAGTTGGACTAAAATGTTGATCTCTCGTCCTTAACTTGGGGAACGTAAATTACACGTATCTCTGAAGTCAGAGTGGGATCACCTGATAGCGAGGGACACTGTTAATAGGGAAAGCTAACCCACATGCAAACTCTCAACACAGGTAACCTCCTCTCAGGCAGTTATGCAAGTCAAACTCTTATATCCCATTTAGATCTTTGACACTTAAAATTTCACGCACGTCGCATGTTATTATTTCTGTTATCTGTACCTTTCAGGCAAGAGACTCTTGGTTTCAAAGTATTTTGGATGCCATACCAAAAGGCGAAGGTAAGTTCTGATTGTTGTTTTTATAATAGAAACAGTTTGATGCTGAGAGGGTTAGTCTTGCTTGCTTACATGACTGGTCTGAGTTCAATCCCGGTTTCAGTAGTGTCATGATTTGCATGCTCACTGATGTGATTCTAAAGTCAATCAGATCATTTTCAGGACATTATATGAGGAAGAAAACAGGTCACCACACTGTTGATGTCATATTCATCACTCCATATACAGATGACACACCCACAAGAATGTCAAAAACAGCAGATGATCTTGAGGTTGCTGACATCATCAACCTCCTGTCTACCACATGAAAACAGATGCAGGATATACTAACAACATTTGATGGGAGGTCACAATAATTTTATTGCACTAGGAAATTTGTGGACATCAAAAGAAATTAAACTTAGCACCAAACTTAAAATATTCAACTCTGATGTTAAATCAGTACTACCGTATAGATCAGAAACATGCAAACAACAAAAACGATTACAAATTACAACGATTACAACTGCAAAACCTTCACTAAATGGTACCTATTCCAAATAGAAGGAATAAAATGGTATGACAGAATCACCAATGTGAAGATCATGGAGAGAACTAGACAAATACCAGTGAACCAAGCGGTGAAGAAAAGACTCTGGTGCTTGGTAGGATAAACATTGAGAAAACCTGAGAATAGTATAAAGCTATAAAGATCTTATTCTGGATTCCAGATTCCAAATGAAATAGAGGAAGACTTAACAACACAGAGAAGAGAAGTAGAGACAGAAATGAATAATATAAGGACATGGTCGGAGCTGCACAGGATTAGTTAAGGATAGAAGAGCTTGGAGTGAGTAGGTTGAGGGACTTTACCCCATTGGGGATAATGGGTGAAAAAAGATCTTTGGGTTTTGATCTACATACATATCTTGAGATTTATTCAGTTTGTTATGGTGTATTCAAGATTGAAGAGAAGATAGTAGAATCTTGATCTGTGGGCCTTGGTCGTTATACTATTTACTCAGTGTCTTCAGAGTTAAAACAGCAATAGAAATAGATCAAAAGATCTTCATCTTTAAAGCATTTTGCATAGTGTATTCACAGACAACATTGTAGAAATAGATCATGATCTTAATGCTGTTTACCATGGTGTTTACAAGGAGTTGAGACAGCATAGTAGAAATAGATCATTGGGTCATGATCTTAATGCTGTTTACGACGGTGTATACAAAGAGTTAAGACAACATAGCAGATATTAATCTGTTAAGTGTGAACTTTATGCTAGTTATCAAAGAGTTAAGACAACTTAACATAGTAAAGAAAGATCTTTGGATCTTGATCTTTATACTAGTTACTATGGTCTGTTCAAAGAGTTAAGACAACTTAACATAGTAAAGATAGAACTTTATACTAGTTACCATGGTCTGTTCAAAGAGTTAAGACAACATGGTAGATTCATATCGTTATATCTTGATCATTATAATATTCATGATGGTTATGCTATTTACCACGAAGATAACCACATACACAAAGTAACTATTGAACAATGATCTTTCCAGCGTACACACACATCACTAAAACCATTGAAGTGAGCCGTGTACACTTATTTGACATCATGACGCAGTTCCGAGCAATCTTCTCTGATGAGGATCCGTTAATCAGTACAGGGAAAGAAGAAGCCGTGAATGAAGCATTGTTGTTCCAAAGCTGGGTTCTTCAGAAAGTGAGTATATCTTATCTTATTTGTGTTCCCATTCTTCTTTATTCCTTATCTTTTTTTATTATGTTATTCTAAATTTTCCATTGAAAGACATAGAACTCTTGTAAAAGCCATACTGGAGGGAAAGTTGAAAGCAGGTGAGCAAAAGGTAGACAGCGATACAAGTGGGCAGTCTTCGTATTGAAGTGGTTAAGCCATCTGTCTTGAGCTCTGAGGGTTCATTGCCTGGACTGTGTCATTCAGACCACAAGTGCAATTTGTTCCAGAACATATCTCCAAGCATTCATAACCGAAGGCCAATATTTGAGTTTTATTGAATTTAAATTTGGCACATGTATAGCTCATTAAGTTTGTAATGGACACATGAATTATGAATTTCCCTCCTCAACTGGTTTTCTCGAGATGGTGCATGGCATTACACACCCTATTGACCAGATCTGCACATCCAACGGTTTGTCAGAACAATGGAGAAATCAGACGCCAGGACTGTGATAAAATTCTTGATGGTACAGGGAAAAACACTCACAGAAATACACAGGGAGATGAAGCTAGTGTTTGAGGAAGTCTGTCCTTCTTATGCTTCTGTAAAAACTTGGTGTTTGCAGTTTAAGTGAGGCCGTTCCCAAGTTGCTGATCTGCCAAGATCAGGACGACCGGCCTCAGAGTGCAATGATGCAAATGCTGCAAAGTGAAGAAAATCATAGACCAGGAGAGGAAAATGACAATTGCAGAGATATCGGATTCAGCAAAACTGTGTAAGAGTACAGTTTTTAGAATTTTACACAACAGACTGAACATGAGAAAAGTGTGTGCCCGCTGGGTCCCGCGCCTGCTGACATGTGAACAGAAACAAACACGGGTTGAGTGCTGTGGCCAGTTGCTCAACATGTGGCGGTCGAAAAACATGTTGATGACCATGGTGACTGTAGATGAGACTTGGATTCACCATTATGACCCAGAATCCAAAATTGCCAGCATGCAGTGGAAAACTCCGAGCTCGCCAACACGTCAAGCCAAGAGCACAAACATCTGCAAGAAAAGTGATGCTGACTTTTTTTTGGGACTTACAGGTGTCATTTTGAAAGATTACATGCTTCATGTCAATACGGTTAATGGGCAATACTATGCAGATCTCCTTATCAAACTAAGAAAGGCTGTGATCAGAAAATGAGCGATAGCGCATACGCAAATTCTGCCTTTGCTTCAAGACAACGTGCCCTCCCATAAAGCACGGCTTGTGCTGCAAACTGCCAAAGATTTGAATATTGAAATTCTTCCACACCCACCATATTCTCCAGATATGGCTCCATTAGACTTTTTTCTTTTCCCAAATCTTAAAAAACAACTGAAAGGAAATTGTTGTGACAGTGATGAAGATGTCATACTGGCTTGTGATAACTGGTTTAGTTCGAAAAATTGGTTGTTTTATTCTAAAGGTCTTTTCAAGGTCATGCAGAGATGGCAGAAATGCATAAATTCAGGCGGTGGCTACATTGAGAAGGAATAAGCACTTTGCCAAATTTCAATTTTCTCCGCCAACTCCTTCATGGTCAGGCTACAGACTTATGAGAAGCCCCTTGTATTTTGGGGTTCTGTATTTCCAGGCATTCTAGACAGGAGACCGGTATTTTAAGAGTCACTCCAAGCATTTACAGCAGGAGGCTGCATTTTGGGAGTCATTATCTCTAAGCATTCATGACAGAAAGCCAGTACTATGGTTTATATCTCCATGTTTTCATGACAGAAAGCTAGTATTTCAGGTTTATATCGCCAAGCATGCATGACAGAAAGCCAGTATTTGTTGTTTATATCTCCAAGCATTCATGACAGAACGCCAGTACTGTGGTTTATATCTCCAAGTTTTCATGACAGAAAGCCAGTATTTGTGGTTTATATCTCCAAGCATTCATGACATGAGGCCAGAATTTTGGGAGTCTGTAAATCCAGGCATCCTTGATAGGAGGCCAGTATTTAATTAACGCTTGCAACTTTCACCAACCTTTTTTTTTTCCCTTTCCATGTTATAATGTTTTAATGGACATAATATTGAAATATGCCCTTGTCTCTTTTTCACAATCTTCATTTAGCTCTGTTAAAAATAAGATATATCAATATAGAAACGTTAGCTGCACATACAATCTCACAAGGAAAGGTACATCTCTGCGCCAAACCTGTCAAGTCCATTCAGAGTTAATTATTTAGTGACTATCTTTTCTGTTGTCAAGTGCATCCTCTGATTTCTGTACCCTTTCTTTGTCTTCTTTGAGTGTTAATCAGCACATGTGGATTTATTTCTCACTGTTTAAGTCCATTAGCAATGATTAATTAGATCATAATGGGAATATGTGGTGTTTATCATAATGGGAATATTGAGTGTGTGTCATAATTTCATCATAATGGGAATATATAGTTTTTATCATAATGGGAATATATAGTGTTTATCAAAATGGGAATATATAGTGTTTATCATAATTTCATCATAATGGGAATATATAGTGTTATCATAATTTCATCATAATGGGAATATATAGTGTTTATCATAATTTCATAATAATGGGAATATATTGTATTTATCATATGTGCATAATAATGGGAATATATAATGTTTATCATAATGGGAATATATAGTGTCTATCATAATTTCAAATTATGGTAATATTTAGTGTTTATCATAATGGGAATATATAGTGTCTATCATAATTTCATAATAATGGGAATATATAGTGTCTGTCATAATTTCATATTAATGGGAATATATAGTGTCCTGTCATAATTTCATAATAATTGGAATATATAGTGTCTGTCATAATTTCATAATAATGGGAATATATAGTGTTTATCATAATGTCATCAGTATCTGCGGCTTAGAGGTAAGTGAAAACAGTGTAAAAAATACCCGACATTCCAGGTCGAGAGTTCTATATACGCCGTGGGTAGTTTGGAGGCAGACCTCTTTGCATTGGTTTTGGTGGTATGAGAGTTGGCCCTTCAGAAAGCAATGGCAAACTGCTGAATGTAAAATTGCCTAATAAATTACAAAGAACGAATAAATGCTGGAGTAGATTGCAACACCCTGTAAAAGGACATGCAACTAACAATTATTTCAGATAGTGTGATGTGTTGACTCATGCTGTTTATTCTGTTGTCTGTTCTATATTGATTCCCCCATATGGACGATGATTTTTTTTTTTCAAATAGTTTATTTTGGTCTACATTTGCACTGAAGCAAAGAGGGGAGTTTTTTCCGAGATCTGTGGAGAGCCATGAACGCTTATGCCAGCTGGCAGGGCACTTGATGATGATGATGATGATGATGATGGTGGTGGTGGTGGTGTGGTGGTGGTGATGATGATGATGATGATGATGATGATGATGATGATGATGATGATGATATATGTCACCTGGAATGTGGTGTTCTTTACCTTTGAACATTTTAAATTTGTGTGTTTATGGTTGAGGTCTGGCTCTCTCTCTCTCTCTCTCTCTCTCTCTCTCTCTCTCTCTCTCTCTCTCTCTCTCTCTCTCTCTCTCTCTCTCTCTCTCTGTCTCCCCTCTCTTTCTTTCTCTCCTCTCTTTCTTTCTCTCTTCCTCCCCTCTCTTTATCTTTCTCCCCCCCCCACTTCCCCTTTCTCCCCCTCCCTTCCCCTCTTCACCTCTCCTCTTCCCTATCTCTTTCTCACTCTCTCATTCTCTTCCCTTTCCTCTCCCTCGCTCCCCCTCTCTCTATATCTTTGTGTAGTATACCCTTGACATGATCTATCCATCTGTCACCTGGTCAGCGTCATGGAGCAGAATGGATGAATCACGTGTCTGTTGGTTTTCTATGGTCTCAAATAATAGAGCATACTGTGTGTAGTTGATTAGTGGTCTTATTCTGTTTACTGATGTAATTATTCACTAATTACATATGCTCGTTATTTGCATTCCATTGCCATGTTTGAAAACATAGTTCTCTTACCAATAATAGCAGATAACAATTTAAATTAGGTTACATTTACTATAACTGTTATCATTTGTTAATATCATATATTATCACGCAACTGATAGATATAATCTAGATAGCACTACTCCTGAATACCATTTTCTTATTGTTCTGATTGTTGCTATTATTATTTTTATAATCCATCACATTCTGCTTCTCCCTCTCCTTTTTCTTCTTCCTCCCCCTCTCTTTCTTCCTCCTCCTCCTAGGGAGATTTCATGGAGAAGTGGTTATGCCCCCTCTTCATCCTCTGAAGGTTGTAGGTTCAAATTCGGCCAACATTGTCCAGTTCACAAAATTTTCTCGGAGACTCCTGTGGGTCGTCAAGGGAACTACGGAGTACTTGCTTTGTGTGACGCTTTTGGCAGGCCGCCTTTGGAAAGAGACTGAGCCATATGGGATAAAACCCGGTGCAATGAAGTCAGTCATCTGCCTCTTTTTATTCTTCTGCCTTTCATCTCCTAATGAAGGATTAGCCCCTCCCCCCCCCCACCCCCAACCTCCCCCCATCAACTCACATCAATTCTTGACAATCTTGTGTCTTGGAACGAGAGGGAGTCAACACATGAATTGATCCATGCTGTCAGAGATCGCAATTTGTGGAGAATCGTGAGACCCATGCCAGTCGGCAAGGCACTTGATGATGACAATGATGATGATGATGATGATGATAAGCATCCAGTTGCATTTAAAGTTGCCCTAGGAAATTCAACCTTGACAGGGGGAGCTACTCCGGTGACATTCTTGGAGAAGTGGTGCAGTGAGTTGTGCAACGTTACTAATGAAGACCTCCTTTAACACTGGCCACCAGGTCTGGAAAAACTCCATTCCCCTAAGACTACTGTGCAAACAATTCACAAAATGGACACATCAGAAAACTAATTTCCCCCCCCCCCCTGCATATCCTTTACAGGACTTTGCAGTCAACACCAGCATTTTTCAGCTGCTGTTGATGTCTTCCAAGACATTTCCTCGTGCCCAATTTAGTCCGTGTCGACCTAGAAACATAGGTCAATTTTTAAAATTTGAACACACCGTAATGCAGATTGAACCTCGAATTGCTATCTTGTATTGACTGTCTGAATTATCTACAGTATTTTTATCTATTGTACTAGTCTTACCAGCCGGTAGATATATTTTCATGGTTCATGGAGCCATGATGGTGTAGAGGTTAGTGCGCTTGTCTGCCACGGCTGGGCCAGGTTCAATCCTCAGCAGAGGAGGTATTATTGTTTCCAATCAGTACCGATCTGGGGTCGACCAAGCCATATAAAATTGGGTGCCAGACAATTTTCAGAATTTTCAGAAAGGTGATGTGGATGGCTATGGGACTGTTCACACATTTAACTTTAGAAACAAAAGTTATAAAGTTGAGATCTCTCTCTCTCTCTCTCTCTCTCTCTCTTGCTGTCACTCTCTCTGTTTCTATCACTCTGTCTCTCTCTGTCACTCTCTGAGTCGTGTAGTATTGATTTTTCATTTTCCACATGCCTTTATAATGCATATCTTTTATATTGTTGCTGTTTTCAGTTAGCCTTGAATGATGTGTGAATGGTATAATGTATGAAAGAGAGTGATAAAAGGGCAGAATGTTAGACGGGCCTGCATGCCCAATTCTTAACCCTTTCAAAATAAAGTTTTGTTGTTGTTGTTGTTGTTTGTCAATCTCTGTCACTCTCTTGCTGTCTCTCTCTGTGTCTCTCTCTGTCACTCACTTTCTCTCTCTGTCACTCTCTCTCTCTTTCTCTCTCTATCACTCTCTCTCTCTCTCTATCACTCTATTTCTCTCTCTATCACTCTCTCTCTCACTCTCTCTCTCTCTCTCTCTCTCTCTCTATGTCTTTGTCACGCTCTGTCACTCACTTTCTCTCTCTGTCACTCTCTCTGTTCTTAAAGTTAGAACCTAAACCACATACAGCACATGTGTACACCTGTACCCCTCACATGCACACACCTAACTTAATACTGTCTTGCACACCTCTAACAAGGAGACGGTAAGCCTTCAGAAAATCTGGAAAAGTTATTGGAAGAAAGATTTGGCTGAAGCTGCCATGAACCCTCACTAAGAATACCTACCCTTGATATTTGCTGAAGATATGTCATATTTTTGAGGTCTTGAAGTATGTGATCTGCTCTCTGCGATGCCAATCCACATGTGCACATGGCTTATTTGTCAATCTAGAATTGTGTATGCATGTGGTTGTGTAATCTATTGTGTCCTGTTCTGAGACGTAGAATAATGATTTGTTCTGGTCAGCCCATAAAATGGTAATCATCTTGTGCAGTATTGGTGGCATTAAAGTGTGCTATAGTGTCAGTTTTAGTAACCACAACAAACTCACCCAATACAGGTAGCCACACTTGTTAGATTGTATTTTTCAGCACCCCTCTGATTAAAAGTATGAAAATGAATTTCCATAAAGATGCATTTGATCAGCTGGATTTTCTGGCATTGTAGGAAGTGGTAGTGATGAACCTCATGCATTGCCAGCATCCTGCACTGCCAGGAAACAGCAACCAGTCGTGCCGTTTATTGTTTTTGTTTGGTCTTGTTTGCTTCTTCTTTAACCAGGAATCATTTTCAGGTGGCAGGTGATATTATTTCCTCTTCATGTCTGTAGTTAAATATCGAGAGAGTGGTTTCCTTTGTCCAACATTTGCAGAATTGTATTTTAAGCGAGCAAGAGGTAGACAATGATACAAGTGGAAGATAACATCAAGAGATGGACACACATCAGTCTGACAGAATGTACAGTCATGGCGAGAGACAAACAGTGTTGGAGATCCGTTGCAGCCAACCTTCATTGTGGAGATGGCACCAATTGATTGATTGATTTTCCTTCTTGTTCAAGATTTGAGAGGAGCCGTGTATTATTCCTTGTTCAAGATTTGAGAGTAGCCGTGTATTATTCCTTGTTCAAGATTTTAGAGGAGCTGTGTATTATTCCTTGTTCAAGATTTGAGAGGAGCCGTGTATTATTCCTTGTTCAAGATTTGAGAGGAGCCGTGTATTATTCCTTGTTCAAGATTTGAGAGGAGCCGTGTATTATTCCTTGTTCAAGATTTGAGAGGAGCCCTGTATTATTCCTTGTTCAAGATTTGAGAGTAGCCGTGTATTATTCCTTGTTCAAGATTTTAGAGGAGCCGTGTATTATTCCTTGTTCAAGATTTGAGAGGAGCCGTGTATTATTCCTTGTTCAAGATTTGAGAGGAGCCCTGTATTATTCCTTGTTCAAGATATGAGAGGAGCCATGTATTATTCTTTGTTCAAGATATGAGAGGAGCCATGTATTATTCTTTGTTCATGATTTGAGAGGAGCCGTGTATTATTCCTTGTTCAAGATTTGAGAGGAGCCCTGTATTATTCCTTGTTCAAGATATGAGAGGAGCCATGTATTATTCTTTGTTCATGATTTGAGAGGAGCCGTGTATTATTCCTTCTTCTTCTTCTTCTTCTTCTTCTTCTTCTTCTTCTTCTTCTTCTTCTGCGTTCATCAGGATTTTTTTTCCGGATGTGAATCGTTGTGCCTGTTTACAGCAGAGCTGCGTTCTTGCGCCGTTAGGCCGATACATCCGACTTCTCCGGGCATTTGTTGACCGGGTTAACCTTCCTGGGTTATTCCTTGTTCAAGATTTGAGAGGAGCCGTGTATTATTCCTTGTTCAAGATTTGAGAGGAGCCATGTATTATTCCTTGTTCAAGATTTGAGAGGAGCCATGTATTATTCCTTGTTCAAGATTTGAGATTAGCAGTGTATTATTCCTTGTTTAAGATAGGAGGACAAGGATTTACCTTCTTGACAAAGGTATAAGTGTGGTTTTTCTTGTTCAAGATTGAGGAATGTGTTTTCCCTTCTTGTTCTAGATCTGAGAGGAGCAGTATATCATTATTTGTTTGAGATGAGAGGAGAGTGGTTTGCCTTCTTGATCAAGATATGAGGTATATGGTTTCTTTTCTTGTTCATGATAGGAGAGTAGTGTTGTTTCCTTTGCAAGAGATGAAGATAGTGGTTTACTTTCTTGTTCAAGAGATGAAGAGAGTGGTTTACTTTCTTGTTCAAGAGATGAAGAGAGTGGTTTACTTTCTTGTTCAAGAGATGAAGAGAGTGGTTTACTTTCTTGTTCAAGAGATGAAGAGAGTGGTTTACTTTCTTGTTCAAGAGATGAAGAGAGTTGTTTACTTTCTTGTTCAAGAGATGAGAAGCGTGGTTTACTTTCTTGTTCAAGAGATGAAGAGAGTTGTTTCCCTTCTTGTTCTGTATATAAGGAGAGTGGCTTCCCTCTTGTTCAAGATACGAAGCAAGCGGTTCCTCTCTTGTTCAAGATATGAAGAGAGTGGTTTCCCTCTTGTTCAAGATATGAAGGCATTGGTGGCTTATTTTATTCCACATTTGAAGTCATGTTTATCATTGTTTTCATTAAAGTATTATCTTCTACTTCTGTGTTTTTATTTTTTCTGAGGTGAGTGCACAACACCTAGCTATGTACTTTAAAGGTCTGATATACATGTTTTGGAGTCCTTGCTAGTACTATGGAGTTTGTACATTGTTGAGACCATTCTTGTACGGTTCATAGGAGCAGACTGGTGCTCTTAGGGAGTTCAGTCAATCAGGTTCCGTCTCCACATTGAAGGTTGGCTACAATGGATCTCCAACACTTTCTGTCTCTTGCCTTGATTGTACATTCTGTCAGATTGCTGTTGTGCCATCTCCTGATACCTTTCCCATTGTTTGTGACAATGAGACTGATGCACTACCTACAGCACTATCGAGGATGTATTTCTTGATATCTTGCTAGTTTTGTTGTTGTCTTCCTATTGCTCGCTTGCCTTCAACCTTACACTCCAGTATGGTTTTTATAAGTGTTATGTCTGTTTCACTTGCCTCTTTTTATTTCTTTCATCAACTCTTTTTTTTTCATTTCCAGATTTTCTAGAACTTCTGTATTTCATTGTTTTTGTTTCCATGAATCATGACATAATCTTCTATCTCCATCTCCAGAACATGTATTCAACTTTCTAATTGCTTGTTCATTGTCCAGGCTTCTGCGCCACATGGTAGTGTTGAATATATATAACATTTGACTTGGCGAGTTATCTGTGTTTAATTAGAGTAGTGGCCCTTTCCAAACCTCAAACAATTCTTAATAAACAGGAAATTCCCTCCATGAAAGTCTAAACTGTCATGTGCCGGAACACAAATGTACCCGGAGATCTTGCTCTAGTGGCACGCGTGCCAACAGAACTACTGGAGTCAGTCATTTCAAGGATGCATTTGGCCCTCTGATTTGCTGGCAGAGCAGATAGTGGTTGTTATATTTTAACACAACCAGCTAACAGCACTGCCAGAAAACAGGGGCCAGGTGTGAGGTTGTGGCAACAGGCTGCCTCTTTCATTTAATCATCGGAATCATCAACTGCAGATCTGTGACAAACCTTTTAGCAGAACCCGTGTCATTGCACTCTGGGTAATATTGAGATGTTTCATCACTGTTAGCAGATGTCAAGGGGTGAAAGGTGAAGGTAATCCTATGGCAGACGATGCCATAGATGTATGTCTTACACCTTCCTATATACAAGGTCATGGCTTACAGAGATGGTGTGATCACTTCCCTTCCTTCTCAGACAGTGTTCAGAAATTGAATAAAATTATCCAGAGACCCATTTTATGAGGCGGTTTCAAACCCAGAGCTGTCCAGACATGAAGAATTCATGCAACTAACAGGGTATAACTTGGATCGCAGTACTAAGTAAGCACAAACTACATTGTGAATTTAACTCTTACCAAACGATACACATGCTAATTATCCCCATAACATGCTTGCGGTACATACACAACTGTTCCCGCCATCAGGTGCTCATTATGTCTGTTAACCATTTCTGAAGCTTGACCCCAGCAGCGTTCAACCAATTGATCCACCCATGGCTGTGTCAACCCTGGCTTATTTCAAAAGAAAAAGAGATGTTAAACACAAAGAAAATGAAACCAGATTTGATGTTGACTTTAATGATCAAGGCCCAAGCCAGGCAGTCACCCATTAAGAAAATAAAGACTAGTGTGACTAATCTACTGTTCATGTAATGAAATACAACAAACATAAAGTGGGTGGAGTGGCTTAAAGATCCAACTCTGACTCACAAAGGGCAGTCTCAATCCAGCCATGGACAAATATTATGAAAAAGGTTTAGAAGTATGTTACGCTACCTCTATTTGATAGAGGTTACTGAAAAGGATTGATGTCAAACTGGCAATCTTACCAGGTAGAAAACGTTAGTTCCTAATTACTACCAGTTACGAACAAGTCTGCCTAAGGCTTGGCATGAGTTAGTTGAGGACCTCTGCCCTGGGAAGTGCCAGGTACAAGAAGAGCAGTCAGGCAGTTAGAGTCTAAGCTGTTGCTTATACTTGTGACCACTGGCACGGTGGTTATATGACACTTAACTTTTCCTGAGAGGAAAGAGCATACATAGGAGACTAAACAAAAACACAGCACTCACAAAGAAGAATCTTCCACTTGAGTTTAAAACAACTATAGGCAAATATCATAACACACACACACACAGACACACATACATAACACCAAGTTAAAACCCTGGAAAATAAACTACATCTGAGATCACAATATCCCATGGTGTGTACACACACCAGCAGTCTGAGGTGCTTTATAAATCTGGCTGTGATATAGATCCTGTTCAAGTGTACCATAGACTACAGTACTAGAGCACAGTTTTCAGTGCTGACTGCATCAGGATGTGTTCTGTCATGTCCCAACACAGGTCTATGTTTAGCCTTTATGTCATGTGGCACTTGGGCTGTATTTGCTTGCATTCAGCATAAGAGGTCAGCATTGGGGCTGCTGATATTTCCAAGTGTTTCTGGCAGGGAGCCAGATTTTTGTGGCTGGTAATGTTTACCACGCCCTTTGATTTGCTTTGTGCTGGTCGTAATTTTAAAATAAAATATTCCTGTTATCAACAGGTAGAACATGTGTGGGTGTGCGTGCGTGCTTGTGTATAATGTTGCATGTCCTTTACAGTACATTACGATCAATGCCATGTTACTTTTCTAGGCAAGTTTTACATTCTGTAGTTTGCCATTGCTTTGTGAATGAGAAGTCAATGATTAAGCCCAACTTAACACTGGTGTAGGGACTGAACTCCCTACCCCACCATCAGTGCACCGGAATTTGAAGAGTGAGCACTCTTATCCTTCCAGCGCAGGTCCGCATGGCTGAATGGATAAGAACGCATGTTCTTAAACATCTGGTGTGCTGACGCCGAGGTAAGCGGTTCAGCCCCTACACCGAACAGCTGGACTAAAATGTTGACCTGTCGTCCTTGACATGGGACATTAATTACAAGTACCTCTGAAGTCGGAGTGGGTTCGCCTGATGGGAAAGCTAACCCACAATCAAAATTCAGTCCATCACTACTATAAATAGTGTGTATGGACTATGCTTGAGTTCAGAGCAAGCGAGCATCAAAAATAAATCCTTCCAGCCACGTGTATATACACACGCATGCGCGCGCACACACACACACATATATATATATATATATATATATATATATATATATATATATATACATATATATATACATATATATATATATATGTATATATATATATATATATATATATATATATATATATATATGTGTGTATATATATATACATATATATATATATATATATATACACACACATATATATATATATATATATATATATATATATATATATATATATATATATATATATATATATATATATATATATATATACCTCATAGGACCCTACTATTGGACATCAGGATGGTGTGGTCAGTACTACAGTGGCTATCTTTACTTGCCAAGATGTGTCCTAGTGTGCACTTGTGTGGCTGGGTCAATGTTCAAGACCCGCTTTGATTTGACAATGACAATGGACTAGCAGAGGCACATCTAGCCACTACGCTGCCGCAGCTTCTCGCCATGCGCGCATGCACACACATACATGCATGTGGACATACACATATCTACAAACCCATCTGTACACATACATGCATGCTGACATACACATATCTACACACCCATCTGTACACATACATGCATGCAGACACAAAACATACAAATGTATGCCCACACATGTTCATGGAATGATCAACAATAGTATACAATTTGGAATATTCAAGCAATCGGTTCCACTTGGCTTCTTTTCAAAAGCCACCTTTCAACAGATCCTTCCTTTTCTCACCCACCGACTGTGTCACAGTGGAACCACCACCCACACTGCACTCCATATGGCAAGTTCCCACTCATGTCTGTCTCTTGCTGGGCATTTCAGTGCCCACTTTGCTGGATTTTGCTGTCCATTTATAAATGGTCCGTCCAGTACCATTTCCTCTTTACTGGTTTTTTTTTTTTTTTCATGAGACTGTTTCACGAGCTCTTTCTGTCCCAACCAATGCTACATGTATGATAAGTTGTCTCTTGCCAGGCATTTAAATGCCCACTAGGGATTTTGCTGTCCATTTTAAATGGTCTGTCAAGTATCATTTGGACTTCACTGGTTTTTCTTTTCATGAGACTATTTCAGAAACTCGTTCTGTCCCAACCAACACAATATGTGTGATAAGTTAAAAAAGAGTTGGTTGCTTGTCCTTAACAAGATGTTGCAATCAACCCCAGCATTTGTTGGCTCTTGGTTATTTACTGGGCAATGTTTAGTTAAGTACTTTGCCATTGCTTTCTGAACAGCTGATGCCTTATGTCATCTAAATTAATGTAAGGTAGTCTGCTTCCAAATTGCCTGCGACTGATTTGGAATTCTCAGTCTCATTTTTGTATGCCAAGGAATTGTACAGTGAAGTTTTACTATTACCTAAGACACATCGCCAGTGATAATTAAACAATTGGAGAACACAAAGTGTAGGTCGGCTTTACACAATTATAAAATCCAGAGGAAGTTGCAGCAATAAGCTGCCCACTAGGGATTTTGCTGTCCATTTTAAATGGTCTGTCAAGTATCATTTGGACTTCACTGGTTTTTCTTTTCATGAGACTATTTCAGAAACTCGTTCTGTCCCAACCAACACAATATGTGTGATAAGTTAAAAAAGAGTTGGTTGCTTGTCCTTAACAAGATGTTGCAATCAACCCCAGCATTTGTTGGCTCTTGGTTATTTACTGGGCAATGTTTAGTTAAGTACTTTGCCATTGCTTTCTGAACAGCTGATGCCTTATGTCATCTAAATTAATGTAAGGTAGTCTGCTTCCAAATTGCCTGCGATTGATTTGGAATTCTCAGTCTCATTTTTGTATGCCAAGGAATTGTACAGTGAAGTTTTACTATTACCTAAGACACATCGCCAGTGATAATTAAACAATTGGAGAACACAAAGTGTAGGTCGGCTTTACACAATTATAAAATCCAGAGGAAGTTGCAGCAATAAGCCTTCAGCAGCAAACAAGAAGAAAGAAACCAGGTTGAATCCCCAGCATTAGAAGTTCAACTCTGGGATCCATCTGGACGTATAAAATGGGTGCCTGGTAATATTTAGAATTGTCTGAAAGTTGTCTCAACAAGGAAGGCAGCGAAGGAAGTGATCTGATATACTCACCTTGTTATGCTGTGGCTTAAAGGTTATGGTTAAAGGTCATTGCATAAAGTTAACCCCATCTGCTTTTGGTCTCTGCAGAATGACAAGTCACCTGTCGAGAGCATCACACAAAGCTCACACTCCATAGCTCCAGTGATGACCCCCCAGGGATCTCCTGGGAAACGTGGATACGTGGTTTTAATCATGCAGTCTGAAAATGAATTCAGAGTCTTCAGGGAATGAGACAGGCGGCTTGTCCATGTCACCTTGGAAACCCCACTCTGTGACCTAGATTATGTGAAAACATTGCCCGCCACACCCCATAGAAATATCCCTCACGCCATTGAACTGTCTTTACCATTTCAGTAGAAATCTTTACCATTTAAATAGATACCTTTACCATTTCAATAGAAATCTTTACAATTTTAGTAGAAATCTTTACCATTTCAATAGAAATCTTTACCATTTTAGTAGAAAGCATTACCATTTTAGTAGAAATCTTTTCTATTATAGTAGAAATCTGTACTATTTTAGTAGAAATCTTTGCCATTTTAGTAGAAATTAAAAGTTGCGAACTAATCGATGGCAAGTTCCTGACCCCTTGCACACTAATAGAAAAATCCACCATTGAACTCTCTTTACCGTTTTAGTAGAAAAGAAGTTCTGTGGAATAATCGATGGATAGTTTCTGCTTGAAATGCCATTCTGAGAAATCTATGACATAAGCGATGTTGTTGAAATTTGAACACATGACAACCAAGCCAGTGGCCGTAAGACAGGTTTTCATTTGTTGAATACATTTTGGTATTGATTAGAGTGGCATGTTTGGCGATTTTTCAAACTGATTTGTATGAAGGTATTTGCATGTGCGTCAGTGAAAAGGAGTGTCAAAGAGCTATACAGAGGTTGTACTTTTGTAACCATGTCAGATGTGACATATCAATAAATTGACAAGTTGAGAAACCTCTGGTGGTATTATAGATGTGGTTTCTGAAGAAAATGCAATTAATACAGTGGACACAAGGGAAAACAGTTAAGGCACTCCATTAAGAAGCAGGTGAAAATGTCAGGCCCATTAGAGAAATATCAGATTAGAGATGTACAACCAAAAGAAAAGAATCATTAAATCAATCAGAAAGCCACCAACATCAGCACAAGACATTTACCACTTTATGTACAGACTAGAACAAATCATTATTCTACACCTCAGAAAAGGGGACAGTCGACTACACAACCACATGCATAAAATTTTCAAGATTGGAAAATCAGTCGTCTGGATTTGTGCCACAGACAGCAGATCACATACTCCAAGGCTGTTGAGAATATGATATATCTAGGCAAACCTTCTGGTCTAGAGAAACAACAGTGGAGGATACTCTATGGACCACTGAGTGAACTTTAAAAAAAAAGACTGTGAAGTGTGTACAAGAGACAACATCACAGAAATAGTCAATAAATTTCAAGTGAACGAAAGAAGAAGCTGAAGAGATATAAAACAAAATGTTTTAGCCAAGCCATGGGGAGTGACAAACATGACAACTGAATCTGGCCAACTTTAGAGAAAAATGACAAAAGGAAGACAAAAAGATAAATACCTGTATGCTTGACCTAATATCAATGATTGTATTAGACAGTTTGTATTTTACATTGGGTTTGTATTAGGCACTGTATTTACCCATCTGGTAATCATTTATCTTCAACATCAAGTGTCATATTACCTTATTTGTTTCCTCCAGCTGCCCTTCGTCAGTTACAACAGCATTTGGTACTGAACCAAATCCAGCTCAGTGCATGGTCTTTTGTAACCAGAATTATTAGCAGCGTAATTCAAAGATATGTATCTAGATAACCAATCTTAAACTGATTACAACACCGCAGGTTGTGTGCTGACTGTCAGCATGTGTGTGTCATAGATGATATCACTTGTCATGTCCATATTTATCCCTGATGTATATGACCGTCAGCTGTGAGTGGGACATTCAACAAATGAGAGAGATATGCAGGTTGGTCGGGTGGGTAGTTGGTTGGGTGGATTGGTGATTGGTTGGATGTGTGGGTGGTTGAGTGATGGATGGGTGGTTGAGTGATGGATGGATGGTAAGGTGGGTTGTTGGTTATGTGGGTGGATGGGTGGTTGAGTGGATTGGGGGTAGTTGGTTGGATAGGTAGGTGGTTTGTTGGGTGAATTTGTGGCTGATTGTGTGAATGAATGGGTGGATTGGTGTTTAGTTGGATGGGTGTTTGGTTGAGTGGATTGGTGGTTCATTGAGTTGGTGGTTGTTGGATGGGTGGTTTGTTGGTTGAATGGGTGGTTGGTTGAGTGGATAGGTGGTTTGTTGGATGGGTGGGTGGTTGGTTGGGTAGGTGGTTAGTTGGATGGATGAGTTGGTGGTTGAGTGGATTGGTGGTTCATTGAGTTGGTGGTTGTTGGATGGGTGGTTGGTTGGTTGAATGGGTGGTGGGTTGAGTAGATGGGTGGTTTGTTGGATGGGTGGGTGGTTGCTTTAGTCGATGGTTGGTTGAGTAAATGGGTGGTTGGTTGAGTGGGTGGTTTGTTGAGTAGATGGGTGGTTGGTTGGCTGGCTGGTTGGGTGGAGAATCCTCTGAAGGATTTGAGCTTAAGCTCTCAACTTCAATGCATTGGCATGACCGCCCACGAATATTGGCATGGCACATGTTGATGATGAACCTACCATGCATGTCGTAGGATTCGACCAAGGTGTGTTGTTGTTTTTTTTTTTTTTTTTTTTTTTTTTTTTCATTTTTTGGAGGCATGTAAATAGTGTAATTTTATTTTCATTTCAACATTTTTTTTTGGTGGGTCGAAAAGATAAGACCGCTCAATCTTAAAACTTCCATTTCACTGATTGTGCGGTAAGCGATTCAATCTCTACAACGGCATTAAGTTAGGCTTCACCATTGATTTCTCTTTTAGAAAGCAATGGCAAACTACTCAACATAATATTGTCTAGAAAATCAACCTGGGTTTGATTGCAACGTCCTGCACAGGACATTGTTGATTTATGCTTTTTTAATGCAGACTAATTTTAATTTATGCTTTTTTAATGCAGACTAATTTTAATTTATGCTTTTTTTTTTTTAAATACAGACTAATTTTAATTTATGCTTTTTTAATGCAGAATAATTTTAATTTATGCTTTTTTAGTGCAGGCTGATTTTAATTTCTGCTTTTTTAATGCAGACTAATTTTAATTTATGCTTTTTTTTTAAATAGAGACTAATTTTAATTTGTGCTTTTTTAATGCAGACTAATTTTAATTTATGCTTTCTCTGGCAGACTAATAATTTTTATCTACACACTTTAACGGAAGCTAATTTGTACGTCCACAGATTTCTCAATTCTTGTTAACCCTGGAAACTGATCTGCAAGAGGGAATAGGTGGCCGGCTTGATTCTATCCTGGGACAGTGCATGTATTTTGGCCTGTCATTCAGTCGAGTGGGGGCTGATTTCCGAGGCTTGCTAGCTCCAGTGTTCGAGAGAGCTGTTCTGAGATACTTCAGCACGGCTTTGAGAGAAGCAAATAAGAAGTAAGTATTGGAAATGTACCAGAAGAAGGCATACAAAAGAATGAGTTCAAAAGATAATGTTCAAGATAATGATTCCAAAACATCAAGTTAACAAATCTCAGCTTTATTAAATCTTCTTCTTCTTCTTCTTCTTCTTCTTCTTCTTCTTCTTCTTCTTCTTCTTCTTCTTCTTCTTCTTCTTCTTCTTCTTCTTTTTCTTCTTCTTCTTCTTCTTCTTCTTCTTCTTCTTCTTCTTCTTCTTCTTCTTCTTCTTCTTCTTCTTCTTCTTCTTCAGCGTTCTGAGCCATTGAGGTTCTTTGCTGGAGATACAATCCGTCTCCATTCGTCTCTCTGGTTGACCTTCTCTTGCCAGTCGTTGATTCCAAGTGCTTGTAGGTCTGTATATATATTATCTCTCCGTCGTCTTCTTGGTCTACCTCGGGGTCTACGGTCATTTATTTCCTGTGTGTAAGCGAGTTTTGTTTCCCTATTATCTTCCATTCTTTCTATATGCCCCAGCCATTGTAGTCTATTAGCCTTCATGATACCAGTGATTAGCGGGGACTTAAACAGATCATAAATGTCTTTGTTACTTCTTCTTTTCCACTCTCCACTTTAGATTTATTAAATAGCCTCATAAAATATATATATCTGACTGTTTTTCCCTGAGAAAATGGGATGATGAAGAAGAAATCCAGGAACCTCCCCTCATTAAGGTACAATTAGTGTCACCATCATGTAGCAGCTCCTTTACTAAAGGTTGCTTTCATCATGACCCACGGAGGTCAGCGTGGGCCCTATCTGCTGATGCCTAGGTAGCGGGTGTCACCTCTACACCGGTCAGCTGGACTAAAATGTTGACTTGAGGGCGTAAATTACAAGTGCTTCAGAAGTCAGAGTGGGTTCGCCTGATGGCGAGGGACACTGGTTATGGAAAAAGCGGGACGCAGAGGTGTTTCCAAGGCACCAGGGCCGGGTTATATACTGGCCAAGACCTATTGACGCGTCCTCGCCGAGCGTCCTGGGCAACAGGTCCCTTCGGGGTCCTGGCTGAAGTCAATAGGATCGCCGATTCCTCCGAAGTCGGAGAGTGTCTGCCTGTATGGCGAGGAACCACCAGTCTGCACACCAATAAGCCAGACATGGGACAACGGATACTCACGCAAACCTCAGGTCCTGTATGACATCACACTGATGTTGGACAACAGGATGCCTTCATCCGACATACAGGACTTTGCGTTGGAGCTCAAGCCAATGAACACAAGCAAGCAAGCATGGAAAAAGCTAATCCACACGCAAAAATCAGTCCAGTGTACAAGAAGTAGTAGCGTGTGTATGGCCTACGCTTGAGTTCAATGTGAGAAAACGCAACACAAAAACAAATATTATGGCCCACACACACACACAAAAACTAAATCGTTTACCAGTTTTCCTGCCTGGTGTATTTTCAAATGACGAAGACACAAATAATAGATTGTACGATTTATTACCTGGCATATTTCACTGCATCTCGTCAGATACATACTGCAGAATTCACGCAACGTAAAGTAAAATAACTAGATAAATCCTTCAAGCTGAAATATACACATGTTTGCTCGGTAATGTCAATTGCCTACCACTGTAATTTTAAACTGACTATCTTGTCTTTCTGTTTCATTCCCAAGGTGTCTTTAATGTTCCATGCCCACCTTCATTTTGGTTGACCCTGGCCCTGTTTCCAGGACTCATGCTTTCCATTGGTGTATTTTCTAAGCCTCACTGTGATGTTTAATATGGCCAGAGTTGTTAGGTTTCCAACACATGATGTTGTCCATAATTCAGTCTTCATTGATGTTCACATCTGATGGAATATGTCAGGATGAATTATAAAAACATTATATTGACCTATATGTTGTCCATGATTCAGTCTTCTGTGATGTTCACATCTGGTGGAATATGTCAGAATAAAGTGTCAAAATATCACTTTACCCCTCAACCCAGTCGGCTGTTGCAGGTATGTCAGGGTAGAAACATCAAAACTAGCATGACCTCTTCTTCATTCCTCTTTCGAGGGGATTGCGTCACACCTGGGTATACACTTTTGAGGGGATTGCCTCACACCTTATAGGTCAGTGTGTCCAACTTCAGCATGTATTTGTGTCAGATTTGCTTCCTCTAGACAAGATTCCATCCAAGGTCACAGGTTATGTCTATGCATGGGTAGGTTTTCTTGTCCTAACAATTTTACCAGGGCAGTTGTCTTGTGGCCTACACTTTGCAATTTCCACCTGTTGTAGAATTTTTACTGTGCATAACTTGCACACTTTTTTTTTTTTTTTTTTTGCATATCCTTTACAGTACATCGCTATCAACATCAGCATCTTTCAGCTGATTGTTGATTTCTTGGCAAGATTACGCTCAGTAGTTTGTCATTGCTTTCTGAGCGACCGGCTCACATACCCCATAAGTTACTGACGCAGAGAGAACCGCTACCGATTCTCGCGCATGTCACGTTACTCACGAGAGTGTACAGGATTACGGAGAAAGTCGTGTAACCCCTAGACCAGGGAGACTGGAAACTTGCACACTGGACTTCTGTTTTTCTCCCTTATCTGAGAAGACATGGTTTCCAGTCTCACTGCCCAAGAGATCAGGGGGACGTTTGATATTAAAAAGCATTGATTCTTGGAAAAAATTGTGCTAGGATCTAGCTGGTACCTTCCGACTCAGGCGGGTTGATGTGGGGCTGGCTACCTGATTACTCCATCTCTCTCTCTCTCTCTCTCTCTCTCTCTCTCTCTCTCTCTCTCTTTCTCTCTCTTTCTCTCTCTCTCTCTCTTTCTCTTTTACACAACTCTCTCTCTTGCACCCTTTCCCCCCCCCCCCCCCCCCCCACTTACTCTCATTCACACATTCTCACGGTAACCTCTCTCTTCTACACCTCACCCTCTCTCTCTCTTTCTTGCACCTTCACACATCCCCACTCCTACTGTCTGTTGCATTCTCACCCCCCCCCCCCACACACACACACTCACTCACTCTCTCTCTCTCTCTCTCTCTCTCTCTCTCTCCCCCTTCCCCACACACACACAATTATTTCAATCTAGAGCGTGCGATATTTGCACTATTGTCTCCACCAGTTTGGTAGACTGCTGAAACAGCTAACATTGTTATCCCACAACAACAGATTTGAAGAGAACATGCAGTCCTTCAACCTGCTGGGCTTGACAACGTCTGGGAGTCTGACTTTGGGATTAGCGTCTTCTCAGGTAAGTGCACTCACCTGGGGTTTTGGGCCTGTCAGTCTGGGATTATTGTCTTCTCAGGTAAGTGGACTCAATCCAATTTTAAAAGAAAACGCGATTGGAACTACATCAACCCCTATCAAGCCCTCATATGGTCACCAGTAGGGAAAAGAAAACAGGGAAGACCAAGAGAGACCCTGTGTAGAACCATCATCAGAGAAGGCTTATTCAACGGCCAAATAAACATCCAAGATCTACAACAGGTGGCAGCGAACCGCCAGACATGGAGAGCCATGACTTCTGCTCTATGCGCCGCCTTGGGCTCAGGAGGAAAGACTAACTAACTAACTAACTAACTAAGTGGACTCACCTGGGTTTTGGGTCTATCAGTCTGGGATTAGTGTCTTCTCAGGTAAGTGCACTGACCTGGGTTTTGGGTCTATCAGTCTGGGATTAGTGTCTTCTCAGGTAAGTGCTCTCTCCTGGGGTTTTGGGCCTATCAGTCTGGGGTTAGTGTTTTCTCAGGTAAGTGGACTCACCTGGGGTTGAAGTACGTTTCAGTCTGGGATTAGTGACTTCTCAGGTAAGTGGACTCACCTGGGGTTTTGGGCATATCAGTCTGGGATTAAATGTTTCTTAGAAATTAAAAACTAAAGAGTAGGCTATAAACTGGCTGCTGATGTGGCAAAATAGAAACTAGTATAAAAAGTTAATTGCATATCCTTTACAGGACATTGCAGTCAAACCCAGCATTTTTTTTTTGGCTGTTTGTGATTTCTTGGCAAGTTTATGTTCACCAGTTTGCCATTACTTTCTGAATGACCGGCACTCATACTATGTTTATGAAAACCAGCACAAGGCTGTTTGCTGCCAAATCACCCACATCTGTGTTTCGAACGTGATATGTAGGATTATGAATTAAAATAGTATGAATCCTGACTGTAATAGCATTTTTATAACATGCAAATTTTGTGTAAGGATGCGGAAGTCAATGGGAAATTGCCATGTTAATTTTCCTAGAGTACATTATGAGCGCCGGTCTCCCTGGCCTAGGAGTTAGCGAATTTCTCCACAATCCCGTATACTGTCGTGAGTAATGTGACGTGCGCGAGAATCGGTGGCGGTTCTAGCCGCATTGGTAACTTACGGGGTATGTGAGCTGGTCGCTCAGAAAGCAATGGCAAACTGCTGAGTGTAATCTTGCCAAGAAATCAACACTCAGCTGAAAGATGCTGATGTTGACAGCGATGTCCTGTAAAGGATATGCGAACACACACAAAAATTATGAGCAGTCACAGAAACTAGATGTGCTCTGCAATGGCATATTCAAAAATAACATTGTATCAGTCATTTGACTGAGTAACCTGTCAGGCCATGGCACCAAGATGTGCATTTTGATATGTAATGCATTCACTGTCTGTTGGCACCAAGATTCCTATATATATATATATATATATATATATATATATATATATATATATATATATATATATATATATATATATATATATACATATGTTGTTTGGCTGCAACCAATGTTAGTTCAGTAGTTTGCCATAGCTGTCTGTTCGCTCCAAGGTGTATAATTTGATAAGACATACATTCACTTTTTACCGGCTCCAAGATTGAAATAGTGATAAGTAATTTATTCAGTATGTTTTCACAAAGGAAACGGTCTTTTTTCACATATCATGAAAATAACAACAGCAATCTTTCGTAGACATAACTTGTTTCATTACTGCATCATTTTCAGAGTGGCCAGCTGTACCCACCTACAACTTTGCTGGACTTCTACCCACTCGTTGCCTACTGCAACCATGTCCTTGCTGCCTTTAATGACCTTCGCCTGTGTTCACCCTTGAACTTGACTTGCAAAATTGTAGATGAACTGCAGAGGTCACTTTTGGATGTCAATCGGGTTATTCTGGCATTTCACAGGTTAGGATGTAATTGTGTCTTAAACCGTGAAATGGTTTTCTTTATTAAAATTAATGAATATGTTGTTTGTGTATATGTTTTGTGTCTTAAATTGTGTTAAATATTTTATTTGTAAACTGAAAAATGCTGTTCAGCATGTTGTATGAGATCATTGTTTGTAAACTCTGAAACTGTGCCTTATTCGTTATTGTCAGGCACAAAGTTTTTGTGCTCTTATCTTGTATTGTTCACTTGTTTGTTAATTCCCCCCACCTCCTCCCTCTCTCTCTCTCTCTCTCTCTCTCTCTCTCTCTCTCTCTCTCTCTCTCTCTCTCTCTCTCTCTCTCTCTCTCTCTCTCTCTCTCTCTCTGTGTGTGTGTGTGTGTGTATGTGTGCATGTGTGTTTGTTTTTTATATAGGAAATACATTGTCTTCTGTATAAATAGATATAAGTAATGTATTCACTGTCTCCTGGCATCAAGATTTCTTTATTAATATGTAATACATTCACTGTCTCTTGGCACTAAGATTCTTTTATTTATATATATGTAAATAAGTAATACATCCATTGTCTATTGGCTCCAATATTTATATATTGATAAGCAATACATTCAGTCTGTTGTTATCAAAATCCATATATTTATAAAGAATACATTCACAGTGTAGTGGCACCAATATTCATATACTGATAAGACTTACATTCACTGTCTATTGGCTCCAAAGTGGCACCAGTAGACAATGAATGTATGTCTTATCAAAATATCCACCTTGGAGCCATTAGACAGGGAATCTTGATCTTGTATTATCCACTTGTTTGTTAATTCTTCATATTTGTCCTGTGTCTATTGCCTCTCAATGCCAAGAGCTTCATGCAGATGCTTTTTGGGAAATATTAGTTCTTTTCTTTTGTTTCATGGGGATTCTTAAAGCTAAGGTTATATTTTCTTCAACATCATGCCTATACCATACCTTGGACTCAATAACCCAACACACAGAATGGGTTCAACTGGGTTGGTATGTAATCATTTACACAGATAGATCTGTTGTGTAAAACACATGGATCTGATGGACTTCACTGTTCAGCTTGAAGGAAGGCAGGAGATACAGGCCATGTGTAGTTTTTTTCTTCAAAATTTTTTTGAAATGAAAACCTTAAATATTGTGTGTGTGAATATATTCTGGAAAAAAAAAGTAGTAAAGAACAAATATATAATTCTTTTATGCAAATTCAATGCAAGTCCTCTAGCGCCAATAAAGGGCTTGGATCACTGTAGAAAAATAATTATCTATTGGGTGAGCCTGACCCGGTCATGAACAGTCCGTCACAGAAGTCACGTCATTTTGAAACTTCCTACTCCACTCATACACTTATTGGACTAACAGGCATGCATCACCATACTGGACCTTCTTTCGCTGATGAATTTCTATGGGTTTTCACTCCTTCACTGATTAAACAATACAGATAACAGAACACTGCTCCTCTCTGGTGCATGTCAAAAGTGCTGCGGCCATTTTTAAACTGTACTTATGATGTCGCCATGTTTGTCTGCACCATGATGTCTCATGCTTTACACTCTTGACATCCTTAACAACAATATTGACAGGTTGCGAGACAATGGTATGGTTATTGTAATTTATATCACACTCTTAAGGTTTTCATTCAAAGCACCCTCGTAAATAAAACCTGAAGGAGGAACGTGTTAAGGGTCTGAATGTACCGAGGAGTAGGTAGCCAGTCTTTCTGTCCTGTAGCATTTATGCCCACAGGAGGACTCTGGTGCTTTTGTTGAGACCACAAGTAGCCTGACTATAGAAGTCATGGCAGTAAGTAAAGCAATAACATGGCTCGAGACACAGGCATTCACTAGGGCATATTTCCTTAGTGACTCAATGAACATGCTCAAGAGGATAGAAATGGGATGGATCCGAAGAGAATGGTTGCTGTCTCTGGAGCTGTCTCAGCTGACAAAGATTACTTTCATCTTCGTGCCAGGGCATGCAGGAGTACAAGGAAATGAGCGGGCTGACAAGCTCGCAGGTAAGGCTACTGTGGAGGGCAGATGCGCCATGGACCAGGCTGACATTCTGAATGCTCTATGAGAAGTCAGACTTTTTCGAGAACGAAGTGATGACTGTGAATCTACAACCATGGCCAGACTGCGAGAACAGCAAATTAAAAGAGATATGGCCAAACAAGAACACTACGCAGGAAGCCAAAGAAGATTGATAAACCAACACAAAACTGGTGTCGTTAGCCGCTACACGCTGCAGGATTTGCTGAGGAGGGGATCCGAGCATTTATGGACTGAATGGTTCGATGTGCAGTGAGGATGATCTGTCGACTAACTAACTAACTAACAGATTCAAACCCTGGTCAAGCCGGTTTGCATCGCTGGGTGGGGTATCGGTGCACGATAAGAAGATGTGGTTGGGACCTTCTGTGATCATGTGTATCGTGTGGAAGAACAGACAGATTATCCTTCATAGCTTGGGAAGAATGATACGGTAGGGAGTGACTAGAGGATCTGCCCAACTGTAAGTACTCCAAGGAAAGGCCTAACTGACATATAATCAGATTGCAACTGGTACATTAACACTGGTTGTTGAAGGTGAGGACGGAGCATTATGGGAATGTCCCAAGTCCTATGATATTGGTTCTTAACTCAGTACCACAATGACAAGTGGGGGTTGGCTTATCAAACAAAGGGATAGAATTTAATAACTTGAAGAGAAATAATTTGTGAAGTTTCCTTGTAACGGTTCTTGTGTTTCTTCTCTTAGAGCCGAAGAGACAACTTTCAATTCTAAAGAAAAGGACCAGTTTGAGCAGTTCTGTGCGACATACGCAGCAGATCTCCTGCCTTATTTGAACAGGTGTATGCAGTCGCTGTTTCCTCCAGCACAGCTGGCTAGTGCTCTGGGCATATCTGTGACGGAGCTGAGTAAAAAGGTGAGTTTCACTGTTTGGGCATATTTGATAGAGCTGGGTAAAAAGGTAAGTTTCACTGTTTGGACATATCTGTGACGGAGCTGAGTAAAAAGGTGAGTTTCACTGTTTGGACATATCTGTGATGGAGCTGGGTAAAAAGGTGAGTTTCACTGTTTGGGATATTTGATAGAGCTGGGTAAAAAGGTAAGTTTCACTGTTTGGACATATCTGTGACGGAGCTGAGTAAAAAGGTGAGTTTCACTGTTTGGACATATCTGTGATGGAGCTGGGTAAAAAGGTGAGTTTCACTGTTTGGGATATTTGATAGAATTAGGTAAAAAAAAAGGTGAGTTTCACTGTTTGGGCATATTTGATAGAGCTGGGTAAAAAGGTAAGTTTCACTGTTTGGACATATCTTTAACGGACCTGGGTAATAAGCTGAGTTTCACTGTTTGGGCATATCTGTGATGGAGCTGAGTAAAATGGTGAGTTCCACTGTTTGGGCATATTTGATAGAGCTGGGTATAAAGGTGAGTTTCACTGTTTGGACATATCTGTGACGGAGCTGGGTAAAAAGGTGAGTTTCACTGTTTGGGCATATCTGTGACAGAGCTGGGTAAAAAGGTGAGTTTCACTGTTTGGGCATATCTGTGACAGAGCTGGGTAAAAAGGTGAGTTTCACTGTTTGGGCATATCTGTGACAGAGCTGGCCAAAAAGGTGAGTATGTTTGGTAAAATATTGGTAAACGGGTGATTTTCTTTGCATTCAAGTAAATAAAAGTGATTGTACATTTGTTTATAGGTGAGTTTGTGTGATCAAATATAGGTAAACAGGTAAGTTTATTTAGCTGTATTTGAGTAAATGAAATGAGCTTACATAGTTATACGTTTGTTTAAAGGTGAGTTTGACTGTGTGAACTTATTCTTGAGAGAGCTATTTTTGTGAGCGTGACTTGTGTGTGTGTAATCCATCTGTGGCATAGATATATCAAATTGTCTAAAACAGTTACAGTCTCCATGTCTCTGCTGGGCTCATCTTCAGCTACTTCGATGTTTCTCTGGGTCTTCTTTGATCTCACTATCCTTTTCCTCAGCAAGTTCCTGTTCTAGTTGTTCTTGCTGTGTTGTATTTCCATATTGTTTTCTGAGTGCTTATCCATACACCTTGCCTCGTCTTTTAGTGTTCAGAATTGTTGTTTGAACTATTTCTGTAGTTGTATATTGTCTTTCACATCTGAATATTATTCCACAGTTCATTAATTGCTTGTTTGATTGTGAATCCTCTGGGAGTTTGAGTTTTAGCCCTTCAATCCAGTGCATTAGTCCCCAGGCTGTTTGAGCCCTGGAAGAGGTTTGCAAAGATCGGTGTGAGGTTGGTGTAGGAGCTTTTTTCCCAACCTGGTACCAAAGTACCACCACGTGGGGGATTGTAAAACAGAGCTCGTTCCCTTCTTCAAACTTAGAAACTTAGGTGTGTGAGGCTGATGCCGGACCTTCAGATCTATGGGGAGGTATGATAGGATGTAGCCATGTGATGATTCAGCACAGCACGTACGTGGGGGATTCAAATGAAATGAAAATGTATTTTTGTTTGGTGAATGTTTTCTGAAAAATTAAAGAACAAATGTATCGTATGCATTCAGTGCAGGTTCTCCAGTGCTCATAAAGTGCTTGGATTCCTGAAGAAAAATAGACTGGAGTTATTACTCGGTGTGCCTGACCTGATCATGAACAATCTGTGACAGAAGTCACGCCATTTTGAAACTGCCTACTCCACTCTTACACTTGTTGGACTGACAGGCATGCATTACCATATTAGACTTTCATTTGCTGATGAATTTCTACAGGTTTCATGTTTTCACAGATAAAAACACGGATAACATAATGGCACTACTCCTCTTTGGTGCATGTCAAAAGTGGGACGGTCATATTTAAACTGTCTTTATGATGTCAGTGTGTTCATCTGCACCTTGATGTCATTGCTTAACACTCTTGACATCCTTCTCAACAATATTGACAGGTTACAAGACAATGGCATGGTTATTGTAATTTATATCACACTTTTAAGGTTTTCATGTGAAGCCTCGCCCCTCGTACAGGCTGAGATTAGGTCTAGGCTGGCAATGCTCCCTTCACAGGTTTTGGGTATGTAATTGTCAGCAAATCCCAACCCAATGCCCAGGGCTAGTAATAGAAGTTCATTCTGTTCTTATGTATGCTGACAGTGATTCATCTTTTTTATACAGGGAAATATAGGTCAGGTTGATCTGTCAGTGATCTTGGCTAGCGTGAGGCATCTGATGCCGGTACCATCAGCTCCAGCTGTCCTGGAACCCAGTGACGAGGCAGCAAAGCCAGTGACATTTACAGTTGGTCCTGATGGTGACGACAGTCTTGTAGAAGAGGCTGTAGTCAGGAGTGAAGTATCTTCTACTGGGGAAGCTACAGCTGGTTCTTTACCAGAAGAGCCGGGATCATCTGCCGACCAGCATTGGACCCCGACATCCGTAATTCCTGAGAGTAGTAAAGGTGTGGCTTTTACAGGCATATCTAATGAGGAAGCTGAAGTTGATGCTTCAGGAGCTCTGGTAGCTCAAGCAGCAGTTATACCTCCATTTGCCTCTGATGAAGTTGAAGTGCCAGGGCAGGGAGATGGAAGAGCGGAAGCTCCACAATCAAATCCAGAGTTGGCAGAAAAGGCTCTGGACAAGAAGAACAATGAAGACAAACCAAAAGTGCCAGACACATTTCACTTTCCAAGCGAACAACTGTTGACAGATTCAGGACATCCAGACATGACTGCTGCAGCTTCAGGAGGGTGGGATACCCAGGAGTTTGATCTGGATAATTTAGATGATGTGAATATTGAAGAATCAAATTCCTTAGTTGATCTTGATCTTCTGCCAACACCTCAAGATGATGCACTTTACTGAAGTAGAGATGCTTTCAAATTTGATTATTTAATACTGCTATTTAGAAATGAGTACAAAAGCATTTGTGAAATTTACATTTGGGTGTCCTTGTGGTATCATGGTAGCACAAACTATACATGAAATCTTTATAAAAAGCGCCGGGCCTTTGACCAGGAAAAATACAATTACTGACATGGAGGAGGTTTGAAATTCACATTTTCTTCGATGTGTTCCTCTTGGACTGCCATTGCTAGAAGCATTTCAAGAAGGCCTGTTTGGCCGTTGCATTCCACATATTGTCTTCTCGTGGTTCAAATGAGGTCCCTTGCAGTAATATTTTACAGCTTGGGGAACAGCCAGAAATCTCAAGTAGCCCTGTTTGGACAGTAGAGAGCCTAATGAACCGGAGGAATGTTGCATTTGGGTAAGAAAGTCTGCATCACATATGAAGAATGGGTGGGTGAGTTGTGATGAAGCTGCGAAGTTTATGTTGCCCACAGGTTCATTCATTCGTTTGCAACATGAGCCACTCAAAGGAAACTGATTTGAGTCAATGGAACATGATAGCCACACTGTACTCCATTCCCAAAGAGGTCTTTCTGAAATGCTTCCAACAATGATGGGAATGCTGGGAGAAATGTGTACACTTCCAAAGAGAGTACTTTGACAGGGATTAGGGGCTTAGACCTCTGAGTGAGTAATTAGTTGGCTTCTGAGGCATAATGGTTAAGGAAATGCAGCTTCACAATTCTCCAACACACTGACTAGAGGGTGCCAAACCAGATTTGGAAGTAAATCGTTTTGCATAGTTTTTGATGTTGATTTGGTAGTTATCTGTTGAAATATCATCCTTGCACTCCGGACAAGTCTGTAGGTGCTCAGATCCTCCCCCAAACATGCATCAGCGTCTGCAGTTAATAGTGCTAGTTCTATGTTAGTTGATGAGGCCACTCATTCTCCGATTGTGCCTTTTGTGTCTGACCGTGCCAATTCTAACTTCCAAGTCTCTCTTTCTGGATAACTAAGTGGATTCATTGGTATCAAATTCCTCCGCTCTCCACATCTCTTTAAGGGTATTAATAACATTGGCATGATCCATAAGCTGGCCATCTGAAGGGGATCTGCAGATTTTGATGGTTATGATACGTCAGCTGTTCAGAAAGCAATGGCAAACGACTGAACATAAAATTACCTAGTAAATCTCATACAATGCTGAGGTTGATTGCAACATCCTGTAAAAGGAAATTCCATTAACTTTTTTTTAAAATTTAGGTGAATAATTAGAATTGTCCCAGACAAAGGTCCAATACATTTTGTGCAGACTTTGTGCTTTAAGTGATATGTAGGATTTGGTCACAGAGCCATGATCCAGCAAGTTAATACAGTATGTATAATTGTACCAAAAACAAATACATTAATGATGCAAAGTGCTTCAACAACATAGACATGGAAAATAAAGATAATGAAAGAAAGCAAATATTGTTGTTTAAAAAATTCCAAGATATTTTGGGACTGCAGGAAATATGAAGAGGAGACTAAGAAAGATAGAAATTAAGAATAAATGAAAGAAAGTATAATATAAAATAGGAGGACAACTTCCTTTTGGTAGCCTAGAGAAGAAGAAAAACTAATATCAGAGAAAGAAAGATAGAAAGAAAAGAAAGCACAAACAGAAAGACAGAAAAATGATAACATGAAAAGAAAGACAACAAAGTACTTTGACACTTTAGAGAAGACAGGGACAGACTAAGAGAGAAGGAAAATGTTATTTTAAAACACACATGTAAGATATTTTGGCACTCAAATGAAGTAGCAGAAACAAACAAATGAACAAAGTTAATGTTATTAATTTTTAACACTCCGGTGTTATCAATTTTTTAAAATGCAGAATAAAATATCATTGGACTTTATCAGATTTCTACTCAGAGGGTGTCTATATTGGTTTTTTATTGTAATTGTTTGTTATCAGTAGATAACATTTGGCTGTGTGTATATTGCAGTTGTACATGTATATTAAATTTAATCAACTTGATAACGTGTTTGGTCCAGATAATGGTGTCAGTTTGCTTTCAGCTCTCCGTTGAAGTTAGTGTCTGGATGGCAGAGTTTGCTTGGTGAGTGTGAGGGAACTACTTGCAGGAAGGGTTGTGAGGAAGGACACTAGTCAACTCAACTCTTGTAATAAGCAATGATGATGAAGTCTTTAACCTCTTCTTATTTTTTATTGTCTCCGTCTTCTTCTTCTACTTTTTCATCTTCTTGTACCTCTTCTGCCTTTTTTTCTCGCTTCTTAATATTACCATTTTTTATTGTACATGACTGTAA
Organism: Cepaea hortensis; assembly: GCA_963921405.1. Lineage (NCBI taxonomy): Eukaryota > Metazoa > Mollusca > Gastropoda > Stylommatophora > Helicidae > Cepaea > Cepaea hortensis. The sequence goes on along the minus strand of OY992891.1, from coordinate 74,602,788 downwards.
CATGAATAATAAATAACATATAACTGATGCATGAAAGATGTGTAGTTTGAAGGACGGAATGGAAGACTACACCCCTTTTAAAATAAAGTTTGTTTGTTCTGCTGCTGCTGCTGCCGCCGACGCCGACACTTCTTCTTCTTCTTCTTCTTCTTCTTCTTCTTCTTCTTCTTCTTCTTCTTCTTCTTCTTCTTCTTCTTCTTCTTCTTCTTCTACTACTACATCTTTGTCTGCTCTGGCTTTTACTCGCTACGAGCAAAGTCTCAACCAAAACCCAAACACACAAAGCCATCCTATTTTTTAGCTATAGTTATTTCCAATCTGTTGTTGATCTCTTTTGCAAAGTCTCTTCTCTATGTTTAGTCTCACCACACATCTTTTATTCTGTTCGCTCAAGAAGAGAAACCATTTTGTTATGTTACGTGAGCGTAACACGCAACACTATGTAAAATTCTCTGCCTGCGTGTTCTTTTAACGTAAATGGTGAATTGTGATATCATGGGGATTAGCTGATTCAGTGTGACGTTTATAATATATTGCTAAATGTGACCTTCTATTTGGGCGGAAGGGGGGGGGGGGGATATATCACCATACTATCATGTTATTTGCTCTATTTTGTGGTTTCGTCAGGAATTTCACTGCTCAGTACGGATATGTACATTATAATACTTGTTCATTTGATTATGTACCGTGTTTGGCCCAACTCTACTTTTTCCTTGACCCTGGATCACGTAATAAAATAGCTTAACTTTCAGGTGTGGCTTGAGCCATTTTGGTTATGTGGTCTCCAATCTCCAGTGTTAAAAAAAGTTAGTTGCATATCATTTACATGACGTTTGAAGTCAACACCGGCATTTTTTGCTGTTGTTGATGTCTTGTTTACCTGTAGTAGTTTGCCATTGTTTTCTGAACGACAGGCACCCATCCTGTTTCATAAAAACCAGTGCAATGCAGTTTGTTGCCAAATCACGTGCAGCTGTTCTTCGAACACGGCTATACAGGATCAAGAACCGCGTCCATAACTCCTTTGCCATGGAGACCGGCAATCTCCAGTATGTTGGGGGGTGGGGGGGGGGGGGGGAGAGAAAACTGTGCGCTTCGTTCAGCCAGTATTATCAGCCTTGGATATAATTGTGGTGGTTCTGTGGTGCTAGTCCCGTCATTGTTATAGGTTTTCTGGCACTTGATGGGTGAAGTGGCCAAGAGAATGCCGGCTGCCTTTACTTCCCGGAATATTGTCTGGCGTCCATTATAGGCTGAGGCAACGTGGGAGCCCAGGTCTGTTAAACATAAACACATGTAACAGGTGAGTTATAGAACTATCTCCCCTCTGCCGTGTGTCCACCATGACAAGGTAGAGGGGCTTGCGCGTTCCAATGACCCCCCAAGACCTATGCCAACGGTAGCACAGCTACTAGTAGGGTCTCCCATGTCGGACAGGTCAAGGGAGAGGAACCAGACCAAGAGACACACAAACCTGCTGCCTTGTAGGTAGACTGGGGACAGTCAAAGGCTAGGGAGAGTACACCCAAACAATGCTTGTCGAAATCGGATGTACTGAGCCACAGGCTTGACAGCAATGCAACGTAACTTAATCAATCAATGATGCCACAGATTAAAATTAATCAGTATGGTGCTAAACCCGTGAAGTCCCATCAGGGCCCCCTGCCTCGAGGGGGTCCACCCATTACTACTGGTGGTCACCTTCCCCTGTGCTTTGGAGTCAAGGCACAGAGGAGTAGGTTAAGAGCTATTGACCAAACACCCCGGACACTCAACACTACAGTGGAATACGGAAGGAGTCTCTAACAAGAAAGTCTCCCTAACAAATCGATTTCATAAAGATGGATGGGGCATGCATTCAAGAGACACACCTAAACGCCAATCGCAGATTCTCAGTCAGGGGATATCAGGCCACATGTTTTGACCGCGAAGGACACAAAGGAGGAGTTCTAATACTTACACGAAAAACAATACCTTGCAGCAAAGTATCTGTGGTCTCTGACAACCAAACGGAAATTATAGGTGTTGATATAATAATAAAGGACGTGAAAATAAGAATTTACAATCTGTACTGTATAGCCCAGCAGACAAGGACCTTACACTTTCAAACATGAAAATAACTGACACAAACTGCATTATTGTCGGAGACTTTAATAGCCGTTCAGAAAGATGGGGATACCCATATACTGACAATAGAGGAGATGAAGTGGAGGACTGGAAAATAGACTTGAATCTCTTTCTATTCAACAAAGCGGACGACACACCGAGCTCCTACTCTAGAAGATGGTTTACCACTTCTACTCCAGACTTAGCTTACTGCACAGGAGACATCCTCCACAAAATTTATCGCCACGTGCTTGGCCAATTATCAGGTAGTGACCACAGACCAATCAAGCTTGTAATGAATATGGAGTATGTTCCACAGGAGCAAAAGCCTTTGCCTCGCTGGAATTACAAACGAGCTGATTGGGACAGATTTGCCATGCTAACAGACAAATATTGTATACAATAATACACGATATGGCAACATGAAACAAATTGTGGAAAGTCTAAACAAAGCAATAATACAGGCAGCCATTGAATCTATTCCAAGAGGAGCGAGGAAAATGTACAAACCATGCTGAACTGAAGAACTACAAATTTTGGAGGACAAAGTTGAAGATGCTAGGAAGATAGCAGAAAGAGAACAAACAACAGAAGTGAACATCTCTCAAAGCCATTTCAGCAAAATATAAAAAAAAAAAAAAAAAAAAAAAAAAAGAGATTGTTGGAGGGAAAAAACAGAAAACCTGAACTTTGACAGGGATGGAATAGTGAAAGCCATGAGCAATGAAGGACCCATGAACAAACAAGTAAAAATTAAACAAAGAAATGCCTTGCATACAGTAAAAAAAAAGGCTGCAAATGCACTGGTGGAACACTATGCTAATGCAAACCACATTGATATTTCAACCGAACAGAAGAAAGCAAGCAAAGATAAACAGACACATCATTGCACGATTTATTGTCTGGCATACTTCGCTGCATCTCGTCAGGTACATACTGCAGAATTCACACAACGTAAAGTAAAATAACTAGATAAAACCTTCAAGCTGAAATATACACATGATCGCACAGTAATGTCAGTTGTCTACCACGATAATTTTAAACTGACTAATATAATAATCCAATTTTTTTTAAATATGTCATTTGCAACGTGTAAAAGAGTGTTGAGGTGCTACATAGAACATGTATGTTTGTATGGATATGAAGTGTGGACAATGAGCAGAACATTTTAAAAACACCTAATAGCTATGGAAATGTGGTTTCTGGGGGAAACGCAAAGAATACCATGGACAGACAGAAAAATCAATGACCAAGTCCTACAAGAAACAGACGAAAACTGATAACTGATTAGAGAAATTAAACGTAGACAGTCGCACTTTTTTTGGACACGTTATGAGAAGAAATAAATTGGAGAACATGGTGACAACTGGCAATATTGAGGGGGAAAGGACACTGGAAAAGCAGAGAAGTAAACACTAGGATGGCTTGGCCGCCTGGTATGGTCGAGACAAGAACACAGAGCTGATTCACGACTCTGATGATCGTGTAAGATGACGAAACATTACCATCCACACTTATCGGCATGGCACATGATGATGGTGAAAGGTATTACTACGTGTTTAACACTTTCGGTGCCAAACAAACAATAGATTTTGACCTAACAAAAATGGAAGGCGGAAAATGTGAAGTAGGGGTGTGTCACAATTATGACTTAAAAGTTGTTAATTAATACTGTAGCAGGCATGTTGAATTTGTTGCACGTCGTTTACATGACGTCACAGTCAATCCCAGCATTTCTGGGCTGTTTGTGATTTCTTGTCAAGTTTACGTACAGTAGTTTGCCATTGCTTTCTGAACAACCGGGACATACCTTTGTATGGAAACCAACGCAGTGTGGTCTGTTTTCATATCGCCCTTATCTGTATTTCTGGAACGTGGTATGCGCGATTATGAATTGAATTCGTAACCCAATCGCCACGTATTGTATTATATATCAAACTAGCTGACCCTGCCCGGCTTCGTCCAGACCCTGGTGGGGAGCATCTCATTTAATTCATATAAGTAGTCATATAAGTTCCCGTTCCCGTTCCCGACTATCTGTCTGTCTGTCTGTCTGTCTGACCCGGCCCGGCTTCGCCCAGACCCTGATGGGGAGCATCTCATTTAATTCATATAAGTAGTCATATAAGTTCCCGTTCCCGACTATCTATCTGTCTGTCTGACCCGGCCCGGATTCGCCCAGCCCCTGGTGGGGAGCATCTCATTTAATTCATATAAGTAGTCATATAAGTTCCCGTTCCCGACTGTCTGTCTGTCTGTCTGTCTGTCTATCTGTCTGTCTGTCTGTCTGTCTGACCCGGCCCAGCCCATGGTGGAGAGCATCTCATTTAAATCATATAAGTAGTCATATAAGCTCCCGTTCCCCGACTATCTGTCTGTCTGTCTGTCTTGGGAGGAGGGAGGAGGAGACAGGAGGAATAGGAGGAGGAGGGAGTAGGAGTAGAGGGGAGGAGGGAGGAGGAGGGATGTGGAGGAAGGAGGAAGGATTAGGGGGAGGAGGAGGATGGAGGAGGGGAAGAGGAAGAGGGTAGGAGGGGAGAGGAGGAGGATTATAACGCATATGCCTGTAGATTTAATAATAGCTGAAGTTGTTCCATGTCTTCTTAGAGTTGGCGACAGTGTAAAGAAATATAAAATCTTCAAACTTGATAGAGATAAGGTAACTATTATTTATTTATTATGTTGTTACTAACAGACATGACTGTTGATAACTTCTTTAAGCATAAAAAGATGAGTTACAATGTTATGCATTATGCATTATTTTTATGAAAACTTTGAAAATGCCTGTAGATTTAATAATAGCTGAAGTTGTTCCATGTCTTCTTAGAGTTGGCGACATTGTAAAGAAATATAAAATCTTCAAACTTGATAGAGATAAGGTAACTATTATTTATTTATTATGTTGTTAATAACAGACATGACTGTTGATAACTTCTTTAAGCATAAAAAGATGAGTTACAATGTTATGCATTATGCATTATTTTTATGAAAACTTTGAAAATGCCTTAAAGATTATATCATTATTTATTATAACTCATATGCCGGTAAATAACTATAGACAAAGAGTTTATAAATCTTTGAAAACCATGCAACAATATGACTATAAGGTATATAGCAATGTTATTAAAAGTTATGCACCTTGAAATAACTTTTACAGAGTTAAGTCCCCTTGCTATATTGAAATTATAATGAAAAATGAAATATTAAATAATATTAAGTAAGTAGCCGATTTCACACTAAAATAATATGACAGTTGGCAGCGCGGGAATGAGAGGAAGACGTGTAGAAAATGTCATCTCAATCGGCTGGACCGTTCGCGAACGCATAAAGGACACACACACACACACACATCCTTTTTTATATATAAGACTAGCTGCCCGGCCCGGCTTCGCCCAGGCTCTGGCGGGGATCTATCTATCTATCTATGTATCTGTCTGTCTGCTTGTCTGTCTGTCGGTCTGTCTGACCCGGCCCGGTTTCACCCAGCCCCTGGCGGGGAGCGTCTCATTAAATTCATATAAGTAATCATTATACATTCAAATTCATTCTCTAAGCGTACAGAGTATGCGTTCGGCCCCTGGGCCCTCGCAGCTAATTTATTGGTTGCAGCTAGAAAATTTCATTTAATGTTTGGATTATTTAGTTTTTTAAATGTTGACGTATAATTTTTCAGTTATGGTCGAACACCAAATTTGATGTCTAATGTAGTGCTTTTTGATAAACAATATTTTTTGTTTTTCTGTCTGGTGCGTACACAAATAAATCCGAAGGTTTTCCAACGCGTGAGCAGGCCACATATAGCTGTCCATGTGTGAAGCACGGATTTTCAAAATTTAGTCCACACACTTGTAGCGATTGCCCCTGTGCTTTGTTGATCGTCATGGCAAATGCAAGTCGCACCGGAAACTGCAAGCGTTTGAATTCTAATGGCATGTCTGTTGGAATCATTGGGATGCGAGGCAACAGTACATCAAAGGATAGACTTCTTTTTTTAGAAAAAAAAAAAACAACAACCTGCATTTTAACAGGCGTGCTGCGTGTAAGGTATGCATATAAGGTATGCACACCCACAACATTGAATGAAAAATGTGATGTTGACACACACGCGGCCAACTTTTTTTAAAAAACAAAAACAAAATCAAGAATATACCCATTTAATTGTGTACTGACCTTTTCTCTGCCAAGCGAACGGAAAAAAACAAATGCTTCGATTACTTCAAAAGTTCCACTCCGAAAAAAGTACAGAAATAAAATTCTAACGTATCTAATCTAAAATAAATCCATTATTTTTAATGAACACTGGTTTTAAAAACATAAAAAGATGTGTTAGAAAATTTTCACTATTTAAATAGATGCATTACTTTTATAAAAATTATGAAAATGCCTTAAAGATTATATCATTATTTATTATAACTCATATGCCTGTAAATAACTATAGACAGAAAGTTTATAAATCTTTGAAAACAATGCAACAATCTATACATAAAATAATAGTTATGTTATTAAAAGTTATGACCCTTGAAATAACTTTTCTTATGTTAAGTCCCCTTGATGAAAACGATAAATATTAGCTGCCCGGCCCGGCTTCGCCCAGGCTCTAGCGGGTATCTATCTATCTATCTATCTATCTATCTGTCTGTCTGTCTATCTATCTATCTATCTATGTATGTTCGGCCCGTTCCCGTTAAAAATATAGATAGAATAGAAGAATAGATAGAAAATATGATTGGAAGAGATCTATCTAAAGTAAACATGGCTCCCGTTCCCGACTATCTGTCTGTCTGTCTATCTGCCTGTCTGACCTGGCCCGGCTGCACCTCATTTAATTCATATAGATTTCTATAGCCAGGGGACTTAACTTAAGATATAACAATGCTACTAAAAGTTATATCCCTTTTTGACATATATTTTTATATTTTCTTATGTTCAGTCATGTAATTCTTCTTCTTCTTCAGCGTTCCGAGCCATTGAGGTTCTTTGCTGCAAATACAATCCGTCTCCATTCGTCTCTCTGGTGGACCTTCTCTTGCCAGTCGTTGATTCCAAGTGCTTGTAGGTCTGTACATGTATTATCTCTCCACCGCCTTCTTGGTCTACCTCGGGTCTACGGTCATTTATTTCCTGAGTGTAAGCGAGTTTTGTTTCCCTATTATCTTCCATTCTTTCTATATGCCCCAGCCATTGTAGTCTATTAGCCTTCATGATACCAGTGATTAGCGGGGACTTAAACAGATCATAAATGTCTTTGTTACTTCTTCTTTTCCACTCTCCACTTTGTGTATCCCTAATGGGTCCAAAGATGCGTCTTAAAATTTTGTTCTCAAAGGTTTGTAACAAGGCTTCGTCTCCTTTCGTTGTACTCCAGGTTTCAGAGCCATACAGCACAACTGGTCTGATCAGTGTTTTGTATATTGTGATTTTGGTGTTACGAGATAGCGCCTTTGATTTTAGTAGATGTTGTAGTGCATAGTATATCTTATTTCCAGAGTTGATTCTAGTTTGTATTTCTTCCCTTATGATGTTGGAGCAGTTGAAGATTATATCCAGGTATTTGTATGTTTCCGTTCTTTTAATGGTCATATTATCTATTTGTTGTGTACTAAGTGATTCAATGAGCATGATTCAGAAGGTCGAAGCTGGATCTGTACGTAGACAGTGGACTGAGTCGCTGCGGAAGTCTGTTGTCCGCAAAGTCACCTTCATCTTCGTCCCGGGACATGCGGGAGTCGAGGGAAATGAACGAGCTGATAAATTGGCTGGCTCTGCACCCCCTGTAGATGGCCAGCCCATGGATCGTGCCGATGTTATTAACGCCCTTAAAGATATGGCGAGAACAGAGGATTTTGACGCCAGTGATTCCATATCGCTTTCCAGGATGAAAGACCTGGGAGTAAGAATCGGCACAGCCAGACGCGAGAGGTACATCGGGAAAACAAAGCGCCTCGTCAACCAACACAGAACTGGCACTATTAGCCACCGGACGCTGATGCATATGCTGGGGGGAGGATCTGAGCACCTATGGACATGTCCGGAGTGCAATGAAGATACCCCAACTGATAACTAACTAACTAACATCTATTTGTATGTGGCCAGAGTTTCTAGCCATTCCGTCTCTTGAAATTACCATATATTCTGTCTTATCTTGGTTGATAACCAGCCCCATCTGTTGGGCTTTTCCCTTTAAGTGAGTCAATATTTCCAATGTCTTTTGTTCACTTTGCCCTATAATATCTATATCATCTGCATAACCAAGCAGCTTGGATGTTCCTCCAATATCACATTCCTCCTTTACCTTCCTTACAACTTTCTCTAGAGCCAGATTGAAGAGTAGCGGCGATAGTGCATCACCCTGTTTCAAGCCAGATGTTATTTGGAAGGGGTCTGATTTCCTGCCTTTATATGTTACTATATTATAAGTATCTTCCATGCATAGTCTGGTCATGTTGATTAACTTACTTGGTATTCCAAATTCCTGCATAGCATTCCATAGACTATTCCTATGGACACTATCATAAGCCTTTTTAAAATCCACAAAAATGTTATGGAGATCTCTTTTATATTCCCAATGTTTCTCGGCTATTTGTCATAAGATAAATATCTGATCTATTGTTGATCTGTTTTGTCTAAAACCCGCCTGGTAGTCACCTAATATGTCTTCTGAATATGGTTTTAGTCTATTTAGTAATACTGCGGATAGTATCTTATAGCTTGTGGACAGTAGTGATATTCCTCTATAATTTCCACATTGGAACTTGTCTCCTTTCTTAAAGATAGGTATCAATAATGACTCTTTCCAGTCATGGGGTAATTCTTCTGTCCTCCAGATTTTTATTATTAGTTCGTATAGCTTTAGATGTAATGCATGGCCACCTGCCTTTATAAATTCAGCAGCAATTCCATCAGTCCCAGTTGCCTTATTGTTTTTAAGTCGTGTGATTACATATAGGATTTCTTCAAATGTAGGTTCTTCAATTTGTGGTTCGCATGTTAGAACCTCTTCCTGTGGGAAAAGTGACTTGGAGCTTCACAATTTAGTAATTCAATAAAATATTCTTTCCATGTGTTGCACATTTCCTCATTGGTATTTATCATATTCCCATTTTTGTCTTGTAAACCATATGTGTTTTGTTGGTGCCCTCGTTTCATTGACTTCAGTTCTTTAAAAAATTTTCTGGATTCATTTTTCTGGTGATTAGTTTCCATATCTTTGATTATATTACTCATATATTCTCGCTTCTGCTGTCTGACTATTTTTGTAGCCTCTTTACATTCATTTCTATAATGCTCTTCCTTTTGGATGTTATTGATGTCATTTAACCATACATGTCTGGCATACTTCTTCCTAATGACTGCTTCTTCACATTTTTGATTGAACCATCTGTTCTTTCTATGCGTGGTTAACACACCGAGACATTCTTCTGCGGTAGACTGAATTGTATTCTTGATGTTCAACCAAGTTTGGTCAACGCTTTCCTCCAAAGGGTTTTGCAGAGTTTCAAGTTTACATTTTATTTCATCTGTAAATTTCTCTTTGACTGTAATGTAATTACAAAATTAAATTTTAGGAAGGTAATAGCTGATAGCTGATAGATAAAACTATCACAGTTGGTTGCACAGGAATGAAAGGAAAACGTGTAGAAAATTTCATCTCAATCGGTTGGACCATTCGCGAACGCATAAAGGACGGACATACATACATACATACATACATACATACATACATACATACATACATACATACATACATACATACATACATACATACATACATACATACATACATACATACATACATACATACATACATACATACATACATACATACATACATACATACATACATACATACATACATACATACATACATACATACATACATACATACATACATACATACATACATACATACATACATACATACATACATACATACATACATACATACATACATACATACATACATACATACATACATACATACATACATACATACATACATACATACATACATACATACATACATACATACATACATACATACATACATACATACATACATACATACATACATACATACATACATACATACATACATACATACATACATACATACATACATACATACATACATACATACATACATACATACATACATACATACATACATACACACATACAACGATTTTTATAAATATAGATTAAAAGGGGATTACATAGGAAAAACTACTGTATATATGCCCATGGCAGATACAGGAAATCGCTTAATACGATTAATCATCCTATGGTACTTGATGGGTTACATAATTTGACGTACGCTAACACTCGTGTCTTATCATTTAACGTCTCTGTACTATCAGCTGTCGTAATTATGTTTATGTACAGTCCCTTACAACGTGACATTGATTGGGTTCATGGGTTATCAAACTCTGACAGGTTATCTCTGTACTTTTCATCACTTGTCACTGTTTGACATATTAGTTATCAGTTTTGTCAAAACAAAACAAAAAAACACTATTGTTATCATTCTCGTTATTATCACTTTGACACTTATCATCATCATCATCATCATCATCATTGCTAAATGTAACTCTGCTATTGTGATGACAGATATGATTATGTACCATCGACGTTTCAGCTGTAACTTACAAAACCTTTCATCCATTTTATTTATTTTTTTTTTTTTTCTATAAAGAATGTTTAGTGATTAGTGAGTAACGTCATCAACCGACTCCAGACAGGCTCATAGATGACCCAAATCCCCTCACTTAACACGATGTAGACAATTCCCCCCCCCCCCCCCCCCCCCCCCACCGAGTACCAAAGTAACATCTCTACGGGGGATTTGTTGCCGAGTTCTCCTTCCCCCTTCAAGTACAGAAACGTTAGGGGATGCAAGACAAGCACTGGAACTTCATCCGTCCTCTCGTTCAACAATCAGCGAAGAGTCATACTACTAATCGTTCCCACCGCTATCTGATTGAAAGTTCTCCTGGTCTTCCCTTTCATTTTGTTTATATACTTCCAGAGCCCCTACCGATCCTCCGCAATTTAATTCTTTCCACATAATAGTTCTCAGTCTGTTCTCCTGCCTTCTCCACCTGGTCCCACAGGAGCTCAGCCACCTCCCCCTTGTCCATAGGTAATCTACCACCAAGAGGTGAATTCCCTGCCAGCTTATCAACCTCACCTCCTCGTGGCCAGGGCAAAATATCTGTACAATTCTCACAATCTGTGACATCTGAGGCGAGGATGGCCATTCCACACGAAACGTTCCTTGTTCCGCCTTCACATCTACGGAGAGACATGCTGACATCGAAACAGGTCACCATTTAACTTTTCTTAGCTGAGATTAGCACTAGATTGGCGAAGTGGTTACACCGCCTGTCTAGCGCTCCGAAGGTTTCGGGTTCGATTCTGACCCACGTCGTTCGGTTCACGAGTGCAGTTTTCTCGGAGACTACTAGGGTTCGTCGCTGGAGCTAGGGAGTTCCTGCTTTGTGCGATTCTTTTGGCAGGCCGCCCTGGGGAACGAGAGGGAGCGATATGGGATAAAACCTGGTGCGATGAAGCCGAAACTAAGTAGCAATACTGTTTCCATATATAGTCATAGGAACTCCGACGCGGAGGAAACACGGCAGGGGGCTTTAGATCTTCAGAAGGAAACCCCCTTCCCCAAGCATTTTGGACCCTTTAATTTCTTAATACTTTCTGGGGCCGGTCCCTTCCGGGTCATGACTCAAGGCGTCTGTCCTCTGCCGTGGAGACGTTCTTTCGGTCATGTTCGTTATCCCTGATTTTAGCTTGTCCCTTTGCTGTTACCTTGTCCACTCTAAAGTCCTCCCTCTCTCGTTGGGGGGAGACCGTGCAGTCTGTGTCTGCCCCTTGACACTTGTGGTCGTGGGATGCTTGTTTCATTTGGAGCACCCAGAACTTGAACTTGCCTATCAGCCTGGTCTTATCGATGGTATTCAGGCCGTTCGTCAGCATTGTTTGTATCTCCACCACCGCGTTCCTGTCCGTCAAGGTTGAGTCGTACACACGACCGAGACTCTTCACAGGTTCCTCCATCACCGTGGGAATCGCCTGTCCGGATACCGTGAACCTCCTTTCCACCGCCGTACCCTTCATGATCGACGGGCTGTCGTGTGTGTAAAGAATGAATGTCGTAGTAGTTACTTGTTCTTCTTTACCACTTTAGTGTCGTCCCTGGAGTGAAGGGAATCAACACCCACATTATTTTTTAATCCAATATCTCTATCCTTGAGATATCCAGCAGACTCCGTCCACACACTCCTTCAATCTGAAGACACCTTCCTCTCACTCTTACTCACCCCTGGATCATGCCCCCTCTCATTCTTCCCCAACATAACATACTTGACAACTCTAGCCTCAACAAATAAAAACAAGAAATTTATTAAAGCAAAGAGTATATGTAGGAGAAGTGGGTGTGTGTGTATAATGTGTAGAATTTGTGACGTGTACTCTAAAGTGTCTATAGACTCAGATCAGTGTTCAGGAGTATAGTCATTCTCATCCCTGTGCTGAAAACACACCAGCACCATGTATCCCATACAAGTAGCCTCACCCAGGTGATGCTCTTCCGGTCACGTGAAGACTTCCTCCGTTGTCTCTTGAACCACTAGAATGCTTGGACACCCATGACAAATACTGTCCAATGAGAGTCTTTAATCTGATTCACACTATGAATTTCCTCGGTTATTTAACTCATTGTTAATCAGAAATTTCTAACCCTATTGTCACTGTTATTGGGGAAATCTCAATGGATCTAGTGTCACTGGTTGTAAAGATTCCCCATATTAACACCACAGTCTAAATGCTCTCTGTATCAGTATAACTTTGTTGTGAATGTTTCTGGTATCAATAGTGTATCTCTACAATGATCTGACTGTTCAATGATACCACTATCACTTGCTAATCATAATCTCATCAGCATGTCCTGCTCAGCAGAAGCCAGGTTCCCGCAAACCAACTTGGGTGTAAGCCCAATGTAGCGGCCTCTCAGCAACTTCTGTCTTCAAATTCTGAGCCATCATCTTCTAAAATTGTGTTAGCTTCACTGTTGAAAATCAGAGCACACATACGTGGACCTGTAAATGGAACCTGTAGAATAGAGAATACTATGGTGAGGGCAACTCAGTCCTGGCCGGAATTAGGTAAGTGTAGGCCAATAGCAGCACTCAGATCTATAACAGAGATCCGATCTCTGTCATATGGCCAAATAACTCAATCATATGATCTGAGACATGGCAACACCAGGAAAGAATAAAGGAACGGGTAGAAACCCAGCAGATGCCCTACTGGAAGATCCTACCATTTCAGAATGTTTTTCTCGACTCCCTCTCAACCATCCTTAATCTCTCTAATTATTATTCCACTACATTGTCCTCAACTCCCTGAGTAAAATGATATATCACACAAGCCAGTTGAAGCCACACAATAGAATACTAGTGCCGACGCTCCTATGATACTTTCTAGCACCGCACTTATAGAACACTCTATCACTAATCCTAATACATTATATCACCGCACCTATAATACATTATTTCTATTCCTAATCATACTCTTAAGTTAGATATTAGTAATAGCCTACCATATGCCTATTTCGGTTGCTACTCGAGAAACTATGCAATCAGACTGGATCTATGTCCGCGGATAACTATCACAACTTAGACATTATAGTCTCTCTTATGTAACGCAACTCGGAATAATGCACCGATACTAACACTTCAGAATGTTTTTCTCGACTCCCTCCACCTGTTTACCGCAACTGGGTTTTATATGGGTGCTTGAGTGATGTCACCAAAAAGTCCAGACGCCAATCAGTCCAGAATCTGGCTTTGTCCCCCTGTTTCTAGACTAACCGGAGTCAATTCGCTGTCAAGTTCACTTTCATCTGGGAAATTCTTTGTCTCATACAACAAAGATCCTGGCTGTCTGTGAGCCAGAGACCTCCCCCCCCCCCCCACATCACAGAATCCTTCCGACCTCTGGCAGACATTCTGTCCATCACTTTCAACGGCCGATTCCCGCCCTGCAGACAGATGACGCCAGTGCACGTCTCTCGAACAACAACCTGCCAACAAAATGTCGACCATGTGTAGACATCGCGACGCGACTCACTTTGATCTCATTCCTACAACATCAAAGGGTTGCTGTTTTTGCAGACTAAGGTCGGGTCTAGTCTGTCATTGATCGAACTAACAAGTTTATTCTGCGACATAGGCCCCCTCCTAAGAGAGTAGTCCGCAACAACTCTTTCTTCTTGGAGGTTCGATCCAGATGATCTATTCCTCTTCCTCAGGAGCTGGATGTCTAGACAGGAAATCAGCTCCAACATTTTCCCTTCCAGGTATATACTCCACTGTAAAGTGGTATGGCTGAAGTAGCAACGACCACCGCATCAAACGGGCGTTGAGCTTCTGAGAAGTGGCCAGGAACATCAAGGGTTGATGATCCGACTGAACTCGAAACTGAACTCCATACAAATAAGGCTGGAATTTTTGTACGGCCCATACGAGAGCCAAACACTCTCTCTCTCAACGGTCGAATAATTCCTCTCCGCCGGGAGAAGTTTCTTGCTTGCGTATGCCACTGGTTTCAAAACTGAAGCATCGTCTTTTCCTTCCTGTAACAAAGCTTCCCCAATCCCAATCCCACTTGCATCCGTTCTCAACACAAATGGCCTGGAAAGATCCGGGAGCTGTAACACAGGTTTGCTGACCAAGGCCTCCTTCAACTGACTGTAGGCACTCTCACATTCTGGTGTCCAAGCTATTTGGTCTGGGAATCCCTTTTTCAAGGTTTCTGTTAAAGGAGCTCCCAGTTCAGTGAAATGTGGGATAAATTTGTGGTAGAACCCACACAACGAGAGAAAAGATCGCACATCCTTCTTCGTTTTTGGCCTTGGAGCACTTCTGATTTTCTCTAGGTTCTTTTCCTCTGGGACAATGTGTCCTGGAGTGATGGTGTGACCTAGAAATTCCAGAGTCTGGTAACCGATCATGCACTTGGTTGGGCGAGCTGTAAGCCCTGCTTCCTTGAGCCTATTGAAAACTCTTTCCAAGGATTGTAAATGGTCATCCAAACTGTCACTGGAAATCAGAATATCATCCATGAATGAGATGATGGACGGATCCTTTAAAGGATCAAGTAAAGTCCTCATCATGCGAGTAAACACACTAGGTGCATTGCTGAGTCCAAAGGGCATGACTTTGAATTCATAATGTCCACTGGGGGTACTGAAAGCTAGTAGTGGTCGAACCTCTGGTTTGACTGGAATCTGATAATACCCGCGACTCAGATCCACCATTGAGAAATACCTTGCCTTATGGAGCCTCGCGAATAACTGAGTTAGATTCGGCAAAGGTTCCACCTGAAATTGTGTATGACTGTTCAGAAGTCGGTAGTCTATACACAACCGGTGTTCTCCACTTGGTTTTCGCAACAAAACTACCCCCGCATTGTATGGGGATGTGGATGGTGCAATCACGTCATCCTCCAGTAATTTCTGTATTTCCCCCTCTAGGGCATTTTCTTTAGAGAATGGCACTGGGTAAACCTTTTGGCGAACAGGCTCTTGGGTGGTCAAAGTCATCTCGAACTCCACCAACCTCGTTCGTCCTGGTTTATCAGTCAGTATCTCCTTATGAGACTCGAGAACCTGGGTTATCTTTTCCCTTTCCTGGGAAATCAGATAAGGGTTCACCTGCACATCTTTGTAGGTTTCCTGGTGCACCAGGGGATATTCCCTGCCCTCGTTGGTTCCCACTTCTGTCTCTGCAGACAGATGACGCCAGTGCACGTCTCTCGAACAACAACCTGCCAACAAAATGTCGACCATGTGTAGACATCGCGACGCGACTCACTTTGATCTCATTCCCTACAACATCAAAGGGTTGCTGTTTTTGCAGACTAAGGTCGCGTCTAGTCTGTCATTGATCGAACTAACAAGTTTATTCTGCGACACGGGCTTCTCGATTTCTTTGGCTTGAAGCTCATCCTGCACCAGCGAATCAGATTGTCCAGTCTGAGGAGGGCGCTGCGAGCGTCGCTCTCATTCGGTATCAGGATAGTCGTATCGTCCATGAAGGCCTTCAGCTGTGGCGTGTTCACCCCTTCGCTGAGCCTCGGACCGTGTGCATAGCCGGATGCCGCGTCTAGTATGACCTGCATGGCCATGACAAATAATATCGGCGAAATCGTACATCCCATGGCAATAACCACTTCCAGCTCGATCCATCTGGTCGTGAACGTTTTTGTCGAGAACCGAAGAGAGAAGCCCTAGAAGTACTGCACAAGCATTTATGTTATGTTCTCGGGCACGTGATAAGCCTTGAGTGCATGCCACAACAACTGGTGTGGCACTGACCCATAGGCGTTCGCTAGGTCCAACCATATCACGTGGAGTTCCTCCTTCTTCGTCTTCGCTCTCTGGATAGCATCCCAGATCATGGTACTGTGTTCGAGACAACCGGGGACTCCGGGTAGCCCCCCCCCCTCCCCCCTTTTTGAACCGCTGTCTCGATGTACTTGTTCCCAATCAAGTACTTCGTGATCCGACTGGCTATGATCGAGAAGAATATCTTCCTCTCAACGTTCAGAAGAGAGATCGGTCTGCATTGGTTAATGCCGGCAGAGTTTTGCTCTTTGGGAATGTAGATTCCGTTGGCCGTCTTCCACTCCGTGCTGACATGCTTCTGCTTCCAAGCGGATCTCAGTATCCGGTGTAGTTTCATAAGTACGTTCGGACATCTTTTATAGACTGTATAAGGCACTCCGTTGGGCCCCGATGCTGACTTGTTTTTTGCCTTTCTCACTACCGCAACCACCTCGTTCCACATTGGAGGCCTGGCATTGAACTCCACAGTTGGTTTTGCCGGGCTCGCGAGCCCCTCGATTTCTCCAAGTGGGAGGTTCCGTTGGGCATCGGAGTACGTCTTCACGAGGTGGTTCTCCAACTCATCTTTGCTGGCGTCGAGGACGCCTGATCGCGGCTGTTCGAACAAGCCTCGTGCAAACTCGTATGGTTCCCGGAAGAACCTCTCACGTTCCTTCCGGGTTTTCCGCCTGTTTCTGCAAAACCTTTCCGCTCGGGAGAGGGCGTTGTGCCTGGCTTTCAGATGTTGCCACACCTGGTGCAAGCCATCCTTCTCATGCTCGGGTGCTGCTTTCCAACGTTTCCGAGCGGAATTCTGTTCTTTCCTCACCTCCTCAAGCAGTCTCTGCCGCCACGTCTTCTGCTGCAGAGCTGCTTCCCTCCTCTCGCTGCTACCAAAGTGACTCAGCGAGTGGAGGTACACAATTTCACCGAACTTTACTAGTTTCTCCTCAAGGGATATGTGATTTAGTTCTTCATCTAAAACACGGGACAACGTTGCGTCTAGTGACGCCCACTCTTCCTTCCTGTTGGCACTCGGGAACTTGATCTTCACCCTTTCGGAAGAGCGCGCGGGTACTTCACAGGTGGCACCGTCACAAGTGACATCGCCACGTGTGACATTAACTTGAGGATAATTATCAGCACTGTGGGGTACGCCCTGACTGATATCCTCTCGCGTCTCATCATCCCTTCCAGGGCTTTCATCCCTTTTAGGGCTGCGCTGTCGCACCTCCTGTGACGCACTCCTGCACTTATTCTTTCCAGCATGAATTCTCATTCCCTTGTAGGACTGGAAGTTCCTACCACAAACACATGGCCAGACCGGTCGCTGTTCTGAGCTCATGGTCGGTTGGACGGTCCGAATCGTATCCGTGTGGTCGCCAATGAATCCATCCTCCGCCACCGCTCTCGCAGGATTCTGGGGGTGTCTTTCTTTAGTTTGTCTTTCCATAGTTTATTTATTGATGATGAGGTTTATACAGCGTTTGGGGTCATCAGTTCCTAACACTGTTACTGCTGGGTTGTGTTGGTTAACCGCAGTAGTAACCCGTCTCTCCGGGCATGTCTCGTGGACTAGCCACATGTCAGTCATAGGAACTCCGACGCGGAGCAAACACGGCAGGGGGCTTCAGATCTTCAGAAGAAATACCCCCTTCCCCAAGCATTTCGGACCCTTTAATTTCTTAATACTTTCTGGGGGCGGTCCCGTCCGGGTCATGACTCCGGGCGTCTGTCCCCTGCCGTGGAGACGTTCTTTCGGTCATGTTCGTTATCCCTGATTTTAGCTTGTCCCTTTGCTGTTACCTTGTCCACTCTAAAGTCCTCCCTCCCACGTTGGGGGGGAGACCGTGCAGTCTGTGTCTGCCCCTTGACACTTGTGGTCGTAGGATGCTTGATTCATCCCCCGCCACGGCCTCCATCGCCTCCACTTATCTCTGTTGCCGTGTGCCTTCCTCGCGCCCCGTTCACGGCGTCACACCACTTTAGGTAGCCGGATTCTTCCTTTCTATTCGGACCCACCGCTTGGTCTGTCTGCAACTGACTAGACCACATAGTATGCGTATCTCGTGACATAGCGAGGTGGGGGTTACTATGGTAGCTTTGTTACTTGCACTTGGGCTGGGTGCGACCTACAGTCGATTACAAAAGTCGTGGAGGTTGGACGTCGGCAGACATTTGCGTTATTGACTGCACTGGGACTCGCCACCACGCTCGAAGGAAGGGCTGAAGATCTGACACGAGACGTTTGTAAAGTTCGTGGTTTGATTGTGAAATTGTTGGTAGTGCAGTTACCGCTTCCAACCATACTTGTGAAGAGACTCATTCGGAGATTCACACACACACACACACACACACACACACACACACACACACACACACACATATATATATATATATAGTACCCAGTGACCCCAGAAAAAAACAAGGTTATTACAAACAACACAACAACCACAAATTGGGTCTTCTTTCAATTTCCCTCATAATTAAGGCAAATAATGATCTAATTAAATAGGGGAGACTGGGGAGAAATGGACCAGCAATTTTGTAGTTTTCAATTTTTGCTCATCACCGGAACAGATTTTATCGAAACATAACAAAACCATGACTAAAATGTTGTACATTCATTTATTTTAAAAGGGGAAAATATTTAGCAATCTATTTCTATATGTTTCTGTACAAAATGCATTTCAAAAATGTATATGAACATGGGGAGAAATGGACCACCATTGGGGTGAAATGGACCAGCACGTGGGGAGCAATGGACCATAGTGGGGAGAAATGGACCTTTTTTAAAAAGAAGCAGCAACAACTCATCCATATTGCTATAAGAAATAAATAATCATTAAAATGATATTTGCAGTTTTTTGTATTATTTTAAGCGACAGTAAAAAAGTTTAATATGATATATTAATCTAATATAAAGTTTTATCGAACATTTATGCCTGCAAGACTTTCTTTGAAGACATAGCCATCTTTGGTCCTAGAAGTGGTTCCAGTGATTGTAGATCTAGTAAGCTGTGCTTTAATACATGCAATTGAGACACTGGCGACATATTCTACCTTAGGCTTAACAAATTTACCAGCAACCTTCTCACTCTTGCGCAAGAACTCTACCTCAACATCACCATCATCATCAATGTCTCCCCTTACAATTCCTACATAGTAAACACAAGTCTTCTTTGTTCCATATTCACATAGCACACACTGGCCTTCAAAAACCTCACTCACACCAGTCAAGCTAACCGTACACTCCTCATTTTCACCAAATGAAACATCAGAATCTGTGTCATCACAAAACGAAATGTCAGTTTCTGGATCTGAATCAACATCAAGTTCTTTCAGCAGCTGTCTCTTTGCCTTTTTGGGTGGAACTTTTGCTGCCTTTTCTTTCATCACCGCTCTTTCCCTAATTCGATCCATTTCTGGCGTAGAAGTAGCCAGCATAGTTTTTCCTCTTTTCCTCATATTATTTGAATCTTTTCGCGGACCAGCTTTTGGTTGTCCTCTGAAAACATGAGGCGAAGTAAAGGAAGAAGTAGCTTTATGTTGAAGACTCCCTGATATTTCCTGCAAGTCATCTACAAGGTTCTCAACATTACACTCTTTCTGATTTTCATGAAATTCTTGTGCAGTTTGATCTGTGCTGGTACCACAATGTGGAGATGCTGATCCTGTCTGTTCATTGCTTTCTAAAGTGGCATTTTCACTGTCCTTGCTGATGGGCCTGTTCGTTATTTCTGAAGGCATAAAATCATCTTCTGTAAAAACATCTTCGTTAAAGGGCCAAATACCTGACACTGCAAAGCCTGATTGAATGTTAATGGGAGTTGCCAGATTTCATAAGAAAAGCGTGGCCTCCTAGATTTGCAACTTGATAGATTGTCAGTGGTGTCCCAACATTTTTCATCATCCATTAATCACACGCATTGTTGTAGACCGACTTCATGGGTCCAAAAACTGAACGGTCCAAGGGCTGAGTTTTAGATGAGGTGTGTGGTGGCAACGTGATCACATGAATGTTGTTTTTCTTGCACAGTTCAAGTGATTCAAATGAAATGTGGGAATCGTGATTGTCCAAGATCAAAATCAAAGGGAAGTCTTTGGAAGGTCTTGAATGCTTAATGAAGTGATTTATAACTTTGACGAAATTATCACGGGTCATCCAACCTGATTCATTCACAAGGCCAAGGGAACCTTCAGGTGCTCCAGCAAGCATAAAATTCTTAAAAAATTTTCTGGGAAACACAAAAACTGGAGGGATAATGTGACCCGCAGCTGACACAATGCAACAGATTGTGACCAGTTCTCCTCTTTCTCTGGATGTCACCTGGCCTATTTGCTTCACTCCTCGTGGGGCAATTACTTTTGACACTTTCTGTACAGTGGTCAGACCTGACTCATCCAAATTGTAGATTTGAGCTCCACTCACATTTAGTTTTATAATGGTTTCCTTCACAATGTTGAAGAAGGTGCAAATAATATGTTTGTTGAAAGCTGTAGCTCTAGCCAGAGATGTTGCCTCAGGTTGCCTTATGGTCAGCTCGGGATTCCGTCGCAAAAATCCACAAAGCCAGTCATTCCCTGCCAACATTTGCTCATCCCAGGTTAAAGGATGTGCAGTGTTATTGACTTTCGCCATCTCGTACGCCAAAATACGAACGTTTTTAGTTGTGAGTCCATGGAACATTCTTGCACAATCTTTCAAGTAACTAGCAAAATCAGCTTCTTGCTTAGCTGTGAAAACAAGGCTATGCCTATAATTTGGTACGAGTCTAGTAGGCAGGCCATTTCCTTCTCTGTCTTTTGTAAGATTGTTATTGAGGGTAGAGCGAGCAATGCCGTACTCCCTTGCAGCTTTCCTCACTTTCATTCCATTTTTAACAGCATTAACAGCTTCTCTCATACGTTCCTCCGTAACGAGACCCTTGTTGGTGTTTCTGATGTACAATCTTGGCATCTGAAACAAAAGAGTGACAGAATTATATAACATTTAGAATGGTAGGCCTATCATTTGCAAAGAAATACTGATCATAGCACGAATGGCGTGCATCTTTATTAAATCACTGAAATCAAATTTGTTAACAGTTTTATTGGTCTAGATTTAGGCCCCAGTATTAAAAAGAATCAATAATGCTGATATTCGAATGCAATCTTCAACACTTTTAATAACAACAGACTGTCTTGTCAATTTCTTCTATGGGGAGAAATGAACCATGGGGAGAAATGAACCAGTCCATTTCTCCCCCATCAATGTATTAAACTATTCAGCCATAAAGTCTCTTACATCTAATATTATATGCTATATTTTTTATATGAACTCTTAAATAACAAGTAAATAAAGATATTAACGTAATTACCTTGTCCTGATTCCTGACTATGCGTCTGCTTTACGATGGTGTCTGGAACTGGAAAAAGAAACTTTAGTGCAGAAAATTTTTCAAACTTTGCGTGGGAACGACCTGTGCGGGAAGTCGATGGCAAATGAAAAATTCGGACTATGTTTGATGTGGAAAACAAACTTATTATGGTTTCACTTTCATTGCATCACAGCCAGGGGCCAGAGAGGGGGTGGTCCATTTCTCCCCTATGTCCATTTCTCCCCAGTCTCCCCTAGAACCCAACATATCAACATTTGGATCTGACACCTTTTACCATTTTCTCATTTTTAAAAAATAATGAGTTGGTGTCAAAATACTATACATATATACCATAACATAACCTTTTAGTTGTACACCATTACCAAATAAAACACTCTTTATACATGGCATAAAAAAACACCCACATAAAAGCAGTTGATACTAATAATTAAATTAATTAATTATAGTGTTCATTTAGGCATTGCGGATGGGTATTCATCTCCAGTGCAAAGCTGTTAATGTCCATAATTATCCGGGACAGCAATAAATACTCACAGTCATGTTTTATGTCCACTGAAGTTTGTTGCGGAACGACTTATAATCCCTATTAGGAAATAAATTCACCACATATACATATCTCCTCCATGGAGCTGAATTCAAGAATACTCTGTTGCCATTGAGTTGTGTTCCAAATGAAATTGGTGCCTAGGTCTGTCATACTTTCAGGAGATGCAACTTAAGCTCTTGCAGAAGGTTCTTCCCTATATCATCTTATCGATGAAAAGATGACGACTGTCCAACAGCTCGGTTTACGTTAACCGTTTCCCAATTTAGTTCAAGAGGTTTTGTCACATACTCGGTTCATGTTGATAGGCCATCCCACACTTGATGATGGGGCAGTTAGGCCGACATGGGACCAGCATAGAGTTCTGATTCATTATTTACTTTCAGTGTAGACAGACAATTCTGCTTGTTATTCATTTGGTTCATCTGGAATTAATTCCAGGATTCTGCTGCAGGCATGAGAGTGAAGAATATTATTTCACCACATATCCAGGGTTGCAGGCCATCGGGTGATTCCTGTGGTTGCAGGCGTAGAGGCATTTACTCCGCTAGCTGCTTTCATATGGTCTTTTTTATGTGTTCAGGTTTTGGAACCTTGAGGTAATCTGGTGTTGTTATGGCTCAGAGGTTCTGAAGTTGCTTGTATTGGCTTATAAAGTTGTTTCAGTGTCTCTTCCCATTTGTTTGAGTTGGTGTCTAGCTAGAACTTGGTGTTGCATGGCTGGAACCTTATGTTTGACTGTTGCAGCTGTGAGATGTTCTTTCGAAGACTTATCCATTGTGGATATTAACTTGGTAATCCAACCAACAGGTGAAGGTTACTCACTGTTGTTAGTTTTAGTAACTTGTAGAAGGATTGTCCCAGTTTCACTGACTTGGTTGAATGATGAGGCCATAGGTGATACTTCTCAGAAGTAAAGCAGACGATACACTGTTGTCAGTACTCTGATGATCTTCATCTTTGTAGATTATTAGATCTTGAAGTCCATCCTGGATATTCCTACTAAAATAGGACTTCCTCAATCACACCGTCAGTTGTCTTCGTATGTATCTCTTTTGCTTGCCTTTGCAGCTTATGAGTGCAGCAGTAAACGATGTATTTATAGATCCAGAACATGGTTAAGCCATTTAGTCCTGACTCACCTTCACCAGGCTTTTAACCCAGGATCCTGATGATAGTTATGGAATGCAGTTCCACCAAAACCACCACTCGCTTCTCTTCTATAGAAAAGGGATGACAAAGAATACAACACGAGCATTAAGCTACTGTGATGTGTTAACTTTCACAAGACAATTACAAACAAAAAAGGGGAAGGAGATAGGAGTGGGTTTCCAAGTTCCCTGTCCCTCATCGCTTGTGGTAGAACTTTGCTAGCTCTGATAGTGAGTGAGATATCTTTTCACTCTGTTTTGTTCTGTTGTTACTGGGACTATTAGATGAGTGAAGTCATTCTGTCCATCCAACATGTTGATATTGTATCTCTCATTCTTGAAGAGAATAGCCTATACAGAATCTCTGTGGTTTCTAATGCCGCGTCTTCCTTTCGGCACTATAATCATCACTAGGCCAAGGCTATTCAACATTGGCTTTTTAAGTACTGTCATGCACAAGGATTCTTACATCAACATCCTCTAATCCCAAGGTGCAACATTAAAATGTATATTCCCACAGTAAAAAGTAACAATCAGAACAGAGAACATCCTCATAACAGAAAAAAACAAAACATACATGTCCATTTTTCTGATATCAAGTACATGATAATCATACATAATAATATTAATCATAAAATTTAATGCCAGAGCCAATGGTTTTGAATTTTCTTCAGGGGTTAATCCATAAACTAAAACATACATTGTTTTTCCCCACTGCGTACAGCACATGAGGATAGTAGCCGCTGTGATATATTTTGCCAATGACTGCTATTATTTGGAGGGTATTTATTAGAATAACTTATGGCGCATGGTCCAGTATTCTGAATATTGCAAGCAATTTATTCACATCAATCTTCGCTTCTGTTTCTACTACAGTGAGGTGATGCGGATTGAATCCTATCCGAACATGCATTTACATCACGCGTTTACTTTAATTGTTCATGAATTTATATTCTCAAACATGGCATTCTCCTAACACTATTTTATGAAATGATTATATGTTCACCACTCATGCTGAGTGGTTGATAATCTGTTAACAAAAGGCTTGTACTAAAATTTAGCACTATAGTTCCAAGTTACAGATTATGAATTAGGAAAACAATTTATCCAAAATGAACTGAGTCCATGATATGCGTACTCATGTGTATGTCTCCGCATGGATAAAACTCCTTTGAAACTGTACTTTAGAGTTCAATCTCTACAGTACATAGATTATTTGCAGATTTCTAAGCATAAATAGTGAGATATTGTTCACAGTGCATAGAAGTTTTAACATAGGAATATGAAATTGACAGACCAAAGTTCTCTACTGAAGTATGAATCAAGAGTCCCACATTGAGAAAATGCCTAGAAAGTGTTTTTGACCTGAGTTTGATACTCTACGGTACACATAATATTTCTAGGTTATAAGCACTACTAGTTAGATATAAGTTCATAATGCCTATAAAAGATTTTAACATATGGATTTGAAATTGTAAAACAGGAAAAATTACAGCGTGGCGCCCACATGTGTTTCATTGGTAAACATATTCCATCCTGGTTTAAGAGAATTTACTTTTATTCTTACTAATTTTTAATTAAACATACTGGTCTATGTAATACATAAATACATCTTAATAATGTAGATATAACATACCAATTGGCTTGCAGAGAATGATGATTTTAAAAGGCAAAAATACCTTTCCCACACGGGAAAAAAAAACACGGGAACGGACGTCTGTTTCCTTTCTTAATCTGAACTAAAATGGCTACTTTAGTCTTTGTTTTCAACCAGTCCCGGTCTTGCCAGGTACGTGAAAAAAAAACAAAGCCAAACTGGACGCAGAGGTGTTTCCAAGGCACCAGGGCCGGGTTATATGCTGGCCAAGACCTATTGACGCGTCCTCGTCGAGCGTCCTGGGCAACAGGTCCCTTCAGGGTCCTGGCTAAAGTCAGTAGGATCGCCGATTCCTCCGAAGTCGGAGAGTGTCTGCCTGTACGGCGAGGAACCACCAGTCTGCGCACCAATAAGCCAGACATGGGACAACGGATACTCACGCAAAACTCAGGTCCTGTATGACATCACACTGATGTTGGACAACAGGGTGTCTTTATCCGACATACAGGACTTCGCGTTGGAGCTCAAGCCAACGAACACAAGCAAGCAAGCAAGCAAGCACAAAGCCAAATAAATTAATCTGTGCCACGTTCAGTCTATCGCTGTGTTATTTTCTCCTACATTAAGTAAGTTACTTAGACAGTAATTGAAAGGGGTTGTTTATTTTTAAGGGAGTCAATAAATAGGAAAGGGTGAGGACGTTTTATTATATTACACGCCTCCCCCATTTAAGCCATTTATTTATTTCAGAATATAAATGGTCAAGTAGTACTCTACAATTTCCGTCTTTACATTGACTCAACTAGTATCCATCCCTTATATTTCCTACTACATTTCTTTCCTATGTTAGAATCTACCAGAGCCACGCCCATTTTCTTCTAGTCACGACAACTGGCATAACCTTAAAGGCTTATTTCTCCTTCATTAGATTATCAATCTTGAGGTTATGTTAAAACCAACGGTTAATTCTGCGTCTACTGATAGCATATTAAACTCGCCCGTCTCTCTGTAAGTTAGACGTTTGTTTTAACTATAGATCTGATATTTAAAGGAAGCTAAAGATGGTTCCTGTTGTATACATTTTCATCCAACACATCCTGTGTTTGGGTTATTAGTCAAGTATGGGATTTTCCCGATCAGTTTTAATAACAATCAGTTTGAGTAGTGTCCCTTTCTCTTGCGGGTTTACCCGGAGAATCTCGTCTAATATGTAAACAAATGTCCAACTTTTCTAGATTTCCGTTCTGAACCGAATATTCCGGGGAACATGAATCTCACAGAAATGAAGTAATTCTTAGCTTACTTTCTCTGCTTTTCCTTCTAATCGAGATCTATTTTACGCTAGAATCCTTATTAGTAATTCTAAGCTGATGTGTTTGAGTTTCACTCTGTATTTGTTGCTTTGGTGTTGAATTTCGAGCAATTTTGCGTCGCTTGGCGTACATTGATCGTCGTCTGCCTCCCTTCAGGTTTTAGACTATTTTCAACTTGGCAACAAACATTTTTCTGTAGGTTCAGACGTACTGTCTCCTACTTGATATAATCAGTTCAGTGAGAAGTTAAAAGCTCCTTTTATGGTTCCTGTGATAGTTTTCCAGACAATCAAGTTGCTGGTTCACTTCCAGTTATGGATGTGGATTACTAGTCTTTGTAAAATTACTATTACATCTGTATATCCCTCTCATACTGGCGTCTCCTGAGTTGTGTCCTCAAGATAACAGGTAAGGTACTCTTAATGTTTCTCTCCAGTTTTGTTTTCATCCGTTTAATACGTGGAAACTCTGGATTTATTTAGATTGACTAAGGTCTATCTTTGAACTGTTATATAATTTACTAGCTGGATTCCTGATTGAAATTCCTAATGTAGTAAACAAAGCAATTCTTCAGCGATATGCTCCAATTTGCTTGGTTTTTACACAGCTATATTCCAGTTTTCTAGCATGGGTTCACTGTATAAGTCTTAGGCGTTTCCTCTCTCTTTACTTCAAGGGATTCATCCTATCTATAAACAGCATATATGTCAAGAGTTGTTTATTTAATTGTTGCTTCTCTGAGTCGTATCAGTTATTGAAGCTCATCTCTGTCAGTCTGGATCTGCTTTCACATATGTAATGCTGGCATATCATCCAATCCGAAATGAGATGTAGAAATCTGTTTCGCCTTGCGATTAATTTCTGATTCATCTACCTATTAGTAGGCCTCGAGCATTATCTAGAATTTAGTTACTCGGTTAGTTTAAAGAAAATACAATTGAGTCGCGCGCCTCTATTGTACCACTTATTTTGCCCTTTTTTAATTCTTCCCTTATGAGAATATTAATGTTAGTTAGGCAATTATTGAAATAACTTTACGTAAGCTAATCGCTAACTAAAAAGTTGTTTCTCTCCTCCTTTTGATGAGGACTTCTCATAATGAACATTTCACTTAATGAGAATTAAACTGGAAATTCCAATTTATTAGTTAATTCTTTAATTATACCTCCTACATACCTATACGGTCTGTTTCCACTACCATTAATAATGGAATCGGGGTGGATAATTTAAAGAAATACCTTATATTCTGTTGGATCTTTAAGTGAGTTGATCAGGCTCCCTTAAATCACCAGATGAATATTTTGGTTGACCCTATTTAACATATGGGCCATCTGAGTTAGTTATTAATAACTACTCATATCACCGGTGGGTCAGAATAAGTGTCAGTATGGCTTTTCTTCCTAATTATCCATCAGTTATTCACTTTACTTTACTACCAGTGTTGTAGAACATGTTATGTTATATGAAAGAGGATTAAATTAGGGTGCCCCTAAATACTGCAATTTCTTACAATATTCCTTCCCTTCCATTAACAATGTCTACATTTTTGCAAGTGGTGGTTTTGTCCTTACCATTAGTTCATTTACTTTAGTTACTGCTATTTTCCCCTGGTTTAATTCATCTCTCAGGTATTATTTACTGTCCTACTGAATCATCATTTGTTGATTAAATTTTTCCCTTAAAAAAAATTTATTGGATTTTTAACTTATCTGTCCTAATTATCTATAAAATTATCTATCACTCTCTGCTGCCTTGGTAATTTTTCAATATTACCTGAATTATACAAGCAGATCATACATGAAAATACAATGATAATCAATGACAAAATAGTTAATTACCACATGATTCATAATTAGAAACATAAACCTTATGGATACATAATATAGTAGTGTGTTCATGACTACACCACTTTTAAACCATTTAAAGAGAATATCAGAGTAGCAGAACCATACCTAAAACATCAAATGGGAATGACTATGAATTCTAAACATTCACTGAATTACCTATCTTATGTGAGTTTACCATCCCAGAGACCCTACTACTGGAGGTTCATTACTGGACTTAGTTTCCCATCAATAAGATATAAAATATGAGTTTTTAAAAAAAATCTCATTCCCAACGACCAACTACATGATGCATCTACCAGAATCAAGATATTACCTGTGAACAGTTTTGTACCCAAAAAAAACTATATTTATCTGAGCCATTATGGGTTCACATAACACTTGACTCAGCTCATACTGATGAGTGATTAGGTCTGTTACTAACACTATAACATTCTGAAGTGACTTGGTTTACCTGTGAGAGGTTTTCCCTGAATTCATATACTCACAATAATACACCAATTGTGATGTTTACCATGAGTTTTAATTCACGGACGATGCCCACACATGTGGGATGTGGATTTTAATTTATGAGAATATTATGTTAAGCTGTCTAGGGGGATTTGATTGATTCTCTGGTCACTGGTTAGAATGCAGGGTGATCAGGGATATTTACCACAAATCCCAGGAGAAAAGAGTTCAATCCTTGAAACAATGGCATCTGTGTGTAGGTTTCCCTTCCCACTTCATCACCCTTTAAATTTACTATAGTGCTAGAAGGATATTGATTGCTCTCAACATATAAACAACCACTGTTGGACACCACATTTACTTGATGCACACAACACTTTTGGACAAACAGTTCAGGTATTAACTCAAGATCTCAAGTTACATATATATGTGTAATAAACACTATGCATTTTCATACAGGCA
This sequence comes from Cepaea hortensis, assembly GCA_963921405.1. NCBI lineage: Eukaryota > Metazoa > Mollusca > Gastropoda > Stylommatophora > Helicidae > Cepaea > Cepaea hortensis. Next base: position 74,573,542 of record OY992891.1, on the reverse strand, counting down.
TGGGATGCATTGCATTATTACAATATAGTACCCAGTGACCCCAGAAAAAAACAAGGTTATACAAACAACACAACAACCACAAGTTGGGTCTACTTTCATTTTTCCTCATAATTAAGGCAAATAATGATCTAATTAAATAGAACCCAACATATCAAAATTTGTTTCTGACACCTTTTACCATTTTCTCATTTTTTTAAAAATAATGAGTTGGTGTCAAAATACTATACATATATACCATAACATAACCTTTTAGTTGTACACCATTACCAAATAAAACACTCTTTATACATGGCATAAAAAAACACCCACATAAAAGCAGTTGATACTAATAATTAAATTAATTAATTATAGTGTTCATTTAGGCATTGCGGATGGGTATTCTTCTCCAGTGCAAAACTGTTAATGTCCATAATTATCCGGGACAGCAATAAATACTCACAGTCATGTTTTATGTCCACTGAAGTTTGTTGCGGAACGACTTATAGTCCCTATTAGGAAATAAATTCACCACATATACATATCTCCTCCATGGAGCTGAATTCAAGAATACTCTGTTGCCATTGAGTTGTGTTCCAAATGAAATTGGTGCCTAGGTCTGTCATACTTTCAGGAGATGCAACTTAAGCTCTTGCAGAAGGTTCTTCCCTATATCATCTTATCGATGAAAAGATGACGACTGTCCAACAGCTCGGTTTACGTTAACCGTTTCCCAATTTAGTTCAAGAGGTTTTGTCATATACTCGATTCATGTTGATAGGCCATCCCACACTTGATGATGGGGCAGTTAGGCCGACATGGGACCAGCATAGAGTTCTGATTCATTATTTACTTTCAGTGTAGACAGACAATTCTGCTTGTTATTCATTTGGTTCAATCAATCAATCAATCATGTGCCATGCCGGAAAGCGTGGGCGGTTCATCTGGAATTAATTCCAGGTTTCTGCTGCAGGCATGAGAGTGAAGAATATTATTCCACCACATATCCAGGGTTGCAGGCCATCAGGTGATTCCTGCTTTCATGAATTGCAATTAGCTGCTTTCGTGTGGTCTTTTTTATGTGTTCAGGTTTTGGAACCTTGAGGTAATCTGGTGTTGTTATGGTTCAGAGGTTCTGAAGTTGCTTGTATTGGCTTATAAAGTTGTTTCAGTGTCTCTTCCCATTTGTTTGAGTTGGTGTCTAGCTAGAACTTGGTGTTGCATGGCTGGAACCTTAATTTTGACTGTTGCAGCTGTGAGATGTTCTTTCGAAGACTTATCCATTGTGGATATTAACTTGGTAATCCAACTAACAGGTGAAGGTTACTCACTGTTGTTAGTTTTAGTAACTTGTAGAAGGATTGTCCCAGTTTCACTGACTTGGTTGAATGATGAGGCCATAGGTGATACTTCTCAGAAGTAAAGCAGACGATACACTGTTGTCAGTACTCTGATGATCTTCATCTTTGTAGATTATTAGATCTTGAAGTCCATCCTGGATATTCCTACTAAAATAGGACTTCCTCAATCACACCGTCAGTTGTCTTCGTATGTATCTCTTTTGCTTGCCTTTGCAGCTTATGAGTGCAGCAGTAAACGATGTATTTATAGATCCATAACATGGTTAAGCCATTTAGTCCTGACTCACCTTCACCAGGCTTTTAACCCAGGATCCTGATGATAGTTATGGAATGCAGTTCCACCAAAACCACCACTCGTTTCTCTTCTATAGAAAAGGGATGACAAAGAATACAACACGAGCATTAACCTACTGTGATGTGTTAACTTTCACAAGACAATTACAAACAAAAAAGGGGAAGGAGATAGGAGTGGGTTTCCAAGTTCCCTGTCCCTCATCGCTTGTGGTAGAACTTTGCTAGCTCTGATAGTGAGTGAGATATCTTTTCACTCTGTTTTGTTCTGTTGTTACTGCGACTATTAGATGAGTGAAGTCATTCTGTCCATCCAACATGTTGATATTGTATCTCTCATTCTTGAAGAGAATAGCCTATACAGAATCTCTGTGGTTTCTAATGCCGCGTCTTCCTTTCGGCACTATAATCATCACTAGGCCAAGGCTATTCAACATTGGCTTTTTAAGTACTGTCATGCACAAGGATTCTTACATCAACATCCTCTAATCCCAAGGTGCAACATTAAAATGTATATTCCCACAGTAAAAAGTAACAATCAGAACAGAGAACATCCTCATAACAGAAAAAAAAAAAAAACATACATGTCCATTTTTCTGATATCAAGTACATGATAATCATACATAATAATATTAATCATAAAATTTAATGCCAGAGCCAATGGTTTTGAATTTTCTTCAGGGGTTAATCCATAAACTAAAACATACATTGTTTTTCCCCACTGCGTACAGCACATGAGGATAGTAGCCGCTGTGATATATTTTGCCAATGACTGCTATTATTCGGAGGGTATTTATTAGAATAACTTATGGCGCATGGTCCAGTATTCTGAATATTGCAAGCAATTTATTCACATCAATCTTCGCTTCTGTTTCTACTACAGTGAGGTGATGCGGATTGAATCCTATCCGAACATGCATTTACATCACGCGTTTACTTTAATTGTTCATGAATTTATATTCTCAAACATGGCATTCTCCTAACACTATTTTATGAAATGATTATATGTTCACCACTCATGCTGAGTGGTTGATAATCTGTTAACAAAAGGCTTGTACTAAAATTTAGCACTATAGTTCCAAGTTAGTCCCGGGAAGGTTAACCCGGTCAACAAATGCCCGCAGAAGTCGGATGTGTTGGCCTAACGGCGCAAGAACGCAGCTCTGCTGTAAACAGGCACAACGCAATCACACCCGGAAAAAAAAAACTCCGGATGAACGAAGAAGAAGAAGTTCCAAGTTACAGATTATGAATTAGGAAAACAATTTATCCAAAATGAACTGAGTCCATGATATGCGTACTCATGTGTATGTCTTCGCATGGATAAAACTCCTTTGAAACTGTACTTTAGAGTTCAATCTCTACAGTACATAGATTATTTGCAGATTTCTAAGCATAAATAGTGAGATATTGTTCACAGTGCATAGAAGTTTTAACATAGGAATATGAAATAGACAGACCAAAGTTCTCTACTGAAGTATGAATCAAGAGTCCCACATTGAGAAAATGCCTAGAAAGTGTTTTTGACCTGAGTTTGATACTCTACGGTACACATAATATTTCTAGGTTATAAGCACTACTAGTTAGATATAAGTTCATAATGCCTATAAAAGATTTTAACATATGGATTTGAAATTGTAAAACAGGAAAAATTACAGCGTGGCGCCCACATGTGTTTCATTGGTAAACATATTCCAGCCTGGTTTAAGAGAATTGACTTATTATTCTTACTAATTTTTAATTAAACATACTGGTCTATGTAATACATAAATACATCTTAATAATGTAGATATAACATACCAATTGGCTTGCAGAGAATGATGATTTTAAAAGGCAAAAATACCTTTCCCACACGGGGAAAAAAAAAACCACACGGGGAACGCACGTCTGTTTCCTTTCTTAATCTGAACTAAAATGGCTACTTTAGTCTTTGTTTTCAACCAGTCCCGGTCTTGCCAGGTACGTGGAAAAAAAACAAAGACAAATAAATTAATCTGTGCCACGTTCAGTCTATCGCTGTTTTATTTTCTCCTGCATTAAGTAAGTTACTTAGACAGTAATTGAAAGGGGTTGTTTATTTTTAAGGGAGTCAATAAATAGGAAAGGGTGAGGACGTTTTATTATATTACAGGAGCATCTCATTTAATTCATATAAGTAGTCATATAAGCTCCCGTTCCCGACTATCTGTCTGTCTGTCTGTCTGTCTGTCTGACCCGGCCCGGCTTCACCCAGTCCCTGGTGGGGAGCACCTCATTTAATTCATATACGTAGTCATATAAGCTCCCGTTACCGACTATCTGTCTGTCTGTCTGTCAGACCCGGCCCGTCTTCACCCAGTCCCTGGTGGGGAGCATCTCATTTAATTCATATACGTAGTCATATAAGCTCCCGTTCCCGACTATCTGTCTGTCTGTCTGTCTGTCTGTCTGTGCCGGCCCGGCTTCACCCAGTCCCTGGTGGGGAGCATCTCATTTAATTCATATAAGTAGTCATATAAGCTCCCGTTCCCGACTATCTGTCTGTCTGTCTATCTATCTGACCCGGCGAGGCTTCGCCCAGCTCCTGGCGGGGAGCGTCTCATTAAATTCACACAGTAACTTAAAAGAATGTCCTTCCACACACCATCCATTATTTTTAATGAAAACTGTTTTTAATCACCTACATGACTGTAGATAACTTCTTTAAGCATAAAAAGATGAGTTACAATGTTATGCATTATGCATTATTTTTATGAAAACTTTGAAAATGCCTTAAAGATTATATCATTATTTATTATAACTCATATGCCTGTAAATAACTATATATACTGCAGTCAAATACCCAGATGTGTATCTATTGAGCATGAAACTAGGTGCATCTGCAGACGATGAAGGCTTGCCATTGTCACGTGTGACGTGTGGGAACGACAGCGGCTTGGCCTGTTACTCGCCACACTTGTTGGCTGAATCGAGCACTTTGGCGTTGCTTGGCCTGTTACTCGCCACACTTGTTGGCTGAATCGAGCACTTTGGCGTTGCTTGGCCTGTTACTCGCCACACTTGTTGGCTGAATCGAGCACTTTGGCGTTGCTTGGCCTGTTACTCGCCACACTTGTTGGCTGAATCGAGCACTTTGGCGTTGGTATGTGAAACCAATGGAAGACTTAGTTGCAATTCTACCCGTGCATCTGCTGTCTGTTATTTCTGTTGGATTTAATTTGGTATTGAGACTACATTAGAAAAGTTTCGTTTTTTTTTTTAAAGTTAGTTGCATATCCTTTACATGACGTTGAAGTTAACCCCAGCTTTTTTTTTAAATTGTGAACTGATTTCTTGGCAACTTTACGTTCAGTGGTTTACTATTGCTTTCTAAACGACTGACACTCATACCATTGTTTGAAAACCAGCGCAATGTGGTCTGCTTTCAAATCCCCCGCTGCTTTGTTTTGAGCGAGGCATGCGGGATTGCGAATTGTAGTCCTGGTCACTGCTACTTACACTGTACTCACATTCTCTCCCTGTGATCTATGGGAAGAGACTGGAGCTCTTATGGTGATATCTGTGTGCAGTGAACGTGATCCTGTCCAAACAAAACCAAACTCAAGATTTTACTTTAAACGTGTTAGAAAGATTCTTAGAAACAACACAATGGAAGACTGTTTGAACAGGTGGTCACAGATGACAGTCCTAAACCTACTTGTTGGCAATACAATAGAAATGGAGAAGTGACGTAGGCACGAACAGAAACAGAAATGTTATAAACGATGATGAGAAGAATGATGTGGCGGCATAAGTTAATCTTTATTAACAGCACACGGTGCTCATAGAGAATGATTTAATATCTCCAAGGGCGTAGCCTCCCCGATGTTAGCAATGTAAGCATATAACCAGGGAACCTATTGCCCCCCAGCCTAACCGACTCAACCCAGTCTCTAACCGACTCAACCCAGTCTCTAACCGACTCAACCCAGTCTCTAACCAACTCAACGGTATTGCCTCCCAACGCTAACCTACTCAACTCAGTCTCTCAGTATAAACAGGTTCTTGCCACGGCCATCTTTGCACGCTGCCTATACGTCAAGTATTCTTATCTCACTCAAATCACACCATAGATAACTGACATGACGTAACGTTGAGACACAAACAAGGGATTGCTTCCTAGGATGACAACATGGAGTTATCTAAAACACTATTAATGGCTATGTTATAATTTAGAATAATGCCCGACCATCTACTAACTGCGAACTGGCGTTAACACGAGATTCTGATTCTATCACTTATCAATTTACTAATTGTCACCTCTCCTTTCCATACTTTACGCTGCATGGTTCGTGTGCACCAAACGATCAGTGCGCAAAACAAGCACATAGTGGAGTGCACTTCTGAGTGTGACGTTATTTCTGTGTGACCTGGCATAGACTGCCACTTCTGTCTATACCTCCGTCTTTATACTTATACTTCAAATATGTTGTAATATGTTTAATATTTATGTCTCTTTTTGTCTTGTATGTTATATTGTCATATTATGTAATATAGGACTGTGATAGCATGCTGACCTCTTTTTATTCAAATGCCCCAATCAGACACCAGGGATAATATCGACAGTGATAACCGGCAAGGTTAATGGTCTAAGATTTCAGTTTTGAACGGAGCATGCAAGCGCCAGAGATTAGTGAACATATAATATATAAATTCTAGAATGTGTCAACGTTCTGTGATCATTTGGTGAGAAGAAAGGAATCGGAAAACAGTCGAAAAACCTGTGGTATAAGAGACCGACCAAAATAAATAACGCTGGATGGGCTGCTGAAATGATGGCATGGAGAGTATGATAATTGTTCAGAACTCCACTGGCCGTGCTTTGTGGAGATGCATAATCGCCTACTCTGGTTGGCAAGGCACATGTTGCTGATGCTACAGTCAGAGTTGAGTTGAATTGAGCTAAGAAACGACATCACTGCACTCAGGACATTCCCATACGCGCTCCGTCCCCTCGTTCAAAAGCCAGCGAAGAGTCACACTATTCGTCATTCCAACTGCTGATTGAAAGTTCTCCTGGCCTTCCCTCTCAGTCTTGAGATTCTTCCAGAATCCCGGCCGATCCCCCGCAATCTCAATGCAAGAGTCAATAACCATTTAAACTGTACAACTACATGCATCCAAATAGTTACAGTTTACTCATCTGTGTGATACAATAAGGCACTTTCTCTGTGAGTCTCTCGTGCCCAGAAACATGTTGCTACAATCATTCCCAGTAGTTGCTGATTGAATCTTTGGGTCCCTGAAACAGTGACTCGTGCTTTCTTATGATCGGCCAAGGATGGCCAACACTGCAGCTTGGCGATTAACAGCAGCAACAGCCGTTGCTTCAGCAGCAGTACAACTACCTCCTCTTCTTATTGCGTTCGCTTCAAATTGATTGTCTATATCAGCAATATTGCCTCTTGTATAAATATAAACGTCATTGTCTTTTTTAGTTCACACAGCAGTCCATAGAGTTTATCTTCCAGTGTTGTTTCTCTACACCAGAAGGTTTGCCTAGATGTGTCGTATTCAGGGCAGTCTTGGAGTATGTGATCTGTTGTCTGCGGCGCTAATCCACATATCCACATGACTGATTCGCCAATCTTGACTTTTGTGTACATGTTGTTACTAATCGATTGTGTCCTGTCTGGAGCGCAGGTGGTGGGATTCGTGCCAATTTGTGGTATTTTATAGTTCGAATCAGATCAGCAGGGCTGTTTTATAACACTTTTTCTGTTCTTAAACTCTTTCGCTACCGTGATCCCATCTGTGGACACGATGTATTTCCTGAGATGGCAGTCCGCCCTTTTAGTCCCACAAAATGATCAGTGGTTTATTTCACATATTTCTGCTCCGTTTCGGAATTTTAAGTTACAGTAAACTAAAAAGTCGTACAGCCGAAAGATCTCTACGCCATCTTGGTGCGGTCAATCGTTTTCTAATATTGGATTCTTGTGAATTTTCAGTTTTAAGGTAGTGTTAATTTGTTTGTTTTGGTTTTTCACAATGGAAACGCCCACCAGTATGCGTCCACGTAGAATGACTTCAGATCAAGCTAGATTATTATTCGAAACTGTTTTAAACAATAGTGATTCCGATAATAGTGATTCAGACAGCAGTTATATCTGTGAATCTAACATTTTAGCACGTGGTGATAAAGATATTACTAGTGGAACTTCGTCTTCAGCTGAGGTGTCTGATGAATTTCCGTCTGACAATGAATGTCAGGATGTCACAATCACTTCTCAGCGGAAAGGAAAGCAAACAGTACAAAATAAGAATAAAACTGGAGGAAAAAACTTTAATCTACAAGCTTCTGTACAGCGTGATGCACCTATCCCATCACCATCGACATGGCAAGATGTGTCAAAAGGAGAAACAAAACCGAAGTTTGAGTTTCGTCCTCGAAGATCTCACGTCAACTCTAAACTTTATCATCTGCAAACACCTATGGATTTTCTCAAAGTTTTTTTTTTATGATGACATAGTGGATTGTTTAATTAAAAATGTAAACAAATATGCAGAAAAGATCTTGATGCAGAACACTCCTAAAAGAAAACATTCTAGTCTGTTATCCTGGACCCCACTCACGAAGCATGAATGGCTGAAGTTTACGTCTGTCATTATTGCTATGGGACTTGATCCAAGACCATCTATCAAAGACTATTGGTGTACAAGTGCACATTTATATATTCCTTGGTATGCCACTATGTTTCCCAGGAACAGATTTGAATCTATTTTTCACACCATGTTTCACGTATGTGAACCAGAAGCATCAGGTGAAAAAAAAATTTGATCCTCTTGTTGACATGATCCTGGAGAAATTCCAGGAAGCATTTTACCCATTTGAAAATGTGTCCATTGATGAAATGATTATTGGATGGAAGGGCAGATTTCAGCACAGACAATACAATGCAACAAAACCTCACAAGTACCACATCAAAACATTTGGCCTTTGTGATTCTGCGACTGGCTATGTGGTGAATTTAAAAATTTACTATGGACGAAACACCGAATACAGTCCAGATTTAGATCTCACAACTGCTCATGCAGTGAAAGTGTTTGCCACACTACTGAATGTTCTCGGAGCTGGCCATCACATCTTTGCTGACAGATTCTACACTTCGAAAGCTCTGATTGATTATCTGCATTCCAACAATTTCAATTATACAGGGACACTGAATGTCAACCGAGTAGGCTTCCCTTCTGAGTTGAAGCATTTGCGACTTCAGCATCAAGAGATGAAGTGGTTTCTTGAAGGAGAAAGAATATTGTGTGTGGCATGGAGAGATAAAAAAGCTAAAAAAACCATGCATTGTTGTCTCTACCAAGTCTGTAGTTGGAACTGTTGAGAGCGGATTGCGAAAACCGCAAAGCAAGCCGAAGATGATCCATGAATATAACATGGCGATGAATGGCTGCGACAGAATGGACCAAATGGTTGGATATTATAATATCCATGATAGGAAAACCATTAAGTGGTGGAAGAAAATCTACTACTGGATCTTTGAAATTGCACAGATCAATGCTCACATCCTACATTCTATATGCCAAACAGAGAAAGGAGGAAAAAAACTGTCATTGAAGGATTTCAAGAAAAGTTTACTGGAAAGTGCTCATTGCGAAGCAGATTCAGAATCTGCGGCAAAACTTCTTTTCGGATGGTTGATTGGAAGCAATGGTGTTTATAGTTTAGAATAGTGTTGTTTGTTCAGTAAATTCAATTGGATTAGCAGTGATCAGGATATTGGATAACAACGCCCCCTCGGTAAGTACAATGTTTACATTATTTTTTACCTCTTTTTAACAAATTATTTTAGAAGTTATATTATTATTTTTATTTTATTTACAACATACAGCAAAAATTCTCCTACCAACATATTCCTTGTGCAATCCCCTTTATTTTGATATATAATACAACATTTCTGCTACAATTTTAACCATTTTCATAACATTATTGCGACATACACCAATTTCCAGATTTCGGCCATTAGTTTTTTTCATTTTTGTGAAAAAGACATGGTTCAGAATATGCACCAAAACTTCCTTTTGGGTGATTTATATGAGCAATACTATTTATATTCTTGAAGACAAGTGGTGTTTGTTTGATTATTCAGTAAATTAAACATGATTAGCAGTATAGGAGTGTAGAAAACACATTCTAAGTGCAATGTTTACATTATTTTTACCTACTTTTGTCCAATTATTTTACAAATTATATTATTATTTTTATTTTATTTACAACCTAAAGCAAAAATTCTCCTACCAACATATTCCTTGTGCAATCCCCTTTATTTTGATATATAATACAACATTTCTGCTACAATTTTAACCATTTTCATAACATTATTGCGACATACACCAATTTCCAGATTTCGGCCATTAGTTTTTTTCATTTTTGTGAAAAAGACATGGTTCAGAATATGCACCAAAACTTCCTTTTGGGTGATTTATATGAGCAATACTATTTATATTCTTGAAGACAAGTGGTGTTTGTTTGATTATTCAGTAAATTAAACATGATTAGCAGTATAGGAGTGTAGAAAACACATTCTAAGTGCAATGTTTACATTATTTTTACCTACTTTTGTCCAATTATTTTACAAATTATATTATTATTTTTATTTTATTTACAACCTAAAGCAAAAATTCTCCTACCAACATATTCCTTGTGCAATCCCCTTTATTTTGATATATAATACAACATTTCTGCTACAATTTTAACCATTTTCATAACATTATTGCGACATACACCAATTTCCAGATTTCGGCCATTAGTTTTTTTCATTTTTGTGAAAAAGACATGGTTCAGAATATGCACCAAAACTTCCTTTTGGGTGATTTAAATGAGCAATACTGTTTATATTCTTGAAGACAAGTGGTGTTTGTTTGATTATTCAGTAAATTAAACATGATTAGCAGTATAGGAGTGTAGAAAACACATTCTAAGTGCAATGTTTACATTATTTTTACCTACTTTTGTCCAATTATTTTACAAATTATATTATTATTTTTATTTTATTTACAACCTAAAGCAAAAATTCTCCTACCAACATATTCCTTGTGCAATCCCCTTTATTTTGATATATAATACAACATTTCTGCTACAATTGTAACCATTTTCATAACTTTACTGTGACAGACCCCACCTTCAAGATTTCAGCCATTATTTTTTGTCATTATTTGTGAAAAATACATGGTTCAGAATATGCACCAAAACTTCTTTTTGGGTTACTTTAATGCGCAATACTGTTTATATTCTTGAAGACAAGTGGTGTTTGTTTGATTATTCAGTAAATTAAACATGATTAGCAGTATAGGAGTGTAGAAAACACCTTATAAGTGCAGTTTTTTAAATAATTTTTACCTCTTTAATTTCAGTTGTTATTATTAAACCTCTCATTATTGTCATAATATTTGTAACCTATCAATTAATTATTAACACTGTCATGTTCCTTGTGCAATCCTCTTTAATTTGATATGTAATACAATAGATCTTCTACCATCTTAACCATTTTAAAAGCATTATTGTAACACGCCCCTAGTTCCAATTTTCTGCCATAAATTTCTGTTTGGTCACAGCCCAGTTTTTGTTTGGTAGTGAAAGAGTTAAACTGTGTAACAATAGAAGCTGTTTCGCTCCCCTAAGTACAAGGCAAGATAGTATGTGATGTTTAGCTGTCCCAGAATAGTGCGATCCGGGTTAGCATCTGCCCAGTTCCGTTACATTTTATTTTGTTGCGAACCTTAAGTTTCGCGTGGTCTGTTCTCAATACCAAGATCACGGTCTCGTATTTCTGCGATATTTAGTTGATAGAATCAATTTTTGTCTTAGCCTAGATCAATCGATCTCCGATGGTTTCACGGCAGAGAATATCGAGCAGCCCTACGAAAACTCATGAATGCTTTACTTTTACAAAGGCTGTGGACGTAGTCGAAGTGACCACGGAGAAGCCAGATTTCTTTAGTATGCCTTGACCAAATGTGGAAAGTAAGAAAGCACTTTACGCGGTGGGTGGGATTCAAAGGGAGGAGTCAATCACACATCACACCTTGCCAGGATTGAAAGAGTTAAGGTCACTATTCTTGTTTTGTCACATGATGGTAGACTGTCCAGTCAACCAACCATTTCTTCTTCTTCCTTCTCTTGTTGTTATTGTTCTTATTCTTCTTCATCTTGTTCCTATCCTTGTTGTTGTTATTCTTCTTCCGCTCTTTATGCCCCATTTATATATATGCCTCCACACAACTCCCTCCAAGCCGCCCTATCCTTCGTTATCCCATCCAGCTCCATCCATGTCCCTAGCTATCCCATACAGAACAAACGAAAAGGTGCAGCAGGATATGAAAATATGAAATGTAAACAATTAGGTATATTTAGCTCCTGGAGTAGATAAATTAACCAAAATGTTGAATGATATTTATAGCAGTGGATATATACCAAGCGATATGTTGAACTCTGTATTTATAGCTATGCCAAGAAGACCAGCGGCAATTGAATGCGAAGATTTTCGTACAATTAACCTCATAAATCATGTCACTAAGCTTCTACTCAGAATTATAATGAGAAGAACAAGGAAGAAAATAAAAATGGAAATTGGTGAAGAACAGTATGGATTTATAGAAGGAAAAGGTACAAACAATGCAATATACACATTACGAACACTATTAGAAAGATCAGTAGAGACAAAGAAATGCATATATCTGTGCTTCATAGATTATACTAAGGCATTTGATAAAGTAAAACATGATGAACTGATTAAAATGTTGGAAGATATTAACATTGATGGGAAAGATCTCAGAATAATAAAAACTATTTACTGGAACCAAACAGCAGCAATTAAAATGGGAAATAAAGAAGGAAATTATGAACACATAAAGTTGGGAATAAGACAGGGATGTGTTTTGTCACCGGATCTCTTCTCCCTCTATAGCGAAGTAATAATGAGAGAGATCAAAGAAAAGCCAGGAATAATATTTGGAGTTTATAATATAAATAATATACGCTATGCAGATGACACAGTATTGATAGCGGATAATGCAACGGATCTACAACAATTGTTGGACATTGTAGTAACAGAGAGTGCAAAGAAAGGACTCTCCTTGAATATCAAGAAAACAGTAACAATGGTGATATCAAAGAAACAGGTGACAAACAAATGTGAAATAGAGATAGAAAGGAAAATTCTTCACCAAGTGGATAGTTTTAAATATCTAGGGACATTTATAACATCAGATGGAATATGTACAACAGAGGTTAAAGAGCAGAATAGGGCAAGCAAAGGCTGGATTTCAAAAAATGAAGAATATCTTATGCAATAAGTCGCTATCATTGAATGTAAGAAAGAGAGTGCCAAATGGCTATATAGAACCTGTTTTGCTGTATAGCTGTGAATCTTGGAATATAAATGAACAAATTAGAAAGAGATTGGAAGCAACAGAGATGTGGTTCCTTAGACGGATGTTGCGAATTCCTTGGACTGCCAAAGTAACTAACGACGGATGCCTTAAAGAGGCTGGCGAAACTAGAACATTACATACAACAATAACAAAGAGACAAACAGCTTTTTTTGGTCATGTGATGAGAAGAGAAACGCTGAAGAACATCGTAACAACTGGAAAGATCGAGGGGAAGAGAGGCAGAGGCAGACCAAGAGAAATCATGCTGGATGGATTGCGACGGTGGCATGGAGGAATATCAACGGCAGAGTTGATCCAGAAAACCAAAGACCGAGATCTGTGGAAGGTCATGAACGCCTACGCCAGTCGGCACGGCACTTGATGATGATGATGAAAATAAGAGATGCTACACACAGACACAATGTACATACTTTACAAAGAGCTCCATATGCAGGTGAAAACATCCAAAATCAGAAACAATAAATAAATATATAATAATGGAGTAATATAATAAAAACAAGTGATATAGCAGGCTTAGCTTTCTGCACAGGAGACACCCTCCACAAAATCGATCGCCATGTGCTGGACCAATTAGCAGGTAGTGATCACAGACCAATCAAGCTTGTAATGAATATGGAGTATGTTCCACAAGAGCAAAAGCCTTTGCCCCGCTGGAATTACAAACGAGCAGATTGGGACAGATTTGCCATACTAACAGACAAATATTATGAAAACATAAATACACGATATGGCAACATGAAGCAAATGGTGGAAAGTCTAAACAGAGCAATAATACAGCGGCCACTGAGTCTATTCCAAGAGGAGCGATAAAAAATTACAAACCATACTGGACTGAAGAACTACAAATTTTGGAGGACAAAGTTGAAGATGCTAGGAAGACAGCAGAGAGAGAACAAAAAACTGAAGCAAACATCTCTCTCAAAGCCATCTCAGCAAAATATAGAAGAACAGTAAATCAAACAACATAGATTGTTGGAGGGAAAAAACAGAAAACCTGAATTTTGACAGGGATGGAAACAAACTATGGAAACTAGTGAAAGCCATGAACAATGAAGGACCTAGAAACAAACAAATAACAATTAAACAAGGAAATGCCTTGCTTACAGGAAAAAAGGCTGCAAATGCACTAATGGAACACTATTGCAAACCACATTGATATTACAATCGAACAGAAGAAAGCAATCAAAGACAAACAGATACATCATAGTAATACAGAGACAGCAGCAGAATATATGATGGCAAATCTAACAATGGAAGAAATGGAACAGGCAATGAATACCCTAAAAAAGAAGAAATCACCAGGAAGGATGGAATCACAAATGAAATGCTAATAGGACTAGGCACTAAGGCAAAAAAGAAACTACTAGCAGTCCTAAATTACAGCTGGAAGAGAGGAATAGTCCCACAGGCATGAAAGGAAGCTATACTAATACCAGGCCCAAAGAAAGGAAAAGACCTGGAAGAACCAAATGGCTATCGACCTATCAGTCTGCTTAGCTGTGTAGGAAAATTAATGGAACGCATTATCAATGGCAGGCTAACATGGCATCTGGAAGAAAACCAACTCTTAACACCACACCAAGCAGGATTCAGAAAGTACAGATCCACTGAAGATCAAATAACCTATCCCATCCATGCTATCCTATCCCTAGCTATTCCATGCAGCTCCATCCATGTCACCCTATCCCTAGCTATCCCATCCATGCCATCCTATCCCTAGCTATCCCATCCATGCCATCCTATCCCTAGCTATCCCATCCATGCCATCCTATCCCTAGCTATCCCATGCAGCTCCATCCAAATGTCTGTACGTGTGTTAAGGTGTGCGTTCATGTGTTTATATGCATGTGCGTGTATGTATGTGTGTATGGATGAGTGTGTGTGTGTGCTCGTGTATGTATTGTATATCTTTGTATGTTTAAGTGTGCATGCATGCAGTGTATGCGAGGGAGTGTATATTCGGGTGTTATGTGAGTACGTGTGAGTAAGTATATGGATGTGTGCAGGTGTGTGTATTGCGTGGGTATGATGAGTGTGGGTGTGTGTATGTACATGTGTGTGAGAGAGAAGGGAGAGAGAGAGAGCGAGAGAGAGAGAGAGAGAGAGAGAGAGAGAGAGAGAGAGAGAGAGTTGAGCGCACGCATGTCATCTAACATGCTGATCCATATGTTTTGTGTATTCTCATTTTTTTTTCATATTATCATTTTGATGCACTTGATTTTAACATGCATAAAATGAATTCATGTAAATTACTGTAAAGCAAGTGAGAGAGTTAGTGAGTGTAAGAGAGAGAGAGAGAGAGAGAGAGAGAGAGAGAGAGAGAGAGAGAGAGAGAGAGAGAGAGAGAGAGTGAATGAGTGTGAGAGTGTGTGTATGTAAAGAGAGAGAGAGAGAGAGAGAGAGAGAGAGAGAGAGAGAGAGAGAGAGAGTTGAGCCCACGCATGTCATGTAACATGTTATTCCATATTTTTTATGTATTCCCATCTTTCATATTACGAGGTATCGTTTAATGCCATCTGATTGTCCTGTAACATGCCATTCCATATTTTTTTTTTTTTTTTTTTTTAAATTCTCATCTTAGCATTTTGTATGCCACTTGATTTTATCATGTATAATATAACATTACTGTGATTGTGAGTAAGAGAGTTAGTGTGAGAGAGAGAGAGAGAGAGAGAGAGAGAGAGAGAGAGAGAGAGAGAGAGAGAGAACGCAAGAGAGAGAGAGCAAGAGAGAGAGAGAGAGAGAGAGAGAGGAGAGAGAGAGAGAGAGAGAGAGGAGAGAGAGAGAGAGAGGGGGGGGGGAGAGAGAGAAAAAAGAGAGAGTTGAATTGCATCACTAATTTTTACGCTACATAATGTATATGTTCAATTTTTTCTCCACTTCTTGCAATTGCGAGAATTCTCACGACAATCGTCAGTGTCTCAATTGTGTGTAAAGTGTGGGAGTTTGTTCTTATTAGCTTCAGTGATCATGTGAGGCATAGTGTATTTGTCTAGATGTGAGGATGTATGTATGGGTGTGTATGTGAGGGATATGTGTGTGTGTGTGTGTGTGTGGGGAATGTGTGTGTGCCTGTGTGTGTGTGTGTGTGAGAGAGAGAGAGAGAAGAGAGAGAGAGAGGGAGAGAGAGAGAGAGAGAGAGAGAGAGAGAGAGAGAGAGAGAGGAGAGAGAGAGAGAGAGAGAGAGAGAGAGCGAGAATTGAGTGCTCGCATGTCCTGTAACATGCCATTCCATATTTTTTGTGTATTTTCATCTTTCACATTATCATTTTGTATGTATGGACACTTGATTTTATCATGTATAATATAACATTACTGTAATGTGAGTGAGAGGTTAGTGAGAGAGAGAGAGAGAGAGAGAGAGAGAGAGAGAGAGAGAGAGAGAGAGAGAGAGAGAGAGAGAGAGAGAGAGAGAGTTGAATTACATCACTAATTTTTAAGTTACAAAATGTATATGTACAATTTTTCTCCATTTTCTTTACAATTTTGCGACAATGCTCACGACAATCATCACTGTATGTGTGTGTAAAGTGTGGGAGTTCGATCATAATAGTAGGTTGGGGGATGGGGGGATGTGTGTGTGGGTGGATTCGTGATGTGTGTGGGTGGGCTCAGGATGTGTGGGTGGGCGGGGGTGGGATTGTGTGGGTGGGTGGGGGATTTGTGTGTGGATGCGTGCGAGATGTATGGGTGTATGGGGAGATGTGTTTGTGGGTGGGGGCTATGTGTTTGTCTAGGTGGTTGTGGGTGAGTGGGTGGAGGAGGATATGTTGGTGGATGATTGATGATGGGTTATGGGATGGGTGAGGGTACATGTGTGGGTGGGGAGATGTGGGGTGTGGGGATATGTGGTGGGTGGGGAGAATGTGTGCAGGTGGGGGTAGTTGTGGGTCTGGGGATGTGTGTGTGTGGGGTGAGGGAGGTGTATGGGTGTGGGATGTTTGGGTGGATGGGTGGGGAGTGTGTGTGCGTTGAGAGATGTGTGGGTGAATGTGTGGGGGGGATGTGTGTGGGTTGGGGGAAGGGTGCGTGATGGGTGTGGGTGATGGATTTGGAGATGTGTGTGTGGGTGGGGGATATGTCTGGCTGGGTGGGGGTGTGTGTGGCTGGATGGAGGAAGTATGTGTGGGTAGTGAGGGTGATTGTAGTTGAGGGGAAGTGTGGATGGGTAGGAGATGTGTGGATAGATGTGTGTGTGTGGGATGTGTCTTTGGGATGTGTGTGGGTGTGGTGTTGTGTGGGAGGGGAGGCTGGGTGTGGATAAATGATGTTCGTTTGGGTGGTGAAGGTGTGGTTGGGTTTGCAGGTGGGTGATAGGGATGTGTGTGAGGGTGGGGGATTTGTGCTTAGATGGGTGGTTGGGATGTGTGAGTGTGGGGTGGGTAGATAGATGTATGTGTTGATGAGTGGGTAAGGGATGTGTGGGTGTTAGTGGTTGAGGGATAAGTACGTGTGTCTAGGGATGTGTGAGGGATGAATGTATGGGGTTGGGGATGTGTGTGTGGGTTGTGTGTGCGTGGATGGGAGGTGTGTGTTTGTGAATGGGGAATATGTTGGTGGGGTGGGGATGTGTGTGTGAGGGATGTTTGTATGTGTGGGGAGATTTGCGTGGGTGGAGATGTGTGTGTATATGGTAGGAGTGTGTGGTTAAGGGATGTGTGGCTGGGGGAATGGGTGGATGGAGGATGTGTGGTTGGGTAGAGGATGTGTGGGTGGGTGATTGTATATGAGTAAGGGTGTGTGGTTAAGGGATGTTTGGTTGGGGGATGGATTGATAGAGGATGTGTGAGTGGGTAGAGGATATGTGGGTGGGTGAGTGTGTGCAGGTTAGGAGATGGTGGGGGATGTTTGTAGGTGTGGGCTCGGGATCTGTGAGTGGGCTGGAGGAGATGGGAGATTATGTGGGTGAGTGCGGAATTTGTGAGTGGGTAGGTGCGGAATATGTGAGTTGACGGGGAGATGTGTGTGTGGCTGAGGAATGTGTGTTTGGCTGGGTGGTTGGAGGTGTGTGGGTGGAGGAGTATATTGGGTGAGTGATTGTTGGTGGGAAATGGGACGGGTAGAGGATATGTGAGTGGGTGGGGAGATGTGTGTAGGTGGGGGATGTGTGGGTTATTGAATGTATGTGTGCTTGGGGTGTGGGTGGATGGGATGTGTGGTGGGTTAGAGGTGTGTGTGGGTGGGGAGATGTGTAGGTGTAGGGATGTGGTGGATGGGTGGGGGAATGTATTGTATGTGTGTGTGGTTGGGTGGGGGAGTTGGAGTGAATGGGGGATGTGTGGGTGGGTGGTGGATGTGTCTCATATCATAGTAATATGCATAGTTCATGTTTACAAAATTCATGTGACAATGTTTTTTTCCTATGCACTGTTGATGAAAGAAAGATGAGTGATTGGAAGGGCCGAATGTAAGACGGGCCTGCGTGCCCAATTTGTTACCCTTTGAAAATAAAGTCTGTTCTGTTTCGTTCGTTCGTTCCCCTATCCCTAGCTATTCCATCCATGCCATCTTATCGCTAGCTATCCCATGCATCTCCATACATGTCCCCCCTATCTATCCCATCCATGTCCCCCTATCCCTAGCCTATCCCATCCATGCCCCTCCTATCCCTAGCTATCCCATCCATGCCCTCCTATCCCTAGGCTATCCCATCCATGTCCCCTATCCCTAGCTATCCCCATCCATGTCCCCCTATCCCTAGCTATCCCATCCATGCCCTATCCCTAGCTATCACATCCATGTCCCCCTATCCCTAGCTATCCCATCCATGTCCCCCTATCCCTAGCTATCCCATCCATGTCCCCCTATCCCATCCATGTCCCCCTATCCCTAGCTATCCCATCCATGTCCCCCTATCCCATCCATGTCTCCCTATTCCTAGCTATCCCATCCATGCCCTCCTATCCCATCCATGTCCCCTATCCCTAGCTATCACATCCATGTCCCCCTATCCCTAGCTATCCCATCCATGTCCCCCTATCCCTAGCTATCCCATCCATGTCCCCTATCCCTAGCTATCTCATCCATGTCCCCTTATCCCTAGCTATCCCATCCATGTCCCCCTATCCCTAGCTATCCCACCCATGTCCCCCTATCCCTAGCTATCCCACCCATGTCCCCCTATCCCTAGCTATCCCATCCATGCCCCCTATCCCTAGCTATCCCATCCATGTCCCCCTATCCCTAGCTATCCCATCCATGTCCCCCTATCCCTAGCTATCACATCCATTCCCCCTATCCCTAGCTATCCCATCCATGTCCCCCTATCCCTAGCTATCCCATCCATGTCCCCCTATCCCTAGCTATCCCATCCATGTCCCCCTATCCCTAGCTATCCCATCCATGTCCACTATCCCTAGCTATCCCATCCATGTCCTCCTATCCCTAGCTATCCCATCCATGTCCCCCTATCCCTAGCTATCCCATCCATGTCCACCTATCCCTAGCTATCCCATCCATGCCCTCCTATCCCTAGCTATCCCATCCATGTCCCCCTATCCCTAGCTATCCCATCCATGTCCCCCTATCCCTAGCTATCCCATCCATGTCCCCCTATCTCTAGCTATCCCATCCATGTCCCCCTATCCCTAGCTATCCCATCCATGTCCCCCTATCCCTAGCTATCCCATCCATGTCCCCCTATCCCTAGCTATCCCATCCATGTCCCCCTATCCCTAGCTATCCCATCCATGTCCCCCTATCCCTAGCTATCCCATCCATGTCCACTATCCCTAGCTATCCCATCCATGTCCTCCTATCCCTAGCTATCCCATCCATGTCCCCCTATCCCTAGCTATCCCATCCATGTCCCCCTATCTCTAGCTATCCCATCCATGTCCCCCTATCTCTAGCTATCCCATCCATGCCCTCCTATCCCTAGCTATCCCATCCATGTCCCCTATCCCTAGCTATCTCATCCATGTCCCCTTATCCCTAGCTATCCCATCCATGTCCCCCTATCCCTAGCTATCCCACCCATGTCCCCCTATCCCTAGCTATCCCACCCATGTCCCCCTATCCCTAGCTATCCCATCCATGCCCCCTATCCCTAGCTATCCCATCCATGTCCCCCTATCCCTAGCTATCCCATCCATGTCCCCCTATCCCTAGCTATCACATCCATTCCCCCTATCCCTAGCTATCCCATCCATGTCCCCCTATCCCTAGCTATCCCATCCATGTCCCCCTATCCCTAGCTATCCCATCCATGTCCCCCTATCCCTAGCTATCCCATCCAAGTCCACTATCCCTAGCTATCCCATCCATGTCCTCCTATCCCTAGCTATCCCATCCATGTCCCCCTATCCCTAGCTATCCCATCCATGTCCACATATCCCTAGCTATCCCATCCATGCCCTCCTATCCCATTCAGCTCCATCCATGCCCTCCTATCCCTAGCTATCTTATCCATGTCCTCCCTAGCTATCCCATCCATGTTCCCCTATCCCTAGCTATCCCATACAGTTCCATCCATGTCCCCCTATTTCTGGCTTTCCCATCCATGCCCTCCTATCCCATTCAGCTCCATCCATGCCCTCCTATCCCTAGCTATCCTATCCATGTCCTCCCTAGCTATCCCATCCATGTTCCCCTATCCCTAGCTATCCCATACAGTTCCATCCATGTCCCCCTATCCCTGGCTTTCCCATCCATGCCCTCCTATCCAATTCAGCTCCATCCATGTCCTTCCCACATTATCCATTCGTATCTCGGCAACTGCTGTCTGTGAGATTTTAGCTCTTGGTCTATTTCGTTCCACCTGTGGATTCCAGACAAATGTATTTTATTAAACTATTCTCAGTGGATAATTGTAAATACCTAGGGCCATTTATAACATCAGACGGAAGGTGCACAACAGAGATTTGAGAGCACGATCGGGCAAGTAAAAGCTGCATTTAAGAAAATGAAAACTATCTTATGCAAATAGTAACTATCATTGAATGTAAGAAAGAGAGTGCTGAATTGCTGTATAGAACCTGTTTTGCTGTATGGCAGTGAATGTTAGAATGTAAATAAACAAATTAGGAAGAACTTGGAAGCAACAGAGATGTTGTTCTTGAGATAAATGTTGTGAATTATTTGGACTGTCAAAGTAACTAACAACGACTGCCTGAAAGAGGCTAATGAAACTAGAACATTATATACAACAATAAGACAGAGACAAACGGCTTTCTTTGGTCATGTGATGAGATGAGAGGCACTGGAGAACATCGTGACAACTGGAAAGATCGAGGGGAACAGAGGCAGAGGCCGACCAAGTGAAATGTTGTTGGATGGCTTGAGACGGTGGAATGGAGGAATATCAGCAACAGAGTTGATCCAGAACATCAAAGACTGAGATATGTGGAGAGACATGAACGACTACGCCAGCTGGCATGGCACTTGATGATGATGATTATTATTCTCAGGTTTTCTCATATATGTTCTACCCAGTGCCTGCATCTTTTCTTCACCTCTTGCATCGGTGGTATTTGTCCAGTTATCTCCATAAGCTCCACACTGGGTATTCTATCAATCAATCAATCATGTGCCGTGCCGGAAAGCGTGGGCGGTCATGACTCGCCATTTCACTCGATCACCAGTGTCGTGGATCAGCTCAGTGTTCCTGTCTTGTCCATGCCATGTGGCCAAGCCATCCAGGTATTTTTCCTCTCGGTCTTCCTCTTGGTCTGTTCACTTCGATCTTGCCAGTTGTCACTAAGTTCTCCAGTCCATTTCTTCTCATAACATGTCCAAAAAATTTTGACTGTCTACGTCTAATTTCTCTAATCAGTTTACGATGTTCATTTGTCTCCTGTAGTACTTGGTCATTGGTTTTTCTGTCTGTCCATGGTATTCTTTGCATTTTCCTCAGAAACCACATTTCTGCAGCCATCAGATGTTTTTCAGCTTGACTGTCCATTGTCCAAGTTTCACATCCATACAAAAGAAAAAGAACAGGCTCTATGTATCCTCTCAACACTCTTTTTCTCGTTTCAATTGACATCTTTTTATTGGTCAGAATGTTTTTCATCATGCTAAAGGCTACTTTCGCCATGGCGATTCTTGTTCTAATCTCTTCAAGGCATCTCCCATCAGATGTTATGACTGTTCCAAGATAATTGTACCGATTCACTTGTTGAAGAATATTTCCATTTACTTGTATATTACATTGTGGCACTTCTTCCTTCCTACTGACGACCATAATTCTAACCCCAGTTGCTCACTGTGTACAACAACCGCATCTACTAATTGTTGCAGGTCCTGCGCATTGTCTGCAATTAATGTTATTCTGTCATACCACGTTAATCCTCCTATTGTATGTAAGCACCAATTAGTGAGTGTTTGTTTTGTTAAGCTGCACTAATGAAGTCAAATTTAGAATAGCCCTAGGCAAAGCAACATTTCACAAAACGAAGAACGTTCTCTGCAGCATATCTTTGTTAATCAAGGTGAGGAGTTCTTAAGAGATATATCGAGCCAACCGGTCTGTGTGGCTGAAAGGAACACAGCGCTCTATCTCTTACACTGAGCCCTGACGACGGAGTAGCCGGTCAATCCCTACACTGGTCAGTTAGACTTCCACTTCTCGGGCAGAAAGCAATGGCAAACTACTGAAAGTAAACATGCCCATAAAATCAACCTAGTGTTTGGGTTGATCATGTCCTGCAAAGGACATGAAACAGTATATCGAGCCAGTCGTAATCTACGGAAGAGAATCATGGACAATTAGGAAACTAGTGGGGAATTGTGTGGAAGCTGTGGACAAGTGGTTTTGAAGAAGAAAGATGAGAACGCAGTGGACGGATAGAATGACGATATTGTGACAGATGTTAACTCACAAAAAGAACTGGTTACTCACATCAGAAGAAGACAGCCCACAATCTTTGTGCACGTCATGAAAAGGGAAATGCTTGAGCACACCGTGGAGGGGAGCTGATGGACAGCTGGACATTAGGGCATGGAGCATGGAGGACATTAGAATGAGAAATGGTTGGCAGTACACGAACCAGAAGAAGAAGAAGAAGAAGAAGAAGAAGAAGAAGAAGAAGAAGAAGAAGAAGAAGAAGAAGAAGAAGAAGAAGAAGAAGAAGAAGAAGAAGAAGAAGAGACAGACAGAAAGAATGGAGGAGGAGGAGGAGGAGAAGGAGGAAGAAGAAGAAGGCTGAGATATGATTCATCTTGTGCTTGCATACATGAGAGTTTACTGATGTATCCTATTGACAAATCGTACACTGCCGACATACTCCGACTTCATTGGGAACTGCTTCTTGATAACAGGGAGTATTCATTGTATATTTGCCTCTGCTTGTCTCCCGTGGGGAAGCGAGTACGACATGCCGTCTGCCTCGTCCTGAGGTCGTGGGTTTGTTTCTCCACTGCGTAATGTGGTTAACTCCGGGTATTTTGTGAGATCCCCTAGCTATGGGGTCTGTGCTGTGTGCCAGGCGGGGAGAGGTCGAGCTATACGGGATAAAACCCGGTGCAATGAAATCGATCCTTTTGCCTTAAACCCTTATCTTGTGTCGTATCTGGGGTTCCCGCTGGGGTTTAAACCCAACATTTGGTCACATTTCTAGGAGCAGCAGGGCTGACGTATAGATGAGATAGTCGTTAGCAAGGGAGTATAAGAAACGAGTCTTATTATCGCTTCTCGTGGTCAATCTTTGATTTTAACAACTCTCGATGCCATCGTCACGAAGGAGGTCATTTGCAATACGTCACTCTCATTACAACTCACCACAAAGATTATTGGGCCTGGGCTAGTTCCCCAAACGTAGGCACTTTCATGGCTAAGGTGTCTTAAATGTTCTGTATCCATCTTCGGGCTGGTCGACCCATGTCTCTTCTTTCATGAACCTTGGCTTCCATCACAATTTCTGAAACGACGGTGGTGTTTAATATGGTCAAAGTCTTTTGACGAATCTCAAAACTGAGAAGGAAGACCAGGAGAACTTTCAATCAGATGGCAGTCAGAACCATTAACAGTATGACTCTTCGCTGGCTGTTTAACGAGGGGACGGAGCGGTTGTGGGAATGTTCTGAGTGCAGTGATGTCGTTTCTTAGCTCAACTCAATTTGACTCATATGGTCAAAGTATGTTAGTAACCTAGTTTTTAGATATATCATAATCATCGTGTGCCATGCCCACCTTCGTATGCGCCCACGTCTCTACACAGATCTTGATCATTGTAGCATTTGACAGGTTGTTTCCACCATATGTGTATGTAACATGAATTGATTTACGAAAGATGAGTGTTGGGGGGGGGGGGGGGCGATTGTGGGACGAGACTGCCTGCCCAATTTGTGAATATTTTAAAATAAAGTCCGTGCGTCGGTGTTCTTGGTCAGCTCTGTGATGATCTTCCTCTATGCCACCGTCTCAGTTCACTAAGCATCACTCCTCTCGGTCTGCCTCTCCTCCTTCTGATCTGTCCATCCATCACGATGTTTTCCAACGCCCCCCCCCCCCCCCCCCTTCTCATGACATGACCAAAAAACGCCGACGATCTCTGTTTTATAGTTGTATATGACGCTCTACTCCCATTGTCCTTCTCGAGGCACTCATTATCAGTTACTCATATTTAAGTTTGAAATGTATAATACAGACTCCAGACACACGAACTACACAGAAAACAGACGCTGAAGAAACATAAAGTCAACCAATAAACAAAACATACAAACCAGCGTTTAAAACATCAAATGTATATCTCCAACCATTTATTTTCCAATTATAACGCTTACATGAACAAATCAATAGTTATTAAATATGCGACTTCAAACACGTATACATCATGTCACATGTTAACACATATGGACAGGATACACTCATACACGCTTCACATATTGGTTAGCACAAGCCTTCGAACACATATGGTGTGTATCAAATTTATAAACGGTACATTTTAACTCTAGTGTGTGTATATGCGCTTCGACTGAGAGAGAGAGAGAGAGAGAGAGAGAGAGAGAGAGAGAGAGAGAGAGAGAGAGAGAGAGAGAGAGAGAGAGAGAGAGAGAGATGAGCTAAGAATCGACATCACTGCACTCAAGGACATTCCCACGCGCGATCTGTCCCCTCGTTCAACAACCAGCGAAGAGTAAGAGTGAGAAAGAGGAGAGGGGAGAGAGAGAGAGATATTGAACTTTATTTTAAAAGGGTCACAATTTGGGCACGCAGGCCCGTCTTACATTCGGCCCTTTCAAGAGAGAGACTGTGTGTGTGTGTGTGTGTGTGTGTGTGTGCGTTTATGTGTGTGTGTGTGTGTGTGCGAGCAAGCGTCCGTGCGTACGAGTGTGTGTGCGTTTCTTCCCTTTCCCCGAGCTTCCTGTTTATATTTTGTATTCATGTGTATTTCCGCTATCAGTTCTAGAGCAGTCCCCCATATTTCCTTACACACACAGAAATGGTTACATATACGCCGATCTCCGGCTGGTTGCCCAATCAAAAGGCCAGCTTCTTCATCATGAGGTACACCCGAGAATCGATCTCAAACCCGTGCAAGTTGTTGGAGTCACCTTTGAGCCGCATCAGAAGCCCGCCAAATGACACGTACGCTGCCCTGGGGATGGGGGAAAAACAAACAAAATTAAGTTTTAGAATATGAATCAAATATAATTAAAGGACATCATATAAATATTATACGATATGCGGTTGATACAGTATTGATTACAGACAACGAAAAGGCTGTGCAATATTTAGTAGGCTTACACAGAAAATAATTAGGGTTAGAAGTAAGTTAAAAGAAAACCAGAGGTTAGGGTCGCCCGTAAGAAGAAAGAAATTCCACAATACAATATCCGAGTAAATGGGAATATTCTGAAACAAGTGAATCGGCACAACTATAACATCTGTTGGAAGGTGCCGTGAAGAGATTAAATTGCAAGATTAAAAATAATATAATTAAAAATAACAAGCTGTTAATTACAGTGAGGAAAACAGCGTTGAAGTGCTATATAGAACCTGTGTGCGTGTGAAACATGTACGATACACAGCACAAACTGATAATGAAGATTGTAGGGGAATGTGGATTGTAGGGGTAATGTGGATTGTGGGGGGCAATGTGGATCCCGGGGGAAATGTGGATTTCGGGGCAAATATGGATCCTGGGAGAAATGATGATCCTGGGAGAAATGTGGATTCTGGGAGAAATGTAAATCCTGTGAGAAATGTGGCCGGTGTGATACAGACCCCATCACCCAATCAGTGTCGATTAGTCTGTAAAATAAGGGGCCAGCACCATATACCCGACACGCCTTAGTCGGCAACTGGTCACAAACAGCCCACACAAACTGAGGTTGACTGCGAGGTCCTGTACAGGATATGCACCTAATATTGTTTTCATATACTATAAACACATAAAGAGACACGATTGTTCGCTTCTACTGTGCTATACGTAACAGGAAGTAATTGCTATGTGGCCTCAGCACGGTTTAATTTAAATTTGTGAAATCTAAAGAAGTGTACAAACGGCGGGAAACGAAGGCTGTCCATATCCCATAAGTATCTGTTCAGGCGGGTGATATATTGACATCATGCGGTTACCAAGCAGATTCGACGTCACTACACTAGAGACACATCTATAGGTGCTCGTTCTCATCCAGCAGACGTGGTATGGTTCGGATGCCCTGTCATTCGGTTCATGAGTGTGGTTTTTTTTCGTAGATCCATAGGGGTCGTCAATGGAGTTCTTTGTGCGACGCTTTCGTTATGCGGAAAGAAGACTGAGCGGTATGGGATAGAATCCGGTGCAATGAAGCCGTCTTTAACTCTTTGCCTTTAATCTATAAACACCTGGTCACCACATTACACGAACCATCTATAAATGAGATCTATCAATGTTACACCAACAATTTATAAATAACATATAACCAGAGTACACAACCAATTTATAAATGAGACCTGCGGGACGGCACACGACCAATCTATAAATTACATCTAACCAGATTATATGAACAATCTGTAAATTACATCTGACCAGATTTCACGAACAATCTATAAATTACATACGACCAGATTACATGAACAATCTATAAATTGCATGTGACAAACGGGGTGTGTGATTATACAATCTATAAATGAGATGTACATACATTAAACAGGCAATCTATAAATGGCATCTGATCAGATTACACGAACAATCTATAAATGGCATCTAGTCATATTACATGAACAATCCATATACGACATCTGAGCAAGCTACACAAGCCATGTATAAATTACATCTGAGCAGACAACACAAGCAATGTATAAATTACATCTGAGCAGACTACACTTCCAATGTATAAATTACATCTCAGTAGACAACACAACCAATGTATAAATTACATCTCAGCAGAATACGCGACAAATATATCAATTACATCTGAGCAGAATACGCGGTAAATCTATAAATGACAACTGAGCACATACGAACAATCTATAAACGACATCCGGCAACATAACACGACCGATCTACAAATAAGATCGACCATCGTCACTCCAGCAATCTATGAGAAGCCGTCTCCCACATTTCACAAAAAATCACTCACTGACATCTGGTTACGCATAACCAACAAGTTATAAACAAAGTCCAGCAAAACAAACAAATCATATTTCCCACAACAGAAAAGCCAGCAGCGACATGGCAGGCCTGGAGCTAGATTCAAGCGGCGACAAGGATCAGCTGATTTCGCGGCAATGCGAATAGTGGTTGTTGAAGGCATTCTAATACAACCAGCTAACCACACTGCCAGAAAGCAGAGATCGGCCTAAAGACAAGCTCATCTTTTCCACCGCCGAAACAGTTCCTAGACATCCCCGACAGTTCATCATCAAACTCTCACGAACAGATACACTGAATCCCCAATATGGCATCTAATTGGACCTTGCAAGAGGTATGCAAAACGAATGAAACATCCAAGGAATATCCCTTGTTTTATACTATTCAAAAGAACAATCCGTGTCTGGCACTTGATCAAATATACCCCGGTCTCATTTCTCAATCAGTGTTTACAGTAAATAAATCATCAATCTCGCGACACAACTACCCAATCAGACAAATGTCTATATTGTATTCATACTCTGCCTGCATGTCGAACCTGCACTACTTAATGATGCGGATAAAGACGATAGCGTTGCACAATATGACATAAGCAATTACGTATTAGGCTATGATCACGTGAGAAGACTGCGTAAACATGGCTAAAACTGCTGTCGGTGTGTGAAACAATCATAATCGTCATCCAGTGCCATATCTGCTTTGACAGCTGTTTTGCGTCCCAAATATTTTGAACCCTGGATCTTCACGATGGACATACAGTAATCTCCTAGTGCTTCTCTTGATGTTGTCCATTCATAAAATAACATTGTTTCCCTCTAGAACACTTGCCCTCCGACATTCATATAATAACATTGTTTCCCTCTAGAACACTTGCCCTCCGACATTCCCTCCGGAATGTATTTAAAAAAAGGAACTGTTTCTGTATATACAATAAACCTTCATATGACTGGCACCTTACCGCCTTGATAGACGATAGTGTGTAAAATGAAGTTACGCCTCTCCATAGCACAAAGTCTGACCATAATTTAGAAACCATGTGTTGCCCATGCAGCATGATACTCTCTCTCTCTCTCTCTCTCTCTCTCTCTCTCTCTCTCTCTCTCTCTCTCTCTCTCTCTCTCTCTCTCTCTCTCTCTCTCTCTCTGCCCAGTTTACTCCAGAGCAAAGATAAAACCAATATGTCTGGAGCAAGACAAGCTGCAGAAACTGCTGGATCAACAAAGCAATACTCTTAACTGTCTGCCTGTCTCTGATACCAATTTTAGGACGCCAGGTCGACCAATGAGCGGCAAGTGGTCAGACACAATTGGATCAAGTGGGGATAGATGAGTTGAGTTAAGAACCGACATCACTGCACTCAGGACATTCCCATACGTGATCCGTTCCCTCGTTCAACAGCTAGCGAAGAGTCACAATGCTAATCGTTCCAGCTGTCATCTGACTGAAAGTTCTCCTGGTCTTCCCTCTCAGTCATGAGATTCGTCCAGAACCCCTGCCAATCCCCCGCCATATCATTCTCTCCACATACGGGTTCTCAGTCTGTTGCCCCGTTTTACCCACCTGGTCCATATTACTGTACAGGCTAGTGGATGCACTATTCAGAAAGCTAAAGCGACCCACAGCATGATGACAGAGCACCAGACAGAATAAGTGAGTGATGACACCGCGTCGAAATATCAAGAGGCTCGTCACATGACAGGATGTTATCTCTTTTAACGTTTCATATACGAAATGTCTCGTCACACGGCTCGGAGAATAGTTTTAAACTCCGTGTGTCTTGTGGAACTCTTCAGGCCAACACGGTAGTTAATGTGCCGCTTTATTTCTCGACCACCTGCATTAACAAACAAACAAACAAACAAACAAAACTTATGTTGGGGCCTCAATAATAATGCAGTAGGAGAATGAGTATTTTCTTGGTCTGACAGATTTTATGTCGTTATTATCATCATCATCTTACACTTTTGCCGTCAAGCGTCGTGGATGGGTTTAGTTGACGTCCCAGTTCCTGGTGGGTGGACCTTGGTAGTGTCATTCCGTATGAATGTACAATGTCTTTGATGTCGTTAATCTATTATCTTCTTGGGTGTCTTCTCGCTATCGTATCAGATCTTCTTTGATGTAGCGTCAGTGCTAGTAGTAGGCAGCGTTGGAATCTAACGAGATGGCCGAACCATTTGATCTTCTGCATTTCAATATGTGTGACACAGGATGTTGATCCCACTGTCTGTCTGAAAACGGCATTTATTATTCGGTCTGGGAAAGTTAACATGAAAACTCTCAGCTGTCCCCAACCATCTCTTCTCGCAGGTGTTGATTTTGCGTTAGTGTGATTTGTATAATACCCATGTTTCATATTGATAATGATGGTATGGTGGATGTGAATATGGTATTTATTATCTGTCGTTTTGCGGACATAGGTAAACGAGGGGCATTCAAATGAAAACCTTACAAGTGTGATAGATATTACAATAACCAAGCCATTGTCTTGTAACGTGTAAATGCTGTTGTTAAGGATGTCAGGGGTGTTAAGCACGAAACATCACGGTGCAGACGAACATGGTGACGTAATAAGGACAGTTTAAAGATGGCTGTCCCATTTCTGACATGCACCAAAGAATAGCAGCGTTCTGTTATCCGTTTTTTTCTTTAAATCAGTGAAGGGGTGTAACCTATAGAAATTCATCGGCGAATGAAGGTCCAGTATGGTGGTGCATGCCTTTCAGTCCAGCGAGTGTATAAGTGGAGTAGGAAGTTTTAAACGTTTCGGTCCGATGAAGAGGTACAACAGGTGGTGCATGAGTTACAAAGACGACCAAGGATTGATTTTTTTTCTACAGAAATCCAAGCTCTTTATCGGCGCAGGAGGACTTGCATTGAACACAGTGGTGACTACATCGGAAAATGATACACTTGTACTTTACTTTTTCAGAATATATTTACACAATACAACCACACCACCACCCCCCTAAAAAAAGTTTTTTAAAAAGGTTTTCATTAAAACTCCCTCGTAGTTATAATTAGACGTTTCAGTTTGGGTGATAGCTGAAACGCCCTAAACCCGGTGAGGGAACTCTGCCACCCCCAGGTCTCATCCCAGAGAGTCGGAATGAGCTTGAATCCTGCCCTGGTTGCATCCTAATGCGTATCTCAACAGATGTGAAGTTCCCGTGCCGATCTCACACACCCGGCAAGTTTCCGAGAATGGAGCGAGACAGGACATCTCTGCAACAGCCGCCGAGGAGGTAATAGTAATACTTCGCGACATGGGTCGAATAAAAAGTCCCTATACCAACCTCACTAGGATAGGTAGAAGCTTTTTTCAGGGCCCAAACAATCTTACCGCCGATACATAGGACATACGGAATGGAACTCGGGTCTTCCATAGGATTCATATACAACAAACCTAAAGGGGTTCAGTTCAAGACAAGACTATTGATTTCATTGCACCCACTTCTATCCGATGTGGTCCGGCCTTTCTTCCAGCACAGCGGCCCGCAGAAAGGGTCACACAGAGCACGAACTCTTTAGCTCCCAAGATAACACCCAGCCAGGGGTTTCCGTAAAAATAAAACATCCTCTCGTAAACAGAATAACCAAATCCGAAAACGAACCCCAACACTTCGTACAGTGAGGAAAGCGGTTTACCGTTTCGCCACGGAATCCCCCTAAACCAACCAACCAGCCAGCCAACCAACCAGCTAGCCGGCCAACTAACCAGCCAACGAGCCAGAGTAACAAGCACTTGACAACTAAATAGTCAATGACGGTTTTCCCTGACCACATCAGATACCCGAAGCAGGAAGTATGAATGACGTTTTCCCTTTTCTCCGAAATCTTCGCCAAGTAAAAGCTGATGTTTCTGGTTACTGCTGAACTGGCTTATCCCTTAACGTCATCTTTAAAAATACTGTAATTCAGTCATCAAACGTCTAAGGTCATAAGGTCGATCGTAATTTTAATAGATCGGCCTATTAGTGTTTATGGTAATTTTTATAGTTCGGACTATCCGTCTTTATAGTAATTTGAATAATTCAGCCTGATCATGTTTACACTGGTTCTAATAGCTTAGCCATGAAGAGAGTAATAAGAAGTTACTAGGAGAATGCAGAGATGAGGACCTATAGAATGCTGACAACACCATGGACTGATAGAGATGAGGTTCTATAGAATGCTGAGGACACCGTGGACAGATTGAAATATTGTTCTATAGAATGCTGAGAGCAATGTGGACAGATTGAGATGGTGTTCTATAGAATGCTGAGAGCAATGTGGAAAGATTGAGATGTTGTTCTATAGAATGCTGAGAGCAATTTGGACAGATTGTGATGTTGTTCTATAGAATGCTGAGAGCAATGTGGGCAGATTGAGATGTTGTTCTATAGAATGCTGAGAGCAATGTGGGCAGATTGAGATGGTGTTCTATAGAATGCTGAGAGCAATGTGGACAGATTGAGATGTTGTTCTATAGAATGCTGAGAGCACTGTGGACAGATTGAGATGTTATATGTTGTTCTATAGAATGCTGAGAGCACTGTGGACAGATTGAGATGTTGTTATATAGAATGCTGAGAGCACCGTGGACAGATTGAGATGTTGTTCTATAGAATGCTGAGAGCACCGTGGACAGATTGAGATGGTGTTCTATAGAATGCTGAGAGCAATGTGGACAGATTGAGATGTTGTTCTATAGAATGCTGAGAGCACTGTGGACAGATTGAGATGGTGTTCTATAGAATGCTGAGAGCAATGTGGACAGATTGAGATGGTGGTCTATAGAATGCTGAGAGCAATGTGGACAGATTGAGATGTTGTTCTATAGAATGCTGATAACATCGTGGACTGATAGAGATGAGGTTCTATAGAATGCTGAGAGAATTGTCGCTTTGAAATAAACATTTCCGCCTAAACAGTTAAAGAATTACCTCGGCCAGAGCGAGTTAAAGTAACAGTTGGAATGTATTACTTTCGCTGTCATAGACAAGACTCGCCACCGCATTAGGCGTTGGTCCCCTGGGCCAAAACCATACAGTAATTCTTACATGCATCCACCAGTCTGCGCTTGACCTCGTACACACCGCTCCTTTTATCTGGTATTCGTGGAAGTAGCCATTTCCTGTCAGACCCAAGTGCTAGGCACTCAAAGAGGTTTTGTCCTACGGGCTTGTGAGTAATCTTCATGCTCATCGTTGACGGGAATTTGGGAAGCAATGTAGACACAAATAATTGGGTAATGTGTAGAGATGTTGAAATAAGAATAAATGAGGCGCGATGACCTTTCATAACAAATGACGTTAACCGCAGTACCAAACTTAGAATTGTTAACGCCAATGTTAAATGAGCACTACTGGAAACTTGAAGTCAACGGAAGTTAACCGTAGTACCAAACTTAGAATTGTTAACTCCAATGTTAAATGAGCACTATTAGAAACTTGTGGGAGTCAAAGGAAGTTAACCGTAGCACCAAACTTAGAATTGTTAACTCCAATGTTAAATGGGCTATTTTGAATGGGTCAGACATATGGAGAACAACTAAAAGATTTATTAATAAACTACAAACATTGACTATTGGTGTCTGCGAGGCAATAGTGTAAATAAAATGATGTGATGGAAACACATCACACTGAACCAAGATGTGAGGGCAAGGCGCAGACGCTGGGTAGGGACACACACACTGAGAAAACCCGAGGGCAGTGTAACTAGACATTCTCTTGTCTGGAACACACTTGGCAAGCGAAATAGAGGAAGAGATAAATACACAAGGAGGAGAGAATTATGGACATAGATGAATAATATTTGGGAGATATGGTGGCGCTGCAGGAGAGAGGAAACTATAGGACGGCTTAGTGTGGCTTGGTTGGGGGGCTCTGCTACACAGTGGGATAAAAATGGAGGAGGAGGAGGAGGAGGAGGAGGAGGAGGAGGAGGAGGAAGAAGAAGAAGAAGAAGAAGAAGAAGAAGAAGAAGAAGAAGAAGAAGAAGAAGAAGAAGATTATTAACTTTCATGTACGTGTTAAGTCATACATGCCGTATGAAGGTATAAGCATATATGCAAGTCTATACGTGCTTATGTATATTATGTAATACAATGTATGTGCTCTTTGTATTACGTGATACAATGCTGTTTGTAGATCAGCGCCCCCCCCCCCCGCCTCCCCCATATAGATAAAACCAACATACCGCGACAGATAACCCAAGCAAACATATCCATCAACTATTTAAACAGATAAGCTTATTAGAAATGTCATAGGTTATTAATAGCGATGACGATGGTTCGACCTACTTAAACTTCAATGGTTGTATAGGAGCACTTTCACTACCGCCTTGTGCTTCTGACTGACACACACACACACACACACACACACACACGCGCGCACACACACACACACAAAACGTGATTTGCGGGTCTACTTACGTTATAAAACGAATTTCATTAGGGCGAGAACAAAAGAACCGTAAAATTTAGAGGGAAAAACAATATCAAGTAACTGGTTCTTGTATTAATGTGATCTTGAAATAATCTTAATTCCCCCCCACTGGAAACCCTAAAATTCCCCACCGGTTGAGAACCACTGGTCTGGTGTGTCCTCATATATTTCATTCTCTGATTTCTTGTTTCTCTTAGCGGTTGTTGTTCCCGTTCTTTTCTTGTATGCTTCTCAGATTTCCGCTACTCAGATCTGTTTTTGTTTGTTTGTTAATTTAATTTATTTTTTACCCGTGTTCCCCCGATATCTCTGTGTCTGAAATCTGCGTCTCTGATATATGTTTCTCTCACATCTCTGCTTCTCTCATCTCTAGTTCTCTACTGTTCTGCTTCTCTAATCTCTGCGTCTTATCACTACTATCCCGATCACGCATTCTTTGATATATGTTTCTCTTATCTCGGCTTCTCCGATGTCTCTTTCTCTGACCGTTTCTATTTTCCCAGTTTCTCTCATCTATGCTTCTCCGATAACAGTTTCTCCAATCTCTCTCTCTCTCTCTCTCTCTCTCTCTCTCTCTCTCTCTCTCTGTTTCTCTCACCCCAGCTTCTTATATCTGTTTCTCTAATCTCTCTTTTGCTGATCTCTGTGTCTCTAATCTCTAAGCAGCTGATCTCCGCGTCTCTGATATACCGATTTCTGTTTCTCCGAACTCTGTTACTTTGATCTCTGTTTCTCCGCTTTTCTTATCTATGTTCCTCTTCTTCCTGCTGCTCTGAGATCTCTTTCTCTCATCCCTGCTTGTCTTCATCTCTGATTTCTCCTTCTGTGATCTCTGCTACTTTCTATGAGTTCCCGTGAATGGTCTCTGACACTACACTTAATGCTAGCACCCACTCGGTATAATGTGGAATGCCTTAGGAAGTTAACGCGTCTTCACTTGACCATATGACGACTGGAGTACCAACTGATATATTAAAAACAGCGCATGTAACACCATAGGCCCAACACGCCTTAAATCGCATAAACGGGTCTGTTACTTTACTGGCGATCATGCTTCCCACTCGCATATAGATTTGTAGCATCATGATCAAGTGCCATGCCTGCTAGCGTAGGCGTTCATGACTCTCCATAGATCTCGGTCTTTGATTTTCTGGATCAACTGCTGGTGATATTTCTCTATGCCACCGTCTCATTTCACCAGCATCATTTATATAGATATACTATTGTATTTATCATGTAACGGGCTTGCAATAAACATACAAGACCGCAAGCCCCAAAAGCCCACGTCTTTCATTGTCCCCATAATTACCCATCAACACCCCACCCAGAAACACACTCACTAGCACGTCACATCATATCTTATCGGCAATGCTATCATATAAACGTACATCATCCTACCTGTGAATCAGTAATTGCCAATTTCGTGTGAGCACAGCAATCACCACTCTATGCAATCCACTAACACACAACTTGTAACTGAGTCGTATTGACATATACTTACGTTATCCCCACTCCTAAATATCACACGAATGACACTCCCTAAAATACACACATAACAACTGCAGCGACGGCAGGATTTGAAAACAAACGCAAAATTAAAAAAAAACTAAACATGAAAAAAAAAAAATAAGATTCAGGCGAAAATGAAGTCATGTGATGCTACTTCCTAACTGCCAGGTGGTAAAACTGCAACCAAACAGGAATTTTATTTGGTTGTGATGAGTTTTCGCAGTTAACAGCGGAGCTGTGTTTCGGGGGAAATGTAAACGGCTATAAAGGACAGATGGAATGTGTGTGTGTGTGTGTGTGTGTGGGGGGGGGGGGGAGTAAATACTGGTGTGAGCGGGCGAATGTGGCTAAGGGGTGTTGAACGTGGCTTCACAATTACAACATACCGGGTTCGGAGTCAGTAGTTTGCAGCCTCCCTGGTAACAGTCGGTGAGTTTCGATTTGAGTATTAGTGTGCGTACTTGCGTGCATGCGAGTTTATTAGTGTATCAAGTAGCACTACTATGGGGTTATCAAGTAGCAGTGTTATGGGGGTATCAAGTAGCACTACTATGGGGTTATCAAGTAGCAGTGTTATTTGGGTATCAAGTAGCACTGTTATTTGGGTATCAAGTAGCACTACTATGGGGTTTCAAGTAGCAGTGTTATGGGGGTATCAAGTAGCACTGTTATTTGGGTATCAAGTAGCACTGTTATTTGGGTATCAAGTAGCACTACTATGGGGTTATCAAGTAGCAGTGTTATGGGGGTATCAAGTAGAACTGTTATTGGGTATCAAGTAGCAGTGTTATTTGGGTATCAAGTAGCACTGTTATTTGGGTATCAAGTAGCACTGTTATTTGGGTATCAAGTAGCACTGTTATTTGGGTATCAAGTAGCACTACTATGGGGTTATCAAGTAGCACTGTTATTTGGGTATCAAGTAGCACTACTCTGGGGTTATCAAGTAGCACTGCTCTGGGATTATCAAGTAGCAGTGTTATGGGGTTATCAAGTAGCACTACTATGGGGTTATCAAGTAGCAGTGTTATGGGGTTATCAAGTAGCAGTGTTATGGGGTTATCAAGTAGCAGTGTTATGGGGTTATCAAGTAGCAGTGTTATGGGGTTATCAAGTAGCGGTGTTATGGGGTTATCAAGTAGCACTACTATGGGGTTATCAAGTAGCAGTGTTATGGGGTTATCAAGTAGCAGTGTTATGGGGTTATCAAGTAGCAGTGTTATGGGGTTATCAAGTAGCAGTGTTATGGGGTTATCAAGTAGCAGTGTTATGGGGTTATCAAGTAGCAGTGTTATGGGGTTATCAAGTAGCACTACTATGGGGTTATCAAGTAGCAGTGTTATGGGGTTATCAAGTAGCAGTGTTATGGGGTTATCAAGTAGCAGTGTTATGGGGTTATCAAGTAGCAGTGTTATGGGGTTATCAAGTAGCAGTGTTATGGGGTTATCAAGTAGCAGTGTTATGGGGTTATCAAGTAGCAGTGTTATGGGGTTATCAAGTAGCAGTGTTATGGGGTTATCAAGTAGCAGTGTTATGGGGTTATCAAGTAGCAGTGTTATGGGGTTATCAAGTAGCAGTGTTATGGGGTTATCAAGTAGCACTACTATAGGGTTATCAAGTAGCAGTGTTATGGGGTTATCAAGTAGCAGTGTTATGGGGTTATCAAGTAGCACTACTATGGGGTTATCAAGTAGCACTGCTCTGGGGTTATCAAGTAGCACTGTTATGGGGGTATCAAGTATCACTACTATGGGGTTATCAAGTAGCACTGTTATGGGGGTATCAAGTAGCACTACTATGGGGTTATTAAGTAGCACTACTATGGGGTTATCAAGTAGCACTACTATGGGGTTATCAAGTAGCACTGCTCTGGGGTTATCAAGTAGCATTGTTATGGGGGTATCAAGTAGCACTACTATGGGGTTATCAAGTAGCAGTGTTATGGGGTTATCAAGTAGCAGTGTTATGGGGTTATCAAGTAGCACTACTATGGGGTTATCAAGTAGCAGTGTTATGGGGTTATTAAGTAGCAGTGTTATGGGGTTATCAAGTAGCACTACTATGGGGTTATCAAGTAGCACTGTTATGGGGTTATCAAGTAGCACTGCTCTGGGGTTATCAAGTAGCACTGCTCTGGGGTTATCAAGTAGCACTATTATGGGGGTATCAAGTAGCACTGTTATGGGGGTATCAAGTAGCACTGCTCTGGGGTTATCAAGTAGCACTATTATGGGGGTATCAAGTAGCACTGTTATGGGGGTATCAAGTAGCACTGCTCTGGGGTTATCAAGTAGCAGTGTTATGGGGGTATCAAGTAGCAGTGTTATGGGGGTATCAAGTAGCAGTGTTATGGGGGTATCAAGTAGCACTGCTCTGG
Source organism: Cepaea hortensis (assembly GCA_963921405.1). Lineage (NCBI taxonomy): Eukaryota > Metazoa > Mollusca > Gastropoda > Stylommatophora > Helicidae > Cepaea > Cepaea hortensis. The sequence goes on along the minus strand of OY992891.1, from coordinate 74,535,657 downwards.
GGTTATCAAGTAGCACTATTATGGGGGTATCAAGTAGCAGTGTTACGGGGTTATCAAGTAGCAGTGTTATGGGGGTATCAAGTAGCACTGTTATGGGGGTATCAAGTAGCACTGTTATGGGAGTATCAAGTAGCACTGTTATGGGGGTATCAAGTAGCACTGTTATGGGGGTATCAAGTAGCACTGCTCTGGGGTTATCAAGTAGCACTATTATGGGGGTATCAAGTAGCAGTGTTATGGGGTTATCAAGTAGCAGTGTTATGGGGGTATCAAGTAGCACTGTTATGGGGGTATCAAGTAGCACTGTTATGGGGGTATCAAGTAGCACTGTTATGGGGGTATCAAGTAGCACTGTTATGGGGGTATCAAGTAGCACTGTTATGGGGGTATCAAGTAGCACTGTTATGGGGGTATCAAGTAGCACTGTTATGGGGGTATCAAGTAGCACTGTTATGGGGGTATCAAGTAGCACTGTTATGGGGGTATCAAGTAGCACTGTTATGGGGGTATCAAGTAGCACTGTTATGGGGGTATCAAGTAGCACTGTTATGGGGGTATCAAGTAGCACTGCTCTGGGGTTATCAAGTAGCACTGTTATGGGGGTATCAAGTAGCATTGTTATGGGGGTATCAAGTAGCACTGTTATGGGGGTATCAAGTAGCACTGTTATGGGGGTATCAAGTAGCACTGTTATGGGGGTATCAAGTAGCACTGCTCTGGGGTTATCAAGTAGCACTACTATGGGGGTATCAAGTAGCACTGTTATGGGGGTTATCAAGTAGCACTGCTCTGGGGTTATCAAGTAGCACTGTTATTTGGGTATCAAGTAGCACTGCTCTGGAGTTATCAAGTAGCACTGTTATGGGGGTATCAAGTAGCACTGTTATGGGGGTATCAAGTAGCACTGTTATGGAGTTATCAAGTAGCACTGTTATGGAGTTATCAAGTAGCACTGTTGTGGAGTTATCAAGTAGCACTGTTATGGGGGTATCAAGTAGCACTGCTCTGGGGGTATCAAGTAGCACTGCTCTGGGGTTATCAAGTAGCACTACTATGGGGTTATCAAGTAGCAGTGTTATGGGGGTATCAAGTAGCAGTGTTATGGGGGTATCAAGTAGCACTGCTCTGGGGTTATCAAGTAGCAGTGTTATGGGGGTATCAAGTAGCAGTGTTATGGGGCTATCAAGTAGCACTGCTCTGGGGTTATCAAGTAGCACTGTTATGGGGGTATCAAGTAGCACTGTTATGGGGGTATCAAGTAGCACTGTTATGGGGGTATCAAGTAGCACTGCTCTGGGGTTATCAAGTAGCACTACTATGGGGGTATCAAGTAGCACTGTTATGGGGGTATCAAGTAGCACTGCTCTGGGGTTATCAAGTAGCACTGTTATTTGGGTATCAAGTAGCACTGCTCTGGGGTTATCAAGTAGCACTGTTATGGGGGTATCAAGTAGCACCGTTATGGGGGTATCAAGTAGCACTATTATGGAGTTATCAAGTAGCACTGCTCTGGGGTAATCAAGTAGCACTGCTCTGGGGGTATCAAGTAGCACTGCTCTGGGGTTATCAAGTAGCACTGCTCTGGGGTTATCAAGTAGCACTGTTATGGGGGTATCAAGTAGCACTGTTATGGGGGTATCAAGTAGCACTGCTCTGGGGGTATCAAGTAGCACTGCTCTGGGGTTATCAAGTAGCACTGCTCTGGGGTTATCAAGTAGCACTGCTCTGGGGTTATCAAGTAGCACTGTTATGGGGGTATCAAGTAGCACTGTTATGGGGGTATCAAGTAGCACTGTTATGGAGTTATCAAGTAGCACTGCTAAGGGGGTATCAAGTAGCACTGCTCTGAGGTCAGCCTAGTCTCTGCGAGTTTAGGTATAGTTGTTGCCATAATAGATGCCGCAGTTGTAGGTTTGAAGTTTTAGGCCTTTTAAGTGGTATACTCTCCTCCATAATGCCTGCCGCCCCAGAGGTTATGTGTTCGAATCTCCAGCTCTGAGGTATCCTACCGTGTTTCGTCGAAATTAAGATTTACCCCTAAAATAGGCCCTAGCACGATTTTTTCAGGATGTATTTAATATAAGACCTGCTCCTAAAATAGGCCCTAGTTAAGACCGTTAGCTAGAATGCAGGTATTAAAGGTGCACTTGCATTGAGGTACTTTATTGATGACATCGACTTTTCTACCTACCAACTCTCCAACATGATTGCATGGATGAAAATGCGGTGTTTATGGGCCTAGGATCTTAAACGACAATTGATCAGATGGAATTCGGGATTTAGAATTTAAAGAGTTATGACGATGTTCCAGAAGAAGATGACATGACTGCATTTTAATTTAATAAATGTAGAATTTTGTACGTGACTAAATGTCTTTTTGTTTTAATCTAAATAAAAAAAAACAACATAATAATAATAAGACATCCTCCGAAAATAAGCCCTAGTGCATTCTTTTGAAGCTAAAATTAATATAAGACCCGGTCTTATTTTCGGGGAAACACAGTAGTCTGCGAGTTAAGGTATGTTACTGCCATAATAGATACAGCAGCTGGGTTGTAAAGTTTTGGGCCTTCGAATGGCATACACTCCTCCAGAACGCTTGTCGCCTGAGAGGTTATGTTTTCAAATCTCCATCAAGACGGACTTAAAACTGACCAAGTCAAAACAGTCTAAAATGTGTCCAGTAAATCTTCTATGAGGTAAAAGCGGACGGGCCAGCGTGAGATTGACCACATAACCAAACGAGTGAACTACGAAAATATGAAGCTAGCCTCATATACTTAACACGCCTCAGTGCGTTTGTAAAAGGTTATTTAGTTTTTTTTTTTACTTCAGAATATGATGAGGTGGTCAGTCTCTTCTCCCCACCCCCTTAATCTTCGAGGTTGCCTTTCGTTCTAAGAGGAACTCTGAAAATTATCCGGTATCCATTTCATGAGGGTGGGCGACCTCAGAGTCATACTATTCCCCACCCCCTGCATATCCTATTTACAGGACATCGCTGTCAACACCAGCATTTTACCGCTGTTGTTGATGTCTTGGCAAGATTACGCTCAGTAGTTTGCCATTGCTTTCTGGGCGACCGGCTCACATACCCCCGTAAGTAACGGTCGCGGCGAGAACCGTTACCGATTCTCGAGCAGCCGCGTTTGCTCATGTGAATAAACGGGATTACGGAGAAAGTCGCTAACCCCTAGAGCAGGGGTGGCCAACCTTTTCAGCTGGCGGGCCAAATTTCAGAAATAATATTTTCTGCCGGGCCACGCACCTAATTTTTTTAATTTTTTTTTTTTGTTAATTAAAGTAAACAAGCAAGCGTGCTACAGCCTCGACCAAATAATCGCTTCCCACTCCACCGGCCGCAACATGATGTCCGGCGGGCCTCATGCGGGCCCGCGGGCCTCGTGTTGGCCACCCCTGCCCTAGAGCCATACTTTTTTTTTTAAATTCGCATATCCGTTTACAGGACATCGCTGTCAACAGCAGCATCTTTCAGCTGTCTGTTGATTTCTTGGCAAGATTTACGCTCAGTGGTTTGCCATTGCTTTCTGAGCGGCCGGCTCAGTTATCCCGCAAGTCACCAGCGGGGGACGGACCGCTCTCAGTTCTCGCCCGCTACGAGACTCTGCGTGATAAACGGGATTACGGAGAAAATGGCCCCTCGGCAAGAGAGACCGGCAGAGCCATACTAGTCGGGACAAAAGAAACCTACCGCTACTGGGAACTGACCCCACACAGCTGACTTGGTCAGTTGCATACTTTGCTATCATGACACATAAAGTTTGCACGGGAAATCTTTCAACATATTTTGTAAGCTGCGGGAGGCGGGGGGGGGGGGAGGAGAGAGAGAGAGAGAGAGAGAGAGAGAGAGAGAGAGAGAGAGAGAGAGAGAGAGAGAGAGAGAGAGAGAGAGACTTCAGGAAGAAATTTTGTGGAAATCGCGCAGTGACCTAGTATAACAGAGAGCCTACACCTCACAGCCTCACGGCAGTCCCAGGCAGGGCACTAGCTTTACCACAGTATGAGCTAATGTGCGTGCTTGTGTGTGCTTGAATACACGCACGTCTGTGAACTTTGTCATCAAATAATGTGTGCCCGTTATAATTTGAATGCTTAGTCAGCAACTGCGTTGTTACGCAAACCTAAATGAATGCGGCGTAGGTCTGGGATCTAGTCCACTCGTAATTATAATTAACTTGCTGCGAGCATCATTTGTTTGTCATCACTGCCATCTTATTAATTGGAGGAGTTTAAGGGCGTCGGTTTAATGTAAGAGACAGACCCAGTTTGGGTACATCACGCTGGCATCGCACTTAAGCGGTCATCTGCTGCTTATAGTATCTTATGGTGTAAAACAGGGAGGTCTTGAGCCTGAGGAATTAAGACCGCCTGGCTAGTGCAGTCGCCGCAAACTGTCCAGGTTGGGGTTGTCTTTCTGCACCTGATAGAAAAGGAAAATGCACATCTTACCGAGGAAGCACGGCATTCTAGCCACTCGGCCAGCCGCCCCTCTAACAATTAAGTGTGAGGGACATTCACATAATGGGATGGACCAACATCTGTCTGTCAGTGTACCACCTCAGCCGGAGATGTGTCCATTATAGCCAGCCTTCACTGCGACGACGGCACTTCACTGAAACCATACCGAACAAATCGCGCCACAAGTCGGCATTTAACCCTGGAAACTATATTAAAAAGTTAGTTGCACGCCCTTTACCGGACGATACAATCAACCCCAACATTAATTAACGGCTAGTAATTGTCTAGATCTCTCTGGCCTATGGGTTAAACGACTTTCTCCGTAATCCCGTTTATCACGTAGGGTAACGCAGCGCGCGAGAATCGGTAGCGGTTCCCCCCGCGCTAGTCACTTGCGGGATATGTGAGCTGGGCGCTCAGAAAGCAATGGCAAACTACTGAGCATAATCTTGCCAAGAAATCAACAACAGCGGTAACATGCTGGTGTTGACAGCGATGTCCTGTAATAAAGGATATGCGGAAAAAAAAAACTGTCTAGGCAATTTTTACGTTCAGTAAGTATATTGCCATTAATTTATGAACGGCCGACGCCGTATCCACCTACATACGAGCTTACTGACGAGTGTCTCCGAGTGCCCAATCCATCTGTATACGAGCTTACTTACGAGCGTCTTCGAGTGCCCAATACATATGTATACGAGCTTACAGACGAGTGTCTTCAAGTGTGCAATCCGCCTTCAGGCGAGCTCACCGGCGAGTGTCTCCGAGTGCCCAATCCACCTGTATACAAGCTTACTGAAGGACGTCTCCGAGTGCCCAATCCATCTGTATACGAGCTTACTGGCGGGCGTCTCCGAGTGTGCAATCCACTTGTTTACGAGCTTACTAACGAGTGTCTATGAGTGTGTAATCCGCCTTCAGACGAGCTCACCGGTGAGTGTCTCCGAGTGCCCAATCCACCTGTATACGAGCTCACCGGTGAGTGTCTCCGATTGTGCAATCCGCCTTCAGAAGAATTCACTGGCTAGTGTATCCGAGTGTCCAATCCGCCTGCAGACGAGTTTACCGACGAGCGTCTCCGAGTGCCCCAAACCGCCTGCAGACGAGCAGTGTCCTTGATCTAACCAAATCTGGACAGAGTGAGCGTGCCTTTGTGTGGTGTGCGTGAGATATCACATCCAGTGTCCTGCCTTGAGCAGAACTTTGCTTCCATAAAAGATTTTTTTTTGTCCCGAAATGTATCTCCATCATAAGCCAGATATATGTGTGTTGATATAATTGTTTTATAGGTTGTCAATATTTATTTGTAGACCTGTCAGCAGGTGCGCACCATACGTAGGCAGACATATAGGTAAGTAGGTAGGTAGGTAGGTGGACACGCAAGCACGCAGGAATTCACGCACGCAGATAAGTAGGTAGTTAGGTAGGTGTGTATGTATGTATATAAGTATTATGTATGTATGTGCGTATGTAGATGGATGCATGGATGCATGCATGCAGGCAGGCGGGGAAGGAGGGAGTGGGTAGGTAGGTAGGTAGGTGGGTAGGTAGGTAGGTAGGTAGGTAGGTAGGTAGGTAGGTAGGTATGTATGTATGTATGTATGTATGTATGTATGTGTCTCACCAGAAGTCTACAATTCACTCTTTCAAATCACATTGCCTTTCACTTGTCCCTGGAATTACTCCTGTAGTTTTCACCTCCCTCCGCCACACAAAGACACACACACACACACACACACACACACACACACACACACACACACACACACACACAACACATCGATCTACCACCACGACGTCACAAACCCAGCAACCGTGTCATCATTGTTCCAGGTCTTTTTTTTTTTTTTTGCACTGTTGAAACCATAAACCACATTGCGGGAGAAATTTAATGTAGATTAGGGTTTGTGGTAGATTAGCGATAGAATTTCCAGCTTGGTTAGTCATTTCATTGCATGGTTGGGCAGTTGTTGTTGCCCGGTTAAGATTGCGCGGTGGTTGTTGTTCTATTCCCGTTGAGGTTGGGCGGTGGTGGTTGTTTTATTCCCGTTGAGGTTGGGCGGTGGTGGTTGTTCTATTCCCGTTGAGGTTGGGCGGTGGTGGTTGTTTTATTCCCGTTGAGGTTGGGCGGTGGTTGTTGTTTTATTCCCGTTGCGGTTGGGCGGTGGACGTTGTTCTATTCCCGTTGAGGTTGGGCGGTGGACGTTGTTCTATTCCCGATAAGGTTGGGCGGTGGTTGTTGTTTTATTCCCGTTGAGGTTGGGCGGTGGTGGTTGTTTTATTCCCGTTGAGGTTGGGCGGTGGACGTTGTTCTATTCCCGTTGAGGTTGGGCGGTGGACGTTGTTCTATTCCCGATAAGGTTGGGCGGTGGTTGTTGTTTTATTCCCGTTGAGGTTGGGCGGTGGTGGTTGTTTTATTCCCGTTGAGGTTGGGCGGTGGACGTTGTTCTATTCCCGTTGAGGTTGGGCGGTGGACGTTGTTCTATTCCCGTTAAGGTTGGGCGGTGGTTGTTGTTCTATTCCCGTTAAGGTTGGGCGGTGGTTGTTGTTCTATTCCCGTTAAGGTTGGGCGGTGGTTGTTGTTCAAGTCACGCTGAGGTTGGGAGGGGGGAGGTTGGTGGGAGGGTGGTTGTTGTTGATGTTGTTGTTCGTAATGATGCTGTTTGAGAGTCTTAAGGTTGGGCGGTGGTTACTGCTGTTGTTATTGTTGTTTGAGAGCCGTTTAAGATTGGGTGGTTGTTACTATTTTGCTTGAGAGCCCTTTAAGATTGGGTAGTTGTTACTATTTTGCTTGACAGCCCTTTAAGATTGGATGGTTGTTCATATTGTTTTTTGGCAGCCCTTTAAGATCAGGAGGTTGCTGTTATTGTTGTTTGATAGTCCAGTTAAGGCTTGGCGGCTATTTGTGCTGCTGTTGTTATTGCAGAACCCTGTCGAGGTTGGGTGTTTTTGGTACTGTTGTTTTAAAGTCTAGTCAAGATTAAGAGGTGGGTGTTATTGCTGTTGTTGTTGGAGGTGGTGGTGGGGTTGGAGAACCCCCCGACAAGTTAGGTGGTACTCAACACGCTGCTTTTGCCAGCAGTGGCTTGAACCAGTGCCAAATATGAACACACCGGAAACAGACGAGAACAAACTACGAAGGAGTACATAATGAAAACCCTACACTAATACTTCAGAATGGACATTCCGCAGCACTATACATTTTTCAAATATGAAAGCACATATTTGTAAGCTGAAGTAGCTAGTTCCGTGTCCCCTCATTTCATGAGAGCAGAATCAAGCGCGTGTTTATCAGACCACCGGATGAGCTGTCGTGTTGGGAATCAAGCGACGTGTCTGCCAGAAGCAAGATCAGGTAGAACACGGGGTCAGTTCCAGCGTGTTCACAGCTTTCAATGTGTCGTTTGTCTGCCATGTCTTCTATCGGCCATGAACACAGTTTCATAATCACGACATAACGGGTTCCAAGCCACTCGCGGAGGATTTGGAAGCAAACCGCGTTGCGTTGATTTCACAATGGCATGAGCACATGCCGTTCAGAAAGCCATGGCAAACTACTGAACATTACACTATCTAGAAAATCATACACCGTCGGGAAATGATGGTGTTGATTGCGACGTCCTGTAAAGGACTCGCAGCTACCTTAACATTATGTCTTCTGATAATTGAGCGCATATGGGAATGCCCTGGGTGCAATGATGTCGGTTCTTGACTCAACTCAACTCTGTATCTTCTGATATCTACATGATGCTTGTAAAGTCTCACTACACTTTGTATGTAGAACAAATTTGAAAACTTCTTTCTTCCGTTGATAACGTCATTCTGTTTGGAGTGCAAAGAATTACTCCAGCTTACGACAGTCACTCGCTGCATATTGCTTCAAGATGGACCGTGGAGCACATTTCTTGATGACATCATGTACTTAATTTTTCAAATTTGTTCTACAAAGTGTAGTGAGGCGTTACAAACACCATGTATTTGTTCCACCCTGTACGGGATGCACACGCGCTGGTGCGCACGGTTCGGTTCATGCTAGCCTGGCTAACATAGGGAGGCCACATCATTGTCTCCGTTGTATAAAGCCAACCACAGGTGTACACAACAAGTGTACCCTAGGCCTCCCAGGAGAGTCACAGTTATTCCCAGTAGATAATGGTAGGCAAATCATGTTAAATATGAAATTTTGTCTTGCACTCGCCGCTTAGAGAACTCTCCAGCATGCTCGAAAAAAAAAATGTGTTTCTCTGAAAACGGGACAGAACCAAGTCATTGCCAGTCTAAAATTCTGAAATGTGTACACGAGTGAGCATCTTGAATAGACAGGGCTAGAATACAAAACTAACACAACTGTGCTTTCTATGAGCAACAATCAGTGGTCATAAATATATTAACTTTATTACCTACGGTCTAGCATGTCATTTGGTAAAGCAAAGGATACATTTACACGCAGTGAGGCTTTCTGAGAATCTAATGCCAGCCCCATTGTACAATGACATGGATTGACAAGATTCAGCGCCACGGCTGGAGCGTATACTATTACTCCCTACGACGCCTGACGGAAAACGTGGATGGTGATGAGTACCGATTAATATACAGAAATATGCTTCTAGCATCATATGCTCGGTGAGCCCTATGAGGAAACACAAGGTGACAATACCTGGCGCAGACAGTAAGCGATGGACATTAAATGGATCTTGAAAAGGTGGCTTTGAGGAAACATAAGTTAAGAACACTTGGCGCAGACAGACAGTCAACTATCGACACTGCATGCATCTTGAAAAAAAAAAAGGGGGGGGGGGCTTTGAGGAAACATAACATAAGTTGAGAACACCTGGCGCAGACAGACAGTCGCCGATGGCCATTACATGAATCTTGAAAAGGTGGCTATGAGAAAACATAAGTCGAGAACACCTGGCGCTAACAGAAAGTTGCCGATCGACATTGAATGAATCGCTTGACATAAAATCTGGGTTCAGCTGTGTTTGCGGGTGCGTTCATTTGACTGTATGTGTTATCGCCACTACCATGCCGGGCAGACTGAATATATCTGTCAAGTTTGATGTTGTTTTCGAACGTTCTTGAAAATGTTATGCTTGGATGCTCGTTTATGAATATGTGAGATTTTAACTGTCAGCGGAAAGCTTGGTGAAATGATTTTTTAAAATACATTTCATAATTCATAGCTTGCTGTTTAGTGTTTAGCCTGAGTGAAGGGTGATTGTGTTTATACTTGCATGTTCAAAATCTCGTACAGACAGTCACATGAGAGAGAGAGAGAGAGAGAGAGAGAGAGAGAGAGAGAGAGAGAGAGAGAGAGAGAGAGAGAGAGAGAGAGAGAGAGAGAGAGAGAGAGAGAGGAGAGAGAGAGTGAGAGAGAGAGGGAGAGGGCGAGAGAGAGGGAGAGAGAGAGAGCAAGAGAGAGAGAGAGGAAAGACACACTCGCACACAGACAGACAGACAGACAGACAGACAGAGAAATACAACGAGAGAAAGAGAAAAACTACACGAGAGAAGTTTACCACACAAACACATTACATGGAAACATAATTAGTACGTTAGCGAGAAAGATACAGACAGACAGACTCAGTAAGAGAGAAAGATAAACAGATGGGAGGAAGAGAAAGGAAACAGGATGACACCGAGAGAACAAGATGCATATTTAGAGAAGACTAGAGGCGGGCAGGAGAGATGCACTGAATGAAACACCAGCCAAGGAAGCACTCAACAAGAACGCAGATTATCTATTATTTTATTATAGTTTCTTTTCCACGTGCATATAGGCATACTCGCACACACACACAACAAAACAGCGGGTAACTGCACGCACTGACACATCACACACTTCTGATCTCCCTTTGAGCAATAACAACTTTAACAACAAGGCTACAGACTGTTTATGACTGACTAGTCAATTTCACGTTCAGTAGTTTGCCACTGCTTTCTGCACGAGCGGTCAGCGTTTAAGTCCATCTGACATTGTGTGAAACGAACCCATCACCATCACGGCCACCAGAGAAGTTTAAGCGCGAGCACGTTAAACCTCTTGGCCACGTCGACCTCAACAATAGCAACATAATTATCCAAAATGAAGAATAACGGCGAGCTGTGCAATCTCTGAGGTTACCCAAAATAATCAGTAAATGGAACAAGCTTCAAGGGCGACAATTATTTTCTTACAATGATACAAGTTACATATCAGGGGCGACAATTATTTTCTTACAATGATACAAGTTACATATCAGGGGCGACAATTATTTTCTTACAATGATACAAGTTACATATCAGGGCGACAATTACCTACTTACAACGATACAAGTTACATCCGGGGCGACAATTACCCTCTTAATTATCTTCTTAATGTGATACAAGTAACATTTCAAGGGCGATAATTACCTTCTTACAATGATACAAGTTACATATCAAGGGTTACAACTACTTCCGATAATAATTATCGTCACGAGCAGTACTCCTTTCCCCTTCTAAATTATGTCACCAGCTATTATTACAGTGTTCATACCAGGGAGCAATACCGCTACACCATATCTGTTCTAAATATCACCTTTGCCGGAAAGTGATAATTTGAAAATATCTTACACTGTGTGTGTATGTATGTATGTATGTATGTATGTATGTATGTATGTATGTATGTATGTATGTATGTATGTATGTATGTATGTATGTATGTATGTATGTATGTATATATATAAACCAACCATATAATAGCTCCTAAAAACAAATCCTCCTATTTGACGATATCCCAACTTCCTTAAATAAAGTACTGACATTCTGATCAATTCTGCAGTTACTGGTGCACATCCGCACCTCCTTCAGATACCAGATAATGCATTTACACAGCATGCATATATATGTAAAACACATATCTGATACTGAAGGAAGACACGGCACTCTTTGGTACCTTACCTCTCAGGCTCGCCTCGGTCCGAGGGAGGTAATCAGAACATGCGAGATTACTGTCATGCAGGTTGTGTTAGACATATACATGAATAAAGCAGTGGTTACGTTACATGCAGTCAACACAGGTCTACAAATCTATCCACACAAAAGAGGTGGTTGTTTCGGGGAAGCAAGGGGAAGAAAGAGGGTGCTGAAATGCTATATAGAACCAGTTTTGCTGTATGGCAGTGAATCTTGGAATGTAAATGAACAAATTACGAAAAACTTAGAAGCAACAAAGATACGGTTCCTGAGATAAATGTTGCGAATTCCTTGGACTGCCAGAGTAGCTAACAACGATTGCCTGAAAGAGGCTAATGAAACTAGAGCACTATATACAACAATAAGAAAGAGACCAACAGTTTTTTTCGGTCATGTGGTAAAAAGAGAGACACTAGAGAACATCGTGACAATTGGAAAGATCGAGGAGAAGAGAGGCAGAGTCAGACCAAGAGAAATGATGCTGGATGGACTGAGACGGTGGCATGGAGGAATATCATCAGCAGAGTTGATCCAGAACACCAACCACCGAGATCTGTGGAGAGCCATGAACGACTACGCCAGCTGGCAGAACACTTGATGATGATGATGATGATGATGATGATGATGATGATGATGATGATGATGCGTAGAGTTGAGGTTATGTACTCATGCAGCATGCAACAATCAGAGACATGAATTATACAGGTGTCATTGTTGAAAATACAGGTAGCAGTTGTAATAGATTACACATAATGGTGGTGATGATGATGGTGATGAGTAAAGTTGACGTTATTCATGCAACAATAACAACAATAACAGTTATTGTGCCAATAATGGCGATATTAGTAGTAGTAATGGCGGTGGTAATAGTGCTGGTGGTGGTAGTAGTAGTAGTAGTAGTAGTAGTAGTAGTAGTAGTAGTAGTAGTAGTAGTAGTAGTAGTAGTAGTAGTAGTAGTAGTAGTAGTAGTAGTAGTAGTAGTAATGCAAGTAGCAGCAGTAGCAATGATGATGATGATTATGTTAATAGTAGTAGTAGTAGTAGTAGTAGTAGTAGCAGTAGCCGCAGTAGTAGTTAGTAGTAGTAGTAGTAGTAGTAGTAGTAGTAGTAGTAGTAGTAGTAGTAGTAGTAGTAGTAGTAGTAGTAGTAGTAGTAGTAGTAGTAGTAGTAGTAGTAGTTGCAGTAGTGATGAGTAAAGTTGACGTTATTCATGCAACAATAACAGTTATTGTGCCAATAATGGCGATATTAGTAGTAGTAATGGCGGTGGTAATAGTGCTGGTGGTGGTGGTAGTAGTAGTAGTAGTAGTAGTAGTAGTAGTAGTAGTAGTAGTAGTAGTAGTAGTAGTAGTAGTAGTAGTAGTAGTAGTAGTAGTAGTAGTAGTAGTAATGCAAGTAGCAGCAGTAGCAATGATGATGATGATTATCTTAATAGTAGTAGTAGTAGTAGCAGTAGCAGCAGTAGTAGTTAGTAGTAGTAGTAGTAGTAGTAGTAGTAGTAGTAGTAGTAGTAGTAGTAGTAGTAGTAGTAGTAGTAGTAGTAGTAGTAGTAGTAGTAGTAGTCATTGTAGCAGCAGAAGCAGAAGCAGTAGCAGTTGCAGTAGTGATGATGAGGATGATGATGATGATGATGATGATGATGATGATGATGATGATGATAATAATAATAACTCCCATAACAGTAATAATATTTGCTCAACTATCTATTCGGAAGATCTAAAATATTACATGTCCTATCATTAGAAAGTTCAGAAGACAGCAATGCAGTTGATGGCATGGTAGTACGGTGTACAAGTTTCTGCTGACTGGCTTGGGCGATCATGTCTCTCCATATCTCGTTAACTCTACCAGAATGTATCAGTCCGTACGCCGACACGCCATGCCATGACAAGCTTTTCTGTCTCGTGAGATGATGATGATGCTGATGAAAGATGTTTGAGATAGAAGAAGAAGAAGAAGAAGAAGAAGAAGAAGAAGAAGAAGAAGAAGAAGAAGAAGAAGAAGAAGAAGAAGAAGAAGAAGGGGAGGGAGGAGGTGGAGGAGGAGGAGGAGGAGGAGGAAGACGACGACGAAACATAAAGTTAGAACAAACAAGCAGGCATATTACAAACCGTTGGTTAAACAGGCGATATAAAGCAGCAGCTTACAAATGATCAAAAGCAGAAAGATTCCTGAAACATGCCAGATTGTCATGCAACTGTTCAAGGGTTAAGCAAACTGTAAAAACTTAACACCACATGCTTATCTCTAACAGGCGAACATGTTTCCAATTACAATAGCATTAGTAATGATATTAAAATTAATAGTCGTCGTCGCCACTACAGGAGTAGTAATAGTAGTGGAAGCAGTAGTAGCAGCAAAAGTATTAGTAGAAGCAGCACTAGCAGTAGCAATATCGGTAGTAGTAGTTTCAACTTGCCAAACATAATACAATCCAAAACACCACGTGTGGCTTTCAGAAAAATAAACAGATGTGATAGTATCACCACCACCATTTAGCAGATTCTCCGCAGAACGTCGCACACATTCCCGTCCCTGGTCTTCCACATGTTCTAAAACACTCACAGTGAAGATAGCACAACGGTACCTCATCATCACCTCATGTCATCGTGTTCCTCTTGTACCTTGCGGTGTCGAGGTGAAATATAAACAGTGGGAGAGTGCCCGTGTATGGGCTTTATATATCGGGATTCCCATGGTTTCTGTTATTCCTTGTCCATCGTTTACGAGGCCGGTCTCCTCTTATGTTTCCATTTGGTCTGTACATCATTGCTTGTTGTGGTATACTGTCAGTTGATAATCTGTTATATGTCCAAACTATTTGACTTGCTGTTTTCTGATGAATTCAAGCGCTGCTATAACCCCCACTTTAGTCCTTATTTCTTCATTTCTGATTGTCTCTATTCTTGATACAATGAGTATTCTTCTCAGGAATCTCATTTCTGTTGTTGTAAGTTTTCTGTTCTCTTATTCTGCACTACGGTACAATACTGGAAACACATTCTCCACACCAAACTCACTCCGATATTTACAAATATGTTCAGCGCTCTAACCTTAACGCTAAAGAATCGACCTTCAAGAGTTAAACCATAGCCCAACAGCGCCAAGTATTTTATTTTAAACACCGGCATCTGCTGTCTATGGTACCTTGCGGTTTAGAAGGAGTGTCTTGATCCTGAGGGATTAAGGCCGCCTGGCCAGCAGCGAACTGTGCAGGTTAGGGTTTTCTTTTTGCCCCAGACAGAATAAAAATCCACACCTTACCGAGGATTCGAACCTGGGTCTCCCGAAGGAGAACCCGGCGTTCTAGCCACTCGGCCAGCTGCTCCTCACTGGCCGCTTTGTAATTGTAAGTGTCTTATCATCCACCAAAAAACAATTAACTACCATTTAAATTTTAAAAAAAGAGAACATACAGACAAGTTAATCTGTCAAATGCCTTTATGTTATTTGGTATCGATAATATAGGCAATATGTTAAAAATATTAATAGCGGGTGTGTTAGCCTGGGTTGATAGAGAACTGTGCTGATAACGTCGTGAGCGCAATCGGGCGAGAGTTCGGATCATGCGTTCGCCGGCCCGCTAAGTGAGAAAAAGACATGCCAGACCGCCTAGTCCTCGGTGCATGGCCCTACCACATCATAGGAAACTGCCACTTGAAGAAGATATGTAACACGTCACGTCACAACGGCAGCATCTGCCAATTATCAGCCTTCAATTTACACTAAGGACTGCGCTGTCACAGAACTTAAACACGAATACGATGAAACAATAAACAAACTGAATACACAAAATAGTGAAAGTAAAGCTGAACGCCTATTTCCGAGCCTAGAGATGTATTGGGTATACGGTTCTAGCCCCACATTTTGACCGACAAGCCGCAACTCGACAGGTGATATGGCTACAATCATATCAGTCGCTTTTACCTCCCATAACACTTTATGTATCCATTTCCGGTTTGTAATCCTGGAATGCCAGATTAATTACAACACCCCCGCCTAGATAGGAACTCGAACACATGACTACCGAATGGGTAGGCAGTCGTTCAAACCATACCCTACCGCGGTTCCTAAAAACGACAAACAGACCCCCAAAAATGTCCCTGAAAAGTAAACAAACGAATTGTCTCGAAATAACTGCCAGTGGCCCTATACTCAAAACCATAAGAACATATCTCACGGATAAGTAAGGCGTACGAAATCTGTCTAACTGCCACTGAGCGCTGAGTCAAACTAGGGCAGCTAGTTAGCTTCCGTAGCCTCGCTTCCACGCTCCATATGCCAAATACAGCACATTATGATAGGCCGGGCCAAATAACTCCGTTGCCACCACTCTGATTACTGCAGACATCACACTTCGGTGTAAACTAGGATCCCTTTTCTATTGGGCGTTTAGCTTTGAAATTTAAAAAAAAAAAGGGGGGGGGGGGGGGCTGCATTCATTTCTACACAGACTCGTGCACCCTTTCTCTGTTGCGTCTCGTGTCCGTACTGGTAATCTGTGTCTTAGTGACGCTTTGATAGTGGCACTAACTCGAATGTCATGACACACGTGTTTGTTGCTAGCTAACTGCATCTCATGGCAGTCAGAACAAGACTGTTAAAGTGCTCTATATGGAAGCTATATTTATGTGTGGATGTGAAACTTGGACAATAAGCAGAGTATTGCTGTGTGGATGTGAAACTTGGACAATAAGCAGAGTATTGCTGTGTGGGGGTGTAACATGGACAATAAGCGGAGTATTGCTGTGTGTGTGTGTGTGTGAAACTTGGGCAATAAGCAGGGTATTGCTGTGTGGATGTGAAACATGGACAACAAGCAGTGTAGCTGAGAAACATTTATCGGCAGTGGAAATGTGGTGCTGAGGAAAATGCAAAGAATACAATGGAGGTAGAGAAAAACTAGTGAATTAGACCAAGAAATAGATGGAACCCGGAATGTGATTATAGAAATTAAGAGTCGGGAGTCGCGATTTTGCGGGCACGTTGTGGGGATTTAAACTTGATGACAGCTGGCCAACAGGGAGAAAGAGCAAGGGGAAGACAATGAGATAAACACCTTGATGGCAGTACTTTGGTAGAAATTTGGCAGTACACGAGGAGACAGGCGGTTGGGGGTAGATATGATAATCAATGCTACACGTCTTGGACAAGAATGAGACAGGAAAAGGAGGAGTATGCGGAGGAGGGAATAGAAATGAAGAAAAAAGGAGTATGAGAAGTTAGGAAACAAACACTTTATTTCTCACTGTCATTGCATGGAGTTATTCTTCCGTCTCCTCCCGTGGAATTTGTTCGTGACACCCGTACCCATTTTTGACCGAGCTTCATAAAGCGGGTAGATGAAAATACACAGACAACAGCAGCCACCCAGTGAGGTTTGGTGGAGATAATTTAACTGAAGCGCCACAACTTTAATATGCGACCAAGATGTGAAAGAGGTCCATTGTCTTCACCTTTAACGCCCTTCTCCATTTTCTTCTTCTGTAGTTCGTCTCTCAAATACCTATCTGATCAAGCGGCCAATATATTGGTCGTTTCCAACACCCAAATACCTATCTGATCAAGCGGCCAATATATTGGTCGTTTCCAACACCCAAATACCCATCTGATCAAGTCGCCAGTACATAGTCGTTTCTAACACTTAAATACCTATCTGATCGAGTCGCTTGTACATTGTGTGTTGCTAACACCCAAATACCTAACTGATCATGTCGCCAGTATATTAATTGTTGCTAACACCCAAATACCTAACTGATCATGTCGCCAGTACATTAGTTGTTGCTAACACCCAAATACCTAACTGATCAAGTCGCCAGTACATTGGTTGTTGCTAACACCCAAATACCTAACTGATCAAGTCGCCAGCACATTGGTAGTTTTAACACCCAAATACCTAACTGATCAAGTCGCCAGTACATTGGTAGTTTTAACATCCAAATACCTAACTGATCAAGTCGCCAGCACATTGGTTGTTTCTAACACCCAAATACCTAACTAATCAAGTCGCCAGTACATTGGTAGTTTCTAACACCCAAATACCTAACTGATCAAGTCGCCAGTACATTGGTTGTTTCTAACACCCAAATACCTAACTGATCAAGTGCCAGTACATTGGTAGTTTCTAACACCCAAATACCTAACTGATCAAGTGCCAGTACATTGGTAGTTTCTAACACCCAAATACCTAACTGATCAAGTGCCAGTACATTGGTCGTTACTGAGGAGACTCCGTGATGAAGTGGTCAAGCCGTCTGAATCGCACTCCGAAGGTTGTGGGGCCGATTCCGGGCTACGTCTTTCGGTTCAGAGGTACATTTTTCTCGGAGACTCCTGGGGGTCGTCGCTGGAGCTACGGAGTTCGTGCTGTGTGTTACGCTTTCGGCAGACCACACTACGGACAGAGACCGAGCCATATACGGTGCAATGGAGCTTTTAAAACTTTTTTTGGTCGTGTCTAACACACAAATACCGATCTGATCAAGCCTGCAGTACACACCGATCCCTTCCAACTCCGATGGTGATGGATACACAAGTTCAAAGTTCATTGTGTTTGACCTAAGTATATGCCACGCCTGCCGTACAAAACCAATACCATCCCATGCATGTTATCTACCAGGCAGGGCGACTGTCCCACAACCAATCTCAAAGACAGGCCGTGTCATTCTCCGCAGACTTCCCCACATGCTTCATGTGACAGGCCGCTTACACGGCCACACAACACTACACACAGAGAAACAGTCACAGAACCAGCGCCAACCACATACATAAACATACCACCAGCACCTACCACGCAATCCCCGGGGGAAGGGGGAGAGGAGAAGCAAATAATAACTCGCCCTTTGAGAAACCCACTGATATCGCGTTCTGAAATTTACTTCATGACACAGCAAATTTCTCTTCTCCGTTGATATCACCAATCCTTTCCTGGCGTAACTTTACTCAGAATTTACGCGGTTACAAACAGATCACATCCGCATGTTACCCCTGCCAGTCATAATCCTGAAAGACACGATTCAAAGACCATTCGTCTCAATATTCAGCCCATGAATGGTCGTTGAAACGAATCACACTTACAAAAGCAAAGCAAGAGACATAAAAGACAAGCCAGTTGAACGGACAAAGGGGTAATGTGTGAACACCACCTGAGATCAATGCAAACGAACGAGTTCAGCCACAAAACGGGGAGGGACGAGGTAGTGCAGCCGGGTTGAAAATCACATGACAAGTGTGTTTGATGCTGGGAGATTTGTCCACCTGGCTCCCTGGGACCCGCCCTTAACAGTAAATACCAGTCCCGTGTTGGTGATTCATTCATTAAAAAGTCGCTTAAAAATTGACAGGGTCGACTTCATTGCACCGGGTTGTTATCCCATATGACTCAGTCTCTTTCCGCAGCGCAGAAATCGTCGCACAAAGCACGAACTCCGTAGCTCCAGCGACGACCCCAAGGAGTCTCCGAAAAAATGAACTCGTGAACCGAAGGTCGCGGACCGGAATCGAACCCACAACCTTCAGAGCCCGAGTCAGACGGCTTGACCACTTCGCCACGGAGTGTCATTCACTGTAAGGGGATAAATAAATAAATGTTTTGCGTATCCTTTTACAGGACTTAGCTGTCAACAGCAGCATCTTTCAGCTGTCTGTTGATCTCTTGGCAAGATTACGCTCAGTAGTTTGCCATTGCTTTCTGAGCGGCCGGCTCAGTATCCGCAAGTCACGAGCGGGGGTCGAACCACCTCAGTTCTCGCTCCGCTGCGAGACTCTGCGTGATAAACGGGATTACAGAGAGAAAGTGTTGTAACCCCACAGCCAGAGAGACCGGCTGTAAGGGGATAGGACCACAATATTTTGAAGGCCTGAATACGCGGAGAAAAATGTGGGCCAATCTTACCCTTACTTAGCAGGCGACGAGTCCATGTGTTGAACGCCCGTCCGATCGTGCTCATGACATCAACACATCTCTCTGGAATTATTTTATTATTTTTAAAGTAGCAGGAGTAAAAATGGCAGAGAAGGGAGGGGCGCGAAGCTGGAGAAAGATCTACAGTCGTGACGTGAACGCACACTTGTGCACAGGAGAGTGAAGTCAGCGGGTTGGCGCTGAATGCCGGCCATTGAATGCTGGCTATAGATTGATTATAGGTGTTTACGGCCGACTCCCCCGCACAGCCGGCCATTAACCTTGACAGGTAACAACAACACACAGGACATCTTAGGTTGAACGACTGGCCTCGGTGGTGGTGATGGTTGGGGTAAAGGAGAGAGAACGAACGAACTTTATTTTCAAAAGGGTCAAAACTAAAGTTTGTTCGTTCGTTCGAATGAGTGAGTGAGTGAGTGAGTGAGTGAGTGAGTGAGTGAGTGAGTGAGTGAGAGAGAGAGAGAGAGAGAGAGAGAGAGAGTATGTGTGTGTGTGTGCGCGCGCGCGTGCTGTATGGCTGATTGAAACCCAACAGCCGATATACTTCTTCCTCTTCTGCGTTCATCGGGAGAGCTTTTTCGGACGCGGTTGCGTTGTTCCTGTTTACAGCAGAGCCGCATTCATGCGCCGTTAGGCCGACACATCCGACTTCTGCGGGAATTTGGTAACCTTCCCGGAACCGATACACAATTTTCTCAATTCCCCGCCATGCCGAGTGGGGGTGTTAGAAATCAGCTGCGGGTGTGATTTTGGAAGCCGTCCGCTTTGCGTTGATTTCGAAGTCATTGCACGTCGACCATTCTGTGCAACAATTCTTGCAATGACAAACTACTGAGCTAACGCTTCTCAAGTAAATAGCAAACAGCCTACATGTGGGGCTGACTGCAAGTCCCGTGAAGGACATGCAAACAAATTTACCCACGTAAATGATACAATACCTCGAAAGATCAACTGCTTACTTAGTATATATATATATATATATATATATATATATATATATATATATATATATATATATATATATATATATATATATATATATATATATATATATAATTGCATGGGCGTTTTCAATACCGGGATACTTGCCAGGGCACACGATCGAGACACTGCATCGTTCTGAAATGGTGATCAAGTGGTTAAAGATACCCCCACCCCAAGTGCATAACTATGACCTCGTAGATTCAAGAAGTATAACAACATAAAGATTCGAAACTCCTGTACTCTTTCCCCCGCCCCCACTTCCACACACAAACAGGTGAGTTTTGTGGGTACAGATTCATGTGTAGAACTTATGACATTTTCAATGAAATAGAATGCGCGACTTAAATGGGGATGTTACAGATTTCCCAGAAGAGGTGGAGTTTCTAGACGCGGGTGACAATCTTATCTAACTACTGGGTGTTTCCAAGAAATGGAAGAATGTCTACATAAATAAGACGTTGCTTACGTCAGGACTGGGGAGTCTCGGTAGAGTAGTGGCTAGATACTCGCCTACCAAAGCGGTGGTCGTAGTAGTAGTAGTAGTAGTAGTAGTAGTAGTAGTAGTAGTAGTAGTAGTAGTAGTAGTAGTAGTAGTAATAGTAGTAATAGTAGTAGTAGTAGTAGTAGTAGTAGTAGTAGTAGTAGTAGTAGTAGTAGTAGTAGTAGTAGTAGTAGTAGTAGTAGTAGTAGTAGCAGCAGCAGCAGCAGCAGTAGTAATAGTAGTAGTAATAGCAGCAGCAGCAGCCCGTAGTACTTGATACCAAAAGGACGGTGAATGTGGTTTTGTGAGAACACTTGGATATCACTACAGCTTTTCAAGTTCTTTAACCGAACATGAACACTTTAAAAAAATAAAAAAAAGAAAGAAAGAAAAGAAAATCATGTTTTCGTATAATTTAAACAACTTAACTAAAGACAGGAGAGAATGTGCACCTTTTAGAAGACATCGCTTATCCTCTACTGGGCGCTACGATCATTATTCCCTGCCAATATTTGTAGTGATTTACTGAGCAAGTTACATTCAGTAGCTTACCATTGCCTACTGGACGAGAAGTCTAACGTTTACGTCCACCTGGCCGGTGTGTGACATGAACCGACAATCCCACCGTCGGCGCACAGAAAGCTTAATCATGAGTGCGTTAAACCTAAAGGCCGTAGTGACCTCTTTAGAAGACAGTGCGTACTGAATTGGTTAAACAGCGTGATTTGTCAACAGTTGACATTGACACGGATCACGGGAGATAACTACACAAAACATAGTAAGGGATCTAACTCTGTACAAGCGATTCCAAAAGGTTGATAGATATTCGAGAAAGTTAATCACCATGTCCTAAGCCAGGCGACGCAATCCACGGCACACGAGCCACGTATGGCACGTAGAACGATTTTCATTGGCACGTTGGCATACAGTATATGCTTTTATTTTTTGTTATAAATTACCACGCACTCACTCAGTAGCAGGGCGACGGATAAATTTGTAATTCGAGATAAGAATGTGCGTTATGGTGCGAACTGAGTGGTTGAACAACAATGACTGGCTTAGTTTTATTAAAGTACTATCTTTTCCCTCTCTTCCAACAAACCCCTCCCCACACCAACACTATCGGCTGTCACACGCACATACTCCTGTCAGTGCAGTCATTTGACCGAACCTCAGAAGTTGGTTTTGCTGTTAAGTCATACTGTGCCGCTAAAATGCTACCAAAATAGACAAAAACTTGCTGTACGCCCGTTTCGAGACTTTTGAACAACTGAGCGTAATCTTGCCAAGAAATCAACAACAGCGGGAAAAGCTGGTGTTGGCAGCGATGTCCTGTAATAGGATATGCGGTGGGGGGGGGGGGATACAGGATCACACCTTGGTAGTCATAGATTGGCGCGCTGAGTGACTTTGCAACTTAACGTCAGCACAACAATGCAAATAATAGGAAAACAAAAGAATACCCCTTGCTAAACTACTCTTCAGCGCAGAGATGGCTTTATGCAGAAAGGTATCCCAGAAAGCAAATACATGCCCCGGATCACATTAATCAAATAGACAGGAGTCAATAGACGCCAAGAGGGGTGACTATCTGACATCTGACATGAATGCAAAAAAAAAAAAAACGTAGTCAGAAAAACCAGAAATGATAATGCATCTCAAAACGATGTATTCGCGTGGTGAATTAAAACTGAGAGGTCACTAACAATAGGTTACACGATTTATCGACCGGTATATTTTGCTGCATCTCGTCGGGTGAATACTGCGGGATTATATACTATTTGAAGTGAACAAATGAATTATACTTTTGCTGAAATACTGAAAACACATTGCCAATTATATTGTTCGTGTGTGGAGTATCTGTTATCCCACACGGTAATCGCAAATTTAAAACGAACTGGTTGGAACGATTGCTCAAATCTACCGAGGCGTTAGCTATTGCTATTAGACGATCCCACCCAATTTTGTGCTGACAGAAAAACTTCGTTTTAAATGTGCGATTACCGTGGGGATAACAGATGCTTCAAATTCGAACGACATCAGTGTCTGTGTGATTTCAGTATTTCAGTCAAATTCGCTTATTCACTTCATATGATACACAATTGTGCAGTGCGAACCTGATGAGATGCAGCGAAATATGCCAGGTGGTAAGGAATGTTTCGTAATCGGTAGAAAAGTGGAACTTGGGCAGTGTAAATCCGTGAGTTACGGCCTACGTGGATCGCTCTAGCTGTACTATTTTTGAGGTTACTATTGATAGGGGCAATGTGTTGTTTAATACACAAACTGGTCGCTTGTTAAAGGTCGCTTAAGCAATCGCTGTTAATAGGCAGAAAAAAACATGAAAAACATGATAGTCAGTTTAAATTTACCGTGGTAGACAATTGAAATTACTGTGTCAATATGTGTAAATTTCAGCTTGAAGGATCTAATCAATTTAGTCTATGTTGTGTGATTTCTGCAGTATGTACCTGACGAGATGCAGCACAATATGCCAGGCAGGAAATCGTGCAATCTATTGTTTGTGTCTTCGTTATTCAAATGTACTATTATTTTTTTCTAGTAAAAAGTCAGTTTATTTAACAATGAGCAGAGATGCGTAATGCGAGGAAGGTGTGACAAGAACGAGCTGGCTGGTCAGCGTAGATTATAGGGAACTACCCGTTGGACGATCGTTCATCGCCTGCATTCGTCCCCAGCTAAGTGCGGGAACTATTTATTTGCCGCCTATTGCTCCGCGAATTCAGGGATTTTAAAAAATGTGATGGCCCTACCACAGCACAGACTTACAGCTGACTCCTGCTATGGGCCATGTATGTATATTAAGAACTACAAGATACAGCTAAATATGTATTACTTTGGAATACGTTTTTTGTAAGAAAATATGACGTGACTTGTTGATTGCAACTGAATTTACAAACATTTTTCAACTGTGTTCATCAGAAGAAAAGAAAATATGAACAACGTTGGTCTAATTTTAAATGGTTCTTGAATTGTCAGTCTAAATATGAATTTATCTAGGAGCTGATGGGTTTGGCTGTTGGATGTGGCTGTTGAAATGTGCTGGATAAATGGGAAGACTAAACAACAAAAAGTAACCCTGCTTACCAGGGTGAAGAGGAGAAACTACACACAATGTAACTCTGCTCGGCTGGGTGAATAAGGATGATTACACACAATGTAACTCTGCTCGTCTGGGTGAATAAGGATGACTACACACAATGTAACTCTGTTCGTCTGGGTGAATAAGGATGACTACACACAATGTAACTCTGCTCGGCTGGGTGAATAAGGATGACTACACACAATGTAACTCTGCTCGTCTGGGTGAATAAGGATGACTACACACAATGTAACTCTGCTCGTCTGGGTGAATAAGGATGAGTACACACAATGTAACTCTGCTCGTCTTGGTGAATAAGGAAGACTACACACGAACAATATGGTGGGTCTACACGTCTACCTGCATGGACTTCACAAGGGCGTAAGGTAACTGTACTCGAATAGATGAATGGGGAAGACTACAGAAGACGTAAAGTACCTCTACTCGCATTGCATGGAAGACGACTAAACAAAACCCGAGGGTTGGAAAGAAAGGTTAAACAAACCCATTAGGTTAGAAGGAGACTATACACACCATGGATACCCCAAGTTAGCAGAAGAAAATCTAAGCTAGGCATATAAAGCAGTGATATTATACCATCCCAGGACAGAGATAAAAGTAACCACAAGGTAGCAAAGAAAAGACAATACAATGCCTCACATCCCCAGCTACATTATGCAAGACTTAACACGTCCGTGTGGTATAACAGCATGGGCTATGATAAAAGATATTGACAGAAAATACTGCTGACTGCGAGAGAAAACCCGAACAACAACGACAGGTCAGGCCTCAACCGACTAAACTAAGCGTAATAGTCACGGCCTGTCGCCATGACAGCTAGCAATAATATATATACGCATTACCTCACCAAGCAGGCAGATAAAAACAAAACCGATCGAATGCTCGCACGGATAAATCAATTCTCAAATCCAGTACTTACCAACGGTTTTTTCCTCGGCAGAATCGTTGTCATCTGATAAAATTTCCCGCCTACCTGCAGCGATGCATGACCAGATACTCCAAGAACCTGCCACCCACAGCCAAAAATAAAATAACGTAAGCAAGAGATTTATCTCCGAGTGCGCCTTAAAAATAGATCATCAACTACTTCGCGGAAAACGCCAGCAACTCGCGATGATTTTACCATCCTTGTGTACATGTGTACACAATATTGTACTTTTGCACGCCTTTTTACTAGTCAGATTATCTATAACCGAGGGTTCTCAATCTGTTTGTGTTCATAATCCCTTTACAATCGTAATTTCTTGTTATCAGTATTTCTGAGCTTGGAGAAAAGATGAACACTGCAACACAGTTCACGCAGAGATGTGATTATCTATAATGGGGGTTCGGAATCAACAAACGCGTCTGTTGTTAGAACCCTGGCTTGATCTATTGAAGCACCCTTCCAACAATGATGCACCCTTCCAACAGTCGCTGAACCAACCAAAGCATCTGCCTGTTGTTAGAACCCCAGCTTGTTCTATTGATACAACCTGTCCAGTTATCAGTCAGGGTATCTTCATTGCACTCCGGACATGTCCATAGGTGCTCAAATCCTCCCCCCAGCATATGCATCAGCGTCCGGTGGCTAATTGTGCCAGTTCTGTGTTGGTTGACGAGGCACCTGGTTTTCCCGATGTACCTCTCGTGTCTGGCCGTGCCAATTCTTACTCCCAAGTCTTTCATCATCGACAGCGATGTAGATTCACTGACGTCAAAGTCCTTTGTTCTCGACATATCTTTAAGGACGTTAATAACATCGACGCGATCCATGGGCTGGCCATCTGCAGGGGGTGCAGAGCCAGCCAGTTTATCAGCTTGTTCATTTCCCTCGACTCCCGCATGTCCCGGGACGAAGATGAAGGTGACTTTGCGGAAAACAGACTTCCGCAGCGAATCAGTCCACTGGCGACGTACAGATCCAGCTTCGACCTTCCGAATCATGCACATTGAATCACTTAGTACACACACGTTGGTATAATGCTGTGATTCTAGCCAAATGAAAGTCTGTGTTACTGCCATCACCTCCATCGTCATGCTGCTCGTGGTCATAGAGTGGGCACCACTGGATTCTTGAACGGTTCGGCCCACTGAACGGGCTGTAAATGCCCATGCACTTCTCTACTGCTTTACAAGAGATCCATCTGTATAGATGAGCACTTCAGGGCTATCTGAGTGTTTATAGATGAGCGCGTTGACCTCTGCATTGACAGCGGCAGGGTTCTGCTCTCTGCACCGTCTGTCTAGTGTGATAATGCAGGAGAAGGTACACTTAAAAGCTGGAGGCACCGGCACCCATTCCTTGCCAGGGTTGATACTGGTAAGACTGCAGACCTGTCTGACGACATCTTCCGCCAGACCCATCCATGATTTGCCACTCTTTAACCTGTCACCCTTTTCCCTAAATATAGCTTCATGCAGAGGGTGCCGCTCATCTGAACTTATTTTAAAGTATGTACGAGCTCTGCAGATCTTGATACTGTCGTTCATTGTCTGGAAGTCAAAGAGGTAACTCATTGCTACACAGCTGGTGTCTCTCGTGCAGCCCAAAATGATGCGCATGGCTTCGTTTTGTACCTTTTCAGTCTTGCAATCTGTGTAGGGCTGACAGTGAGGATGGCCAGGGCATACTCGATGGGCGAAAGCACCAGTCCTTGGAACAGATGTATTAGCAGTTTTTGCTCCATATTGGCAGCTGTCATGGCTTTCATTGATTCATTGCTCAACCTTTCCAATAGTCGCTGAACCAACCGACGCGTCTGCCTGTTGTTAGAACCTCAGCTTGACAAAAACATGAGCGTGTGCTAACAGCCGTGAATTTCTATATTAACTTTAGCACGTACCGTACTTGAATCGCGCTCCGAAGGGTGAGAATTCGCTGGATCTTTTCTCCAGGACACTCCAGTGTGGGTGGAAATGAACAGACAGATTGGCTGGTGCTGCATCATTAAGGACTGATTTGATGCACGTGGTGTCGTCATTTAGAGGTGACAGGTTCAAATCCCGGTCGGTAGCTACAGCTTTCAATGTTTGTTGTCTAGTGCGTGCTCTAGTCTCTACTTCTTTCTTCTACTTCTGTGAGTGCCAAACTAACCGTGGTTGTTTATTTTTGATGTGGTATTCAGCGCATCAATGAACAAGATCACACACTATAACCATAAAAGACACAAAGACATTTGCAGGGGTATATCAAACAGAAGAGATGGAACAGAGAAATTAGCCATGTGGAAAATATTTGAATAGAGAGGTACGGGAAGACAGTCAAAATATAGACAGCCGGTCCATAAACACTTGTATAAGCAACACCAGTTTCGCCAAAACATAACTCGGGGGATTGAATGGTCATGATCGCCGACCCCTGCTCCAGAGAAGGCACTTGGAGAAGTGCAAAAACATTTCTTAACATGTCACGTGGTCTATAACTGCAAGGATTCTAAACGTGCACTCACATCACAGGGCGTATGTTCAATTCTCCGATAATACCTCTGGCACCTTGTCGTCTTGGCATACCATAATAACTACAACCCATAGCGGAGACCATGGATGTAGCTATACGTCTACATAGCACACAGCCTGGGTGAATTATAGAGACCGTGTGCCGCACACGCAGCATGATCCCTCTCTGGGCCTGGTTTACTCCAGAGGAAAGGTAACACCAATACGTCTGGAACTAGACAAGCTGCAGAAGCTGAAATACAATGGATTTTATACAAATCCTAGTCTGCACGCCGAGTGGCAACCGCCTGGGTAAGCGGTCATCAAATCTCAGCTAGCAAACCTTACTCAGCAGACACTAGTAACGATTCAAGCGCCGTAATGCTAATCGTTAGACAGTAAAATTTGGGAAACGTTTGCTGGCAGCTCGCCTCTATAGACTTACTTGTGACCCATCGTGCATGTGTTCTTTTGCCCAAGATGGGAACCGCTTAACCACACCACGATAATATTGAAGACTGGGAAATAGGCCAAGATAGGTAAACATGGGAGATGCTGATAAAAAGAAAGGTGTATGTGATAGACCTTGTACGAATCACGTTCGGTTTTTCACATTCGATATTATACACCCCGCAACCCTTCTGATTGTGTGGTAGGTAGTATATTTGACGTTTAGACTTCTCGGATAAGCCCGCCATAAACATGTCACTTATTTGTGACCCCTCTTGAGCGTGTACTTCTGCCCAATGCGAGAACCGCTTTATCTACACTACGATAATATTGACAATTGGGAAACAGGCCAAGATAGGCAAACGTGGGAAATGTTGATGAATAGATGGGTGTATGTGGCAGACTGAGTAGTAATCACGCTGTGTGTTTTAAACACTAAGACGCTCGATATTATACCAGTCTTATCCCATCCTGTGGAATTATATATATGAAGTTTAGTCTTACGGATAAGGATGAAAGACAAGTGCATATTAAATGGGTAGTAAATGACAGTAGACAGTACTACCTGCTTTATTATAAGAGACGTATAAATGAAATAACGTATCAGAGGACATAGAGAATAAGGACGGAATGTCAGACGGGCCTGCATGCCCAATTCTTAATCCTTTCAAAATAAAGACTGTTCGTTCGTCCGTTCGTTGTTAGCGCTGAATGTTGGGCGGTGCTTACCAAACCCGCCACCCAATATTGTGCCAACGGCTTCGGGCGTAGGAGCGAAAATGGGAGGACACACGCCTTATCCTGGTCTCCGTGGCCAAAGGCTTGCGAACTCGGTTCGTGAGCCGCTTACCAGGCGTTCGAAACGCAGCCGCGACCGATTTGTGCAGCAGACAGTGTCGCGTTGTGTTATAACTGTTGGTATGGGAGCCGGTCGTTCTGAAAGCAATGGCAAACTACTGAACGTAAAATTTGCCTAGTACATCAACAGCAGCTGAAAATGCTGGTGTTGACAGCAAGGTCCTGCAAAGGATATACATTTTTTAAAATAAAAAGCCTTATCCTGGTGCGAGGAAATGTAACCTAAAGACTAAATGTCGTCACAGGGCAGACCAGGCCCTACACCTTGGTTGGCAACTGGTCTAGGATCGAGCTCCGACAGGCGGACAGTTAAATCATAGCATTGCTGATCCAGCAGCTTCCGCAGCTTGTCTTGTTCCAGATGTATTAGCGTTACCTTTCCTCTGGAGTAAACTAGGCAGGCCGAGAGAAAGATCATGCTGCATGGGCAACACATGGTCTCTGCAATTCAGCCTTGGCTGTGTGCTATTTTTGAAGCACAGTGTACCCAACTCTCGCCTGTCAAGACCCAGGGTGCCAGTTAGCGTTAGTAATTCATAAATACAGGGGAAAATTGTTCAACTTTCACAGCCGATAATTTTTTTCAATTGGTTTTCAAATCTATCTCCTCACACAATGCCCACACAAAAAATCGTGATCGTCTGCATTTAATACAACTCATCAATTTACGACTTTCATCTACTCCTAGAAAGACTGCCTCAGCTTTACTGTCCGTCGACGATAACTACAGTGTTGTTTTTGCCTTACACTATCAACAGGCCAGATGTCATCGCATCCCTAGATACTCCCAGACAAATATATGTCTGTAGTTATCGAACGGCAGACGATCTAATCCTACTTAGACCGATATATTTTCCGCCTAACGTCTGCCGGCTTGATTCCCATTGGTGCGTGAAAACTAACGCCGGAGAATTATCCAGTATAAAAGCTTATCATTATCATGTGCCATGAAATTAAGTGCGGACGGGCATGTTTCGCCATCTTACCAGAGTCGTAAATCAGCTCTGTGTTCTTCTCTCGACCCATACCACGTAGCCGAGCCATCCAAGTATTTACTTCTCTGCATTCCCTTGTTCTTCTCTCCTCAATCGTACCTGTTGTCACCAGGTTCTCTAGTCTATTTCTTCTCATGTGTCCAAAAAAGTTGTGACTAACTATTTGAATAACGAAGACACAAACAATAGATTGCACGATTTATTGCCTGGCATATTTCGCTGCATCTCGTCAGGTACATACTGCAGAAATCACACAACTTACGTGAAATTAACTAGATAAATCCTTCAAGTTGAAATATACACAATTTCGCACAGTAATGTCACTCATCTACCACGGTAATTTTAAGCTGACTAACATGTCTTTCTGTTTACACAATTCTGGCTTGCGTTGATAGATCATAATTGCTTCTGAAAATTTTAACAAGCGAGTATTTTGTGTTCTAAACAACACGCGAAATGCAGTGTCTCTGGACACAACGTGACCACTGGCGACAATGTGTCTGCCGATTGAAGACGCCGGGAGCTTCCGGTGTGTCGGCTCCTCGCGGCTAGCCACTCCTGTGTGTTGTATCTTGTTGACCCATTGAGGTATGTGTTCTGACACCCGTTTGTTAAGCTGTCTCTCCGTTCGACCAATGTAAACGGCCTGGCATCTACATGTGAATTGGTAAATACAATTGTTTGTGGCGTACAGAGGAACAGGCTCTTTGACTGTTGGTGTAGGAATGGGTACGGTTTTACATCTAATGACTGGAGTTGCCGCACAGAATGTTCGACCTACTGCTGTAGTAAGCCGGTCTTGTAGACGTTGCATTACGTCATCCCCTCGAAAGGTTAGCTGGATGAATACCTTGAGTTTAGGGACTGTAGTTACGTCTGCTTTGGGTTTGGGCTGTTGGCAATAGCGCTTTATAAATCCTGTGGAGTACCCATTCAGGTTTAAGACATTCTTCAGAGTTTCAAATTCCTCTGTCAGTGTGTCCTGGGTGCATATCTTTCTAGCACGGTCAAACAAGGTCCGTACTAAGCCCCGTTTGTACTGGACAGGTGTGAAGCTCTGAAAATTTTGGTATTGGCCAGTCCATGTTTCTTTGCGATACACCGATCTTTGAATTGTGCCGTCTGCTCTACGTCTCATTAGAATATCTAGGAACGGTAACGCTTCGTTGTGTTCGTGTTCCATAGATAGAGAGATGTTTTTATGCGTCTTGTTCATTGTGGCCTGAAACGATGTTGCTTGTAGCTCGTCTGTGGTGATAATTAGTATATCGTCCACATAACGCCGGTAAAGGGCCAAGTTGTTGATGTCTGAGGATCTCTTTTCTTCTAAGTGTGCCATGAAGATGTCCGCTAGAATAGGACCAAGAGGACTCCCCATGGCCACTCCGTCAATTTGGCGGTATGACTTAGTTAGAAAATTGAATTGGATGTTAACTATGTCTAATTTCTCCGATAAGTTAAAGGTTTTAATTTGTTTCTCGTAAGACTTGGTCATCGGTTTTTCTGTCTGCTCATGGTATTCTGTACATTTTCCTCAGAAACTACATTTCCACAGCTATTAGATGTTTTTCAGCTTGTCTGCTCATTGACCACGCTTCACATCCATACATGGTAGCCTTTTGCAAGATGGAAAACATACTGACCAATAAAAAGTTTGCCCATACAATCTTGTTATATTTTATTTTCAGTTAACATGGTAGGCTGGGGTTCGATTCTCATCGGGGCAGTTTCGACATTTTAATATTAAACCAGCCTAAAATGGGTATCAGGAAATTGGGAAATAAGGGCGTAATACCAACCACATCAAACTCCTACTCCTACTCCTCCTGCTACAACAACTACTACTACTACTACTACTATTTCTGCTGCAGCGGCGGCGGCGGCTGCTGCTGCTACTACTACTACTAATTCTTCTGCTGCTGCTGCTGCTGCGGTGGCTGCTAGTACTATTACTCCTGAGGCTGGTGCTGCTACTGGTACTCCTGCTATCTCTGCTGTGGCTACTACTGTTACTACTGACGCGATCATTGCTACTCCTACGATACTACTGATATTACTGCTACTATTACCACTGATATTACAGCCACTACAGCCACCACCACCATCGCCACCACTGCTGTCACTACTACAGTGTTAATCTACAGCCAAGCCCAGATAACATAACCAGAAACAGCCCCTCTTTTAACATTTCCAGAACCACACATCGTGGGTGGTATATTTACACAGGTATGTCAAATCCGATGACGGTACTTCGTGGTCAGATTATAAACTACCCATACTAAAGTCAACCAGACAGGCGGCCGTGTCCTCTGATTGCAGACGTGCGTTTGCATGACTTCCCTGGGTACACCCATGTCGGTGTGTATGTCAAAGTTGTCTTATTATTGGTATTTTAAGATAAAAGGATACGTGTTACTATTGGTGTGCTAAGATAAAGTTATAAGTGCGTGAGAGCATACACACACGTACGGAGAGAGAGAGAGAGAGAGAGAGAGAGAGAGAGAGAGAGAGAGAGAGAGAGAGAGAGAGAGAGAGAGAGAGAGAGAATGAACGAACGAACTTTTTTTAGAGAGAGACAGAGAGAGAGAGAGCGAGAGAGAGAGAGAAAGAGAGAGAGAGAGTGAACGAATGAACGAACGAACTTTTTTTAGAGAGAGAGAGAGACGAAAGAGTAGTAGTAGTAGTAGTAGTAGTAGTAGTAGTAGTAGTAGTAGTAGTAGTAGTAGTAGTAGTAGTAGTAGTAGTAGTAGTAGTAGTAGGAGGAGGAGGAGGAGGAGGAGGGAGGAGGAGGAGGAGGGAGGAGGAGAAACAGCAGAAGAAGAAGAAGAAGAAGAAGAAGAAGAAGAAGAAGAAGAAGAAGAAGAAGAAGAAGAAGAAGAAGAAGAAGAAGAAGAAGAAGAAGAAGAAGAAGAAACAAACAAGTCGCATGGAATAAACAGACAGAACATGGGTTCACGCCTGGGCACTCCATGTACAAGGCGTCTGGTGCCCCAAAAAGTCCTATGAATGGACACCACGTGCAAGGCAGCACTCAGCTACTTGGGTGTACGGTCTGTATACAATGTCGTTGTCCTATAACTGGTTTCATGGAGTGGCGATACTGTACACACATATGTTGTGGTAAGTGGTTACCAAACTAGAACATATACAATTATAAGAAAGATACAAACAGCATTCTTTGGTCATGTGATAATAAGACAGGCATCTTGACAACTGGAAAGATCAATGAGAAAAGAGGCAGAGGCAGAGGCAGAGGCAGTCAAAGAGAAATGATGCTGGGTGAGCTGATTTATGGCAAGAAGGAATATCATCAGCAGAGTTTATCCAGAGCACCAAGAACCGAGATCTGTTGAAAGACATTAACGCCTACGTCAGATGGAAAGACATGTGGTGATGATGATGATGATGAACTGGTTACCACCGAAATACTCTGGCCATGTTTGCCAAGACACACTCGGCGTGGCAATGCGTAAGGCAAGAGATATTGCCAGAGATCAAGACCTTCTAGCGCTCTGTGTTGAGTGAGAAGTTCCGCAAAGTGGCTGCTGCGTGAATAAGTGAATGAATGAACTGGCTAATTGCAGGAGCCAATGGCAATCGTTACCGCCAGTATAATTAGGTAATTATAAACGAGTACATTCCTGCGGGTTTGGGCCCTAAATAGGTCAACAGCCATCATAAAAGATGCACTGTGCGCTTAAAGCGATGCACTTGTGACAACACGAAGAGGTTATGCAACACGTTTGTAATTATATCTGCAGTCTGTATAGTTCTTGAGCACGGGTGTCAACTGCCAAACTTGATCGAAAAAGAGCAACAGGACAGCATAGTCAGCAGTGTATCAGACAAAGGTATCGGTAATAGATGTTTTGGTGTCGTGTACTGATAAAGGTTTTATTCGAAATAAAAGTGGTGAGGTAGGGATCAGGCCCCACCAGCTCATTACGATTATGTCGTGACCTAGAATAAGTGAGGGTCTAATACCTGACACCCCATCGAGAATATCTTCTATGGGACTACATTTAAATTACCTAAAAAGGTTACCCTTTGCTATCCATATCCTTGCCAAAATATGAAGACACGCATCACTACAGATAGTTACGTAAATGATGCACAACAATTACTTCTAAAACCACATATAGCATAAATACCAACTGTTAAAACGAAAGCGGTGGACACAGAAGGTAGATATGTCAGAATTGAATAGTACAGTGTATTCACCCAACCCCACCCCTACCTTTTTTTTTAAACCCCATTCCATTCTACCATCATCTCTACCCTGTTCAAGCTCAGAAGAGAAGTCATATTAGGGTCCACCGCCTGGCTCACATTAATAATCATGTGGCTGAGCCAGCCACAAATAGGATATTAATTGAATGTTTTGTAAAAATAAGGGCTCACGGTTTCCCTGGGACCAGAGCCGCCAATGAGGTTCCACATTGAAGGTGATTTAAATATTGAGCACAACCCACTACTGGCAACGCTGATCGTATTCTGGTATGAGCCTAAGGCCTATCCACGTCAATGTGGAAGCACTAGACTCGAGTTTCGCTCTCGTTTGAGCTCGTCAGTAGTGCATATCCCTGACCGGACCCGGAAAGAAACCACGGATCACTGGCGTGCGAAGCGGGTGTGTAAACACTAGACCACGCGGCACACGCTGGACACGGCCAAATTATCACAACAGAATATTACAACATCACCCATCGTAGGCTGTAGCTCAAGATTTGCCCGATCGCCGCGAGTGACGTCCGTCAATCGATGTGGACCCGAACGATTTTTTGTTGACCAAAGAGGGTTAGGGCTTAATTATTATACACACCAAAGAAACGCACACCATGTCTGGGGAAAATGTCGTTATAAAATAACAACAGCATTTGTCAGTATCCTTAAAATAAATGTGGGAAAGCATTTGTTAGTATTTACCCCTTTCACATATATATGTTAATATCTTTGCCTAAGTACGCGTAATCTCTTTAAATTTGTTGGCCACAGAAATGCACTCATTTTTGAAGTTACTTCCCTTTGACATGTACACATCTATATGGCGTCCTTATATTTATCAATACTACTGATATTTATCAATAATACTGTTGCATTATTATTATTATTATTATTATTATTATTATTATTATTATTATTGGATATCTACGTGTCTTTTTTTAGTGCATTTCTTCTTCTTCTTCTGCGTTCATCCGGACTTTTTTCGGACGTGATTGCGTTTGATTTCAAGCACAGTACATGAACGTGCTCCTATCTCTAGTAACATTAGTCTGATTTTAGCGTGGGGATTAGTTTTCCACAATACCGGTGTCCCTCGCCATCAGAAGAACCCACTCGGGTTTTCGATAGCGTCTCCCTGCTTCCTAGGACACACCCGGGGTACCCCTATACACACACACACCTGCCCACTGCTATCCTGGTATTAACTCTAACGTGTGTACGAAACCTGGCGGCCATTTGGACCATCCCTTGGTCCCCGGTAGATCTTCCAAATGGATATATTGGCGGGAGAACCGTTAAATGTAATCTGTTAGCTTCATAATTATATAATCACACGCGAGAAACTGAACGCTGAGGTAACAATATCTTCTTGAATGCTGCTAGCAATACAAAGATGCGAAGGCACTAATACAACACTGAGGAATTGAAACTGTTTCTGTTTGTTTTTATGTCTTGAGGAAGACAACAGTACCCGGATCGTCGTCGTCTCTGTCTCGTGTGTGACATATGCTAAAGTGAGTGTCAGTCCAGAGAAGAAGATGAGCATGTGTAGCTGTAAATCGAGATCGCCGGTAGAAAGCCACCACCACTGATCTGATATTCAATATCTCCATTTATTTGTTTGTTTTCATATTGATGAACCCGTAATTGTTCCCCACTTTTTTTTAATTGCCGATGGCGGCTTAGTCCCTCCAAGGCAATCTGTGTTATTTATGATTATATGTTGGTAAAGCATCGACAGAAAGCCAAGCACCCTTGACCTGACATTCAAATACTTCCATTTGTTTGTTGGTTTTGTGTACTAATTGTCATACTAATACACTCGCGGGTGTTCCCCGTTATTATTTTTTTTAATAGCTGATGGAGGCTTAATGTCCGCAACGCCATTTCTAGCACTTGTGCATATTGTTTTGGTAAGGCTAAGATGAGTGACAATCCAAAGTTGTAGATCAGCGTGCATGCCCGTAGACAGAGAACATGGGCAGAAAGTCAATGACCCTTCCTTTGACATTCAAGTACCTCAGTTCTTTCCATATTTACGTAGTCGTATTTGCTTCTCATTGTTTTTGTTAGCTGATGAAGGTTTAGTGCCCGCAACGCCATCTCTGCCACTTGTGATTATGTTCCCGTAAAGCTGCTGTGAGTGTTGACCAAGAGAAAGAGATCAGCTAAAGTGGCTGTAGATTGAGACCCCGGACAGAAAGCCGGGCAACCGTAATTTACAATTCAAGTACCTGTCTGTTGTTGTTGTTGTTATTATTATTATTATTATTATTATTACGTTCCCATCTATGCAGGTGTATTTAGCCTGTGTAGTACAGGAATAATGCAACATCCAAAATAAATGGGAAAATGTCTAAACAGGTTAAACGATCCATTTTGCAACAGTCAAAACAGCCGATGTAAGGTGCATTGTAGAGAGTAGAACAAGAATCGTTACAGCAAAGGTAGCCTTTTGCAAAATGGAAAACATACTGACCAATAAAATTATGTCTAACTGGAGCGATAAAAAGAGAACCGGAGCGAGAAAAAGAGGGCTGAAGTGCTATATGCAACCTATCATGTATGTGAAACGAGGACAATGGGCAGAAAAGCTGAAAAGTATTTAATGTCAGTGGAAATTTGGTTTCTGGGGAAAATGTAAAGAACACGGAATTTTGAGAAACATAAATAAGACAGCTCTTCGAAAAACAAATAAAAACCATAAACTGGTAAGAGAAATTAGTGGTAGACAGACCAGATTTTTGGGCGCGTTATAGGGAGAAATAAACCAGAAAACTAGTGACAGCTGGTAAAACTGACGGGAAAAGAAAACGGGGAAAGCAAAGAAATAAATAACTGGATGGCCTGGCCACGTGGCATAATCGAGACACGAACACAGACCTGATCCAATGCTCTGGCGATCGCGTCAGGCAGCGAGCCGTGACCGCTCACGCTTATCGGCATGGCACATGATGATGGTGAGTACGGAAAGGCTGTGTAACTCCACATCGGGAAAACCCCATTACTTCTCCCAAAACAAGAATAGAAAACGCCCGGCCTATGGAATACCGGCATTGTATGTTCGATAATTTTACATCAAGCTGGTAACGCCCACAATGTGGGAGTACTGGGTCACATTCTTTCTCTCACATTGTGACCTAATTGATAGCAGAGATAACAAAACCTGCCTTTACATGAAGTTTAACTGACAGCCAGCAACTGGGGCTGTGTCTGGGGTGTCTTTTGGACGAGGGAAGGGTGTGCCATACCGGGATTGGATCGAGTGGTCTTCGTGTGCCTATTGTCTTGCTTCTCATATCATATCTACTTCTTGCTCGTGCTGCCTTTCAACGATTGTGTGAATGCATTAATATTTATAAACGTGTTAATTGTGGCACTGAGTTTGTAGCAGGGTCCGCAAAATCTTATACTCCTGAATCACTTCGTCATTTCCTGTCAGCTGCTCATACATGCAGGGGCTAGAATCAAGTTCATGGTCTCCGCTCCCTCCAAGCTCTTCTTATGTCTGTTCCAACGAAATCCGCGATTCAATACCGTACAACAGAGCAAGTTCTATATAACATTTCATTACTCTCTTTCTGGTATTCGGTGGTATTGATTTATCTCATAAGATAATTTCCACCTTCTGAAATACAGGTTTTGCCTGTCCCATTCTGCTCTTAATCTCAGACATTATCTTTCACTTGGTGTTATGGTTGCCCATAAATATTTAAGAAGAGATTTTCATTCTAAAAACATTGTGACCCATAAAAACATGAAAACCCTTATTTATATAAAACAACACCAAGCTAACAAATCCAACAAGTCTGTGGCAGGAACCTACTGTGTATATGTAAAGTGTTATCACATATTGTAGGCTTGAGTGCATGGTGGAATAGGAGGCCGTTCTTTCCTTCCCGTAGAGAACATCAGGACGTGGAATCAAACCCTTGTCAGGCGGAGCTCATGTTATAACCACTGTCAGTTTTAACTCTACACAATGGTACCAGCTCGTGTTTCTATGCCAGCCTCTGGATACCAATGTCAAATACGGCCATCAATGAGAGACCACTCTTTGTGAAAACTTCAGGAGGGCGGGTTGTTAAAACAAGAGACATAGATTAAATGGAGATGTGAATGAGAAAGTGGTTTAGAATAAAACAAAAATCATAAATGGAGAGGGTCTGTTTTAAAAGACCAAATTACAAATAACGGAAGACATTGCAGCGACATATCTCCATCAGAAAACAAAAACAACAACAGACATAGACAAAAATAAACATATAACACAACAAAGACAATAAATTGTGTTCGCGTTTAGTTCTCATTTATCTTTATTAACAAATACTAAATTATTCAATCAATATTATTAATGACAACATCAATGCCAAGATCGTTGGACAGGATCGAGACTGTAAGCATGCCAGGGATGGTCTGTTCAGGGCAAGCAGGCGTCGTGTAATAGACTAGCAGATGGTGCCTCTCTGGACGGAGAACACCTCTTTGACAAAGTTGATGTGGTGGAGGATCTTTTGGTTAGGGCGGACACTGCAGCTGAATAGACGAGATATCTATATCTGGAAAGGCTGGCTCAAAAGGGGACGAGTAGAGCGTCTGGGAGATAATGAAAGCGTAGAGAAAAAGCCAGGTGGACATTTCATCAAATTGCTGTTAGAATAACCAGCATGGTAAATCTGCAGTGGTTTTTGAAGAGGGTTATGGAGCATGCAAGTATTTGCACAGAGTGCAGTGGCGCCGATTCTAACTTCAGTATCTAGTACTGATCATACACGTGGATCTCATGAAGCACGCGTCCAGACCATAACAAGGGCACAGATGAGTAACTGTTATATTGATATTTTCATGTAGTGTTTTTCATGTTGTTGTATCGATGTGTGTTTGTTGTTGCTGACGAAGTC
Source organism: Cepaea hortensis (assembly GCA_963921405.1). Taxonomy (NCBI): domain Eukaryota; kingdom Metazoa; phylum Mollusca; class Gastropoda; order Stylommatophora; family Helicidae; genus Cepaea; species Cepaea hortensis. Next base: position 74,496,884 of record OY992891.1, on the reverse strand, counting down.
TTTGACCGCCCAGGTTGATTTTGTTACTTGTGATTGTGTTCTACTCAAGTAAAGCTTACCGTTTACTTCTCGTTCTTTGGTGATTCATGCACTATATGTAGTACTGAGTACGATGATAATATGGCGACCGCACAACAGTTCTTGTTATACAGACCCAACTAGATGGTAATACTGTCCAACGTCCAATAAGATACCACCAGCTGTGTTCACACAGTTATCAGTCAATGTGAACACAGGATGGTACCCTAATCGACGTCAGTAACATCTGGTCAACAGGACAGGATGGTACCCTAGTTGACGCCAGAAACTTCTGGTAAATAAGAGAATATGATTACACCTTAGTATACGTCAGCAACAACTGACCAATCAGAGCTCAGGATAGTACCCTAGTTGGCGCACAGACAGCTGACCAATGAGCACAGGACGGCACACTGTTTAACGCCAGAAAAATCTGCTCAACGACAGAACAGGAACATACCCGGGCTGACGGTAGAAACGTTTGATCAATACGACGGCAGCAACATCCCGTAAATGGAACCAGGTGACGACAGCCAGGTTGCCGTGCACGGGTAGATTCATGAATCATATTAGTTGACGTCAGCAACATTTTCTCAATTACAGCATATGGCATTAACCTACCCGACACCAGCAATGTATGGGTCAGCGATGAACATTCATGACGTGACCAGACTGACAACAATGTATGGTTAATGATAACACAAGACACCACATCTACGTAAGAGCGACTTCAACGACCAGGTAACATCCATGATGTCACACAACGAGAATCGTGAACACAAGCACCTCTCCCCTAAGGCATGAAGCAGTTTCATTTCAGATTTAAAACACCATACGTCCCCTCCTCTTCATATCGATGCGTCAGAAATATCCGTAAACATCATATGAATCACCAATGTCGTGAACATCATTGTATGTGTCGATGCGATAATGACAATCAAGAAGTTTGTCATATTACAACAATTCATTCATCCAGTAGCATGTCCTTTGCAGAACCTCGCTCCCAAAACAACCTTCCGGAAAACTCGATCACAAGCAAGATGTCCCGCGTCCGATACACCCATCTGGAGATCACCCGCCACATCCTGCACCCATCTTCTCTTTGGCCTTCCTCTCTTCCCAGGCATATACCCCTCCATTATTGTATCTCCAATCTTTCATGACGCTTCAAGTGACCGAAATATATCAATTTTCTTTATTTTATCGTCTTTACTAGCCAATCTTCTTCAATATTCAGCTAATAAAGTATGGATGCATTTGTTCTTTTCTGTATCCAAAATATTCTTATAGTCCGTCTATAACATTTATATTCAAAGGCATTTATTTATGCGCTGTTAAATAATACGACAGCCAATACCAATTATGCTGAAGTAGTCGTCGATTGTCACTTTTAAGTTGCTGATTTCACTGAGGGTTTATGCAGAAGATAAAGCAGGGCTGTCGAATAAAGAGGACGAGGAGAAACGAAATAAGATACATGCAAATTACTCACAATTGTGCTCAAACAGACAAGGTGAAACCAAACACTGATGTTACAAGTACAATACTGCATACAAACAATACTTATGTCTCTGAGTTGATGGCGATGATACAATGCCGTACCGGAAAATACACCAGTAATATTATTGTGCCAGCGATGATCTGTCCTATCAGAAAAGATAGCAACAGAGGTGCCCCAGCAATGAAGATTATCTACTGAACGATACCAACAATGATGCCGCAGTAATACGATGATTCACTGTACCTGATAATATACAAGTACCATTGATGTCCGGATGATGATTATACACTTAAATACGGTAATATACCACCAATATTGATGTCCCAGAGATGATGTTGGTGATTCACTGTGCCAGATAATACAACAGATTGGCTAACATCCCAGCTATGATGATGAGGAATCCTCGCACCAGATAAGATACCACCAACTGTGTTCACATGCCGCTTCACTGTGTAACACATGTAGTACCCTATCTAGTGACAGGATGGGTGGCTTCTGTCTTCACGTGGCGAGGCTGGATGAGATCACGTGGCGAGAACTAGATGAGATCACGTGGCGAGAACTAGATGAGATCACGTGGCGAGGCTAGATGAGATCACGTGGCGAGAACTAGATGAGATCACGTGGCGAGAACTAGATGAGATCACGTGGCGAGAACTAGATGAGATCACGTGGCGAGGCTGGATGAGATCACGTGGCGAGGCTGGATGAGATCACGTGGCGAGAACTAGATGAGATCACGTGGTGAGAACTAGATGAGATCACGTGGTGAGAACTAGATGAGATCACGTGGCGAGGCTAGATGAGATCACGTGGCGAGGCTGGGTGAGATCACGTGGCGAGAACTGGGTGAGATCACGTGGCGAGAACTAGATGAGATCACGTGGCGAGAACTAGATGAGATCACGTGGCGAGAACTAGATGAGATCACGTGGCGAGAACTAGATGAGATCACGTGGCGAGGCTGGATGAGATCACGTGGCGAGGCTGGATGAGATCACGTGGCGAGAACTAGATGAGATCACGTGGCGAGAACTAGATGAGATCACGTGGCGAGGCTAGATGAGATCACGTGGCGAGGCTGGGTGAGATCACGTGGCGAGAACTAGATGAGATCACGTGGCTAGACTGGATGAGATCACCACTCCAAAACATCGTCCAGATAAAAGGTACTGAATGGTGGGAATGTGATGCACGACAGGACGCTTCAGGACGAGCTGTTAAAGTATCAGCTATTGCAAATATGGCAATAAAATTATCACTTGCAAAATCAAACGTTAAACAAACAGTCAACATAAAAGCATTTGCCTGTCGGCAGGGTGATCATGTGTTCCAATCCCCTTTAAAGCAAGGATTTTTTGGGAGTTCATAATTCACCTGAGCTCACGGGTAAAACAACTCTGGGTTTACAATTCACCTGAGCTCACAGGTAACACAACTGACCTGGGCTCACAGCTGTAAAACACTGACCTGCGCTCACGGGTGTAAAAAAAAAAAAAACTGACCCATGCTCACAGGTAAAACAACTGACTTTTGCTAACAGATGAAATACTGACCTGGGCTCACTGGTTTAAAAATTGACCTATGCTCACGGGTAAGACATTGACCTGGGCTCACGAGTAAAAGAAATTGACCTGGGCTCACATGTAAAGAAATTGACCTGAGCTCACAGATAAAAAAAACTGAACAGTTGATACTATCAAAGGCACTCAGATGAGATACAATTAAAGGTATTGAGATGTCACAATCAAAGCTACTGAAATAATACAATCAAAGGTATTGAGGTGTCACAATCAAAGGTTCGAAATTATACAATAAAAGGTGTTCATATGTCACAATCAACGGTACTGAAATTGTACAATCAAAGGTATTGAGGTGTCACAATCAAAAGTATTGAAATGATACTAACAAAGGTATTGATATGATACAATCAAAGGTATTGAGATGATACAATCAAAGGTATTGATATGATACAATGAAAGGTAGTAAGACGACACAGTCACAGGTAATCAAATATATTAATACAACGAGAAAAAAATCACAAAAGAAGACCACCCGCGAACAAAATGGCAAAGTTAGGTCATCGGAAAGGCGCGCCCAGTATGTAGATGACACCCACTCGCTGAAGAAAGCATGCATTCAAAAGAAAAACTAAGAATGCTCTTGCTAGTCAACAACTCCACAATATTGGACTAGACAACTCTTACACTGATCTAGATTGTTCCACGTCTATCTCTCAAGAAGTAAACAGGTCTCGGGAATGTTAATGAATTGCTTCCCTTTGTGCTTTTTTCCTACGACCTTCTATTTATTGTAAACATCCAAGGGTCACGAGATGGAAAACTGACTTCAAACATCTCAACAAATTGACAGCCGTGATGACATAGTGGTTAGTGCGCTGGCCTGGGAAGATAGTGGTCCGGGCACAATACTTAGCAGATTCTGGGTTATTGTTTTCCTATCAGCATGGCTCTGAAGTGGATGTGGTCTCATAAACGTGGGTACTGGGCAGTTTTCAGAATTCTCTGGAAAGGGCAGGCGGCAAGGACGGGAAATGACCACGGTATCTCAGATGTCCGTGGCCTAGAATATATGAAGACATAATACTTCACACCCTAAAATCAATATCTGCTAACCTTTGCCTTTTTTTCCCCGCAATCGGTAAACTAGCGTTAAGCATCTAAGAAAGGTTTCAAAACACACCTGTGCCACATACCCAATTACCACTCTAATTAAGTCCAAAGCTAGCATTGCTAGCCTATGACGTCCTATGTTGACTGTTTTGGTCAGAAGGGTCTCCTGCTGGTCGATGGGGTCCATATATTCTTTCGGTGAATTTCGTGAAGCACAGGTATCCGATGGTGCCCGAATACTTTTCTGATGCGTTTGGTCTAATCTACCGAGCCCTTTCTTGGACGATAGCGTCCAAATTCACATCTAAGGATGGATTCATGAAGCCTATAGACTCCCCGACTGGCTGACGGCGTCCATATACTCTTCTCGTAGTTCGTGAAGCATATGAGCACCCTTACTGGCATGCGGAACCCATGCACACTTTTCTTGTCAATTTCATGTACACTTTTCCAGTCAGTTTGGTGTTGGCTGTGGAGCTCTTTTGCTGGCTTACGGCGCTCGTGTACATTGTTTTGTGATCACATAATCTCCCGCCCCTCGATTACTGTTGGCAGTCTGGTGATGGCCGAGGTCGCCCAATGTAAGTCTGGTGGAAAGCATGAAGCATGCATTCTTCACTTCAGTGGTGGAAGGGTGATGGATGGGCGGGCGGACAGACAGACAGACAGACGTGCGAACCTCCTACCATACTATATTTTTTTTAAAAATTAGTTATATGTCCTTCACAGGACGTAGCAGTCAAACCCAGCATTTTCGCTGTTCGTGATTCCTGGGCAAATTTTACGTTCAGTAGTTTACCATTGCTTTCTGAACGACCGTCCCCTATACCTTTTTCGAAAAAACCAGCACCGCTGTGTTTCGAACCCAGGTATATACCGTACTTTTATATCGGAAGCTATTTTAGGCACTTTATTTTAACAAATCGTACTGACAAGGCCGGCTCCGTGGCTGAGGTGTTACGGACGCAGTTCGTAATCTCGTAACCAGCGTTCGAAACACATCTGCGGGAGATTTGGCAGCAGACCGCCTTGCCTTGGTTTTTTTTTTACGAAATGGGTGCCAGTCGTTCGGAAAGCAATGGCAAGCTACTGAACGTAAACTTGCCGAAAGATCACAACAGCAAAACATGCTGGCGTTAACAGCTAGAGCTTGTAAAGCAGTGGTTCTCAACCGGTGGGGAATTCCTCCTAGTGGGGAATTTTAGGGTTTCCTAAAGGGGGGGGGGGGGGGGGGAATTAAGATTATTTCAAGATCGCATTAATACAAGAACCAGTTACTTGATATTGTTTTTCCCTCTAAATTTTACGGTTCTGTACTTCTTGCCCTAATGAAATTCGCTTTATAATGTAAGCAGACACGCAAATCACGTTTTATGTAGATGTCTAGGCTTGTTCTAGTGTGTGTTAACAAATTTAGCTTCCATTTTTATGTATTCTGTGTAAGGGTGGGGGTGGGGGGAATGACGTTCTGAACATACTGTAAAAGGGGGGGGGGGGCAATGGGCCAAAAAAGGTTGAGAACCACTGTTGTAAAGGATATGCAACTAATTTGTTTTAACTGACAAGATGAGCGATTCTCTAAGTTTATGGCATTTACATTATTAAAGCATATAAATTATATATTAACCACACAGTGCCACTTGCGCTGGCAGCTGCGTTGAAATCAATGCCACTTGCGTGGCGCATAGTATTCTAAGAGTTACCGATAATACTCACTCAACGGGAGTATCTTACACATACAAATTATGACAGGCATATTCCCCACTGCTGCAGCCAATCGTCAGAGCCGCTCAGCTCGTGAACTTCAGACGGCCACGAGTGAGAAATTTGCTCGCCATTAGCAGTAGGGGGAAGGACAGAAAGAGCAAACAACACACAAAGTAAACATCGCCCGCTTCAGACCAGGGTACATTCCAAAGAGGCTGTTAAGGGGAACATTTACTCGGTTTAAACAGGTGCAGTGTGGAGGGTCTACGGAAGATTGTAAATTAGTGTAATTCTTGCAATTCCTGTATTCAGGACCCTGGCTGTGCCAAAAATGGAGCAACTGAGCTTTGCTTTAAAATTCAATTTATCGTCGTACTCAAAGTTAGTTGTGTCCTTTACTGGGTGCGTGAGGCTGACATGCTGATGCCCCGGCCACCCACTACTCACTATTGTCTAGTTATCCCATAATATCTACTGCTTTTCCCCCAATGTATTCTGCGAGTGCCAATAAGTGCCATCGGATTATTTATTCAGCCAATTGCCCAACAGGCTAATTAATTATATATCCATCCATCCATCAATATACCCAACTTACCTACTAACCTGTTCATTCCTCTGTCTGTATATTCATTCATCCATATGTGTATCTATTGATGGAACTACTTGTGTGACACCTATCACCCGATCATACTCCCACAAACCCATCCATCCAGATAACTATCAGTGGCTGTATCCACCTACTATGCAAGCAAATTATCAAGGCAATTACAACTCCGCTTTAAGGCAGAAATCAAAGATAACCTCATGAAAACTAGTATAGTAGTGGTATGAAGTGAGAGGGCATATCTAATTCAGTTTTGTTTTATTTTATTGTTATTTGTCTTCTTTCGTTCGGTTGAAATTGATTGTCTATATCTGCAATATTGTCTCGCGTTTAAACTGCATCGTCTTTTTTTTTAAATTCACTTAGTGATTTATAAAGTTTATTCTCCCTCTTGTTTCTCTAGGCTAGAAAGGTTGCCTAGATATGTTGTATTCGGGTTTTCTTGAACTATGTGATATATTGTCTGCGGAGCCAATCCACATGTGCACATGGCTGATTTGCCAATATTGAATTGTGTATACATATGGTTGTGTAATCGCCGGCTGCCTGGCCGAGGGGTTAGCAGCTTTCTCTGTTAACCCCGAATACTCTCGTGGTCGACGTGAGCGCAACAGAATTAGAACTGTGGTTCGAGTCGTGCCAGTGACTTATGAGAGTATGGAGCCGTTCGCTCAGAAAGTCGTGGCGTGCTGATGAGCGTAATCTAGCCTAGGAATCAACATACAGCTGAAAGATGCTGCTGTTGACCGCAGTATCCTGAAACAGGATGGAAAAGCGGGGGGGGGGGGGAGGAAAGAGAGATAGATAGATAGAGAGAGAGAGAGAGAGAGAGAGAGAGAGAGAGAGAGAGAGAGAGAGAGAGAGAGAGAATGGTTGTGTAATCGATTGTGTCCCCTTCTGAGGTGAAGAATAATTAACTTGTTCTGGTATATCCATAACATGGTAATCATAATGTGCTGGTGTAAGTGGCTTTCTGAATGATGCGATGATTCTTTTCTTTTGGTGGTATGTCAGGTTGCTCTTCTGTTGCTTTGCTTCTAGTAGATTAGCTATCTCGTTTCCAGGTTCTCCACGCTAGTTGACTAGTTGAGATAGTTATGTCCGTGGTTTTATACGAGCGACCATCCTTCAAATTAGAGTGCCCTACCCAGGTGTTAGAATTGTGTATAAGAGGCTGGTCTTGGCCCTTATTCGTAAATTGTTAACACCCTACTCACTGACTAACTCAATCACTGACTGACTTATTCAATGAATGATTAATTCATTTACTGATTGATGCATTAACTAACAGGTGAATTAAATGACTGACGAGGGTGACTTGTTCCAGTGGTTAATTAACTCATCGACTAATCTATTCATTGACTAACTGGTTCGTTATTCGGTTAATGAGATTGGCTCGTACAGTTTTTTATTTTTTTGGATTGATTGCCTAGCTGACTGATTCATTGGCGATTTATTCACTAACTGATCGATGTCTTAACTGAGTAACAATCTGGCTGAAAATTGGCTGCATGCAAAGAAAGTGTTCCTCAGACTGTGAAACATAACCTGTACAATCCGATCAGTTGCCTTATAACACAAAACAAAATCTCAGCTCTGTACACAAACGCCATTGCGGCAGCGAATAACCCCTAAAGAATCGTTGAAACCAACCATTGCACGCAACATTCACGAAACTGCGCACAATTCAATTCACAAGTCTAGAAATACTACACATGAAAACTAGCTATGTGCATTTAGCGTATCTGGAGATTCGGATTTAATACAAGTGCAACGGTGCAGACATGACCGACAGCAGAAACCAAGCAGAATAGAAGCGGCATTCCTAAACACGGGGCTGTATGTAGACCCGTGGTGCAATAATAATATAGGGTTACAATTACTCATGGTATATGAGTGTTGTTGATCAGTGTGTTGTAGAACATATGTGTTGTAGATGACTTTAAGTAGACCCGCGGTACAATAATAATAATATAGGGTTACAATTACTTATGGTCGACCAGTGTGTTGTAGAACAGTGCCTCCCAAAGTGGTGGTCCGCGGACCGGTGTCGGCCCGCGAGCCCTTCTTTGCCGGTCCGCATTAAAACAAAATACAGAAACAGTATGAAAATTTGTTCTCCTTTGCGGGTAGCTGTGTCTACAATCGAGCCACGATTTGATAAGCTTGAAAATAATAAACAGGCCCACCCCTCGCATTAAATAGTTACTGTTAGCAGCTGATCATTAAATCATTTTTATTGCAACATACTGTAATTTAGTCAGCTTGTTTAAAATCTGATTTGGTACCGTTTTCCAAGATATATTTTATTTTTAATTTATATTGGTGTTCATTAATGTCGGTGTATACGAGTATATACACCTTTACAAGAAGACCTAAATGTAGTTTTGACATTTGAAAAATTTGATTTGTAAATCTCTACAATAAAATTTTTACTCATGAAAATGGGACCACCATTAAATAAATCACCGTCATCCAATAATATTATTGAGCAGTATCTAGGGCACCGGGACAACACCCACAATTACGTTAAATCTTATATTTAAATTAAACTGTATATTGATGTCATATAAAATTCCACATTACAAGGAGAAACATCTTTTTAAACGGCACCGGTCCCTGGTGCAAAAGGAAAATTTTATGTTGGCCCACCAAAGTGAAAAGTTTGGGAAGCACTGTTGTAGATGACCGTAAGTAGACCTGCGGCGCAATAATAATATAGGGTTACAATTACTTATGGTAGATCAGTGTGTGGTAAATCACTGGTGCAGATCACTGTAAGTTGACCCGCATTGTAATAGTAATATAGGGGCACACAATTACTTACGGTGAAAGTATAAAATGAGTGCGACAAGTGAGCGATAGATAGTGTCCATGACTGCAGTGTTTGAAAGTGTAATAATGTTTTGTAATAAACTCATCACTTAGGACCGGTTGATTCGTAGTTGTAAATAGTCTACGTAGGCTGGTTTACAATACGGTGATCTACAACATATTGATCTACTTATGGTGATCTACAACATATTGATCTACTTATGGTGATCTACAACATATTGATCTACTTATGGTGATCTACAACATATTGATCTACTTATGGTGATCTACAACATATTGATCTACTTATGGTGATCTACAACATATTGATCTACTTATGGTGATCTACAACATATTGATCTACTTATGATGATCTACAATACATATGATCTACTTATAGTGATCTACTTATAGTGTGATCTACAACACATTGATCTACTTATAGTGATCTACAACAGTGATCTACTTATAGTGATCTACAACACAATGATCTACTTATAGTGTGATCTACAACACATTGATCTGCAATACAATGATCTACTTATAGTGTGATCTACTTATAGTGTGATCTACAACACAGTGATCTACTTATAGTGATCTACAACACAGTGATCTACTTATAGTGTGATCTACAACACAGTGATCTACTTATAGTGTGATCTACAACACAGTGATATACTTATAGTGTGATCTACAATCACTAATATACTTATCGTTTGATCTACAACACAGTGATCTACTTATAGTGTGATCTACAACACAGTGATCTACAACACAGTGATCTACTTATAGTTTGATCTACAAAACACTGATCTACTTATCGTTTGATCTACAACAAAGTGATCTACTTATAGTGTGATCTACAACACAGTGATATACTTATAGTGTGATCTACAACACAGTGATCTACTTATAGTGTGATCTACAACACAGTGATCTACAACACACGTATCTACTTATCGTGCGATCTACAATCACTAATATACTTATCATGTGATCTACAACACAGTGATCTACTTATAGTGTGATCTACAACACAGTGATATACTTATCGTGTGATCTACAACACAGTGATCTACTTATAGTCTGATCTACAACACAGTAATCTACTTATAGTGTGAACTACAACACAGTGATCTACTTATAGTGTGATCTACAACACAGTGATATACTTATAGTGTGATCTACAACACAGTGATCTAGAATACAGTGATCTACTTATAGTGTGATCTACAACACAGTGATATACTTATTGTGTGATCTACAACACAGTGATCTACAATACAGTGATCTACTTATAGTGTGATCTACAACACAGTGATATACTTATAGTGTGATCTACAACACAGTGATATACTTATAGTGTGATCTACAACACAGTGATATACTTATAGTGTGATCTACAACACAGTGATCTAGAATACAGTGATCTTCTTATAGTGATCTACAACACAGTGATCTACTTATAGTTTGATCTACAACACAGTGATCTACAACACAATTGATCTACTTATAGTGATCTACAACACATTGATCTACTTATAGTGATCTACAACACATTGTATCTACTTATAGTGATCTGCAACACATTGATCTACTTATAGTGATCTACAACACATTGATCTACTTATAGTGATCTACAACACATTGTATCTACTTATAGTGATCTACAACACAGTGATCTACTTATAGTGTGATCTACAACACAGTGATATACTTATAGTGTGATCTACAACACAGTGATCTAGAATACAGTGATCTACTTATAGTGTGATCTACAACACAGTGATATACTTATCGTGTGAACTACACCACAGTGATATACTTATAGTGTGATCTACAACACAGTGATCTACAACACATTGATCTACTTATAGTGATCTACAACACATTGATCTACTTATAGTGATCTACAACACATTGTATCTACTTATAGTGATCTACAACACAGTGATCTACAACACATTGATCTACTTATAGTGATCTACTTACAGTGATCTACAAGAAAGTGATATGCTTATAGTGATATACTACAACACCCTGATCTACACCACAGTGATCTACTTACAGTGATCTACAATACAGTGATCTACTTGTAGTCATCTACAATACAGTGATCTATTTATAGTGATCTACAACATGGTTATCTACTTAATACAATCTACAACACAATGATCTACACCACAGTGATCTACTTGTAGTCATCTACAATACAGTGATCTACTTGTAGTCATCTACAACATGGTTATCTACTTACACTGATTTACAACACACTGATCCATTGACCTACAACACAGTGATCTACTTACACTGATCTATGCGTGAATCCCCACCGGTGCTACGTAGTTAGTGCACAATGCTGAGATTCGCCTTTGGGTTTGGGGTGGAGAGAAAGACAGAGAGGTGGAGAGAGGGGGGAAGACTGCAGCAAGTGTTCATTTACCAAGACTAGGTCAAACCAAGCAATCAGAAGAGTCAAATACCCACGTCTCCAGAAAACTCACCTCCATCAACGCTACCCATGGATAACAGCAATTAATCCACTGATATCTCTGCATATATACATTCTAGACAACTACCTGTTCTCTTCTGTACATGGATACCCACCTATCCACGCCTAATTATGAGATGAGCCTACACGGCTCGGTTTGATGTCCACTTGTCTTCGCAAAGCCGATGAGAGATATATCTAACCGTTGCTAACTGCGCCGGACTCCCAAGCGGGTAACAGAACTTACCCTAACTAGTTAATTCAAGGAGACATTATCCACAACTGCACAAGTTACGTGTGTCATAATCATCGAGTGTCGTGCCGACATGCTTCTTGGCATCGCGGAGTCTCAAACAGAGTGCATCAAATTGTGTGCTGGCATCTTTCTGTCCATGAAAATGGTTATCCAAAAGCTTCTCCTACTCGTCCCGTTGTGTCTTTATCTTCCTTTCCATAAATTTTCCCATTTGTCACAAAATATTGACATAACCACATAAGGTGGTTAAAAATTACGACAGTCTCTTTTTGAGTGTGATAAGTTGTTTTTGTGTTTTAACTTCTTTAAAAACATTTAGATAACTCATTGTGGCTGTCCACGGTATTTTCAGCATTCTTCTGTAAAACCACATCGCTGATGTCTCAGTGCACTTTTGCTTATTTACTAATTGTCCAAGATTCAGAGTCATGTATGTTGTGTGTGTGTGTGTGTGTATTCGCCATCAGGCGAGCTCACTCCGACTTCTGAGGCATTTGTATATTACAAGTTACGCCCCCCCCCCCCCCCCCCAAGTAAACGACGAGAAAATTTTAGCCCAACTTATGAATTATGTAGGGGTTGAACCCGCTACCTCGGCATCAGCATACCGGAAGTTTAAAGGTAGGTTACTTGGATACTTTCTGTGAAAGCTTATTTTCAGTCAGATGACGAAGCTATCCAAGGGTAGCTATACACACCCTATCTATGCTGCCACCTTGCAATCTTGACTCACGAAAGTCATTGTGCTTTAAAATCAGGACACACATCTCCATTGCTAAAGCCAGGGCTGTATTGTAGAGACCATGTGTTCTGGTGGAGCATGACCCTTCTCTCTGCCTGCCTAGTTTACCCCAGAGGAAAGGTAACACCAATACATCTGGAACAAGACGAAGCTGCAGAAGCTGCTGGATCAGCAATGCTATGATTTAACTGTCCGCCTGTCGGAGCTTCGATCTTAGACCAGTCGCCGACCAAGGCTTAGGGCCTGGTCTGCCCTGCAATGACATTTAGTCTAGGTTGCATTTTCACCCTATCCATTCAACTAGATCGTCAACACTATCCGTGGATTTCTATCCAGAACTATCCAACAGCATAGGTAAACAGGCTTCGCAAAGCTTGCCTTCCTTGACATGACAAATATTGTTATTGTATAACCATCCACATCTATCCATTAAAAGAATCAAATAAGCAAGCCCTGTGAAAACCTACCTTCAACCAGATGGCTAACACTATCCACGGGCAGACATGCTCATTTATCCAAAACACACTTTGCTAAACCTCTCTTCACTGTACCCACACCAATCCACCAGAACAGTAAAATACTTACTTGCGCTTAACAAAACTTACCCTCCCTGACACTACATGCAACCACAGGCAATGCCACCCACAGTCCACACCACCGTGGATAACCATTCACCAAAACCACAACTGCCCACGGACACAATCTAATGATACAACATGTATAACGGCAAGACTAATAATAACAACGTATATCGCATATAAACAACATACACTACCAACGACAACAGCACATTTAAACAGATGCAGACAGTTGTGCCAGGTATGCGTACGGCACACAGTGATTAACACAGACATACGCCGTACTTTGAAACACCCCGATTCCCCCCACCAAACAGAAATAAGATCCAACAAAATAAGACCGAACGAACTATTCTAGCCGGTAGGTCGGATACGTACACAAAACATAGGACATTGGAGATGATATTTTACTGTAGACACTCTAAATATTTAAACAGACACGCCGTTTAAATCCAAAAAACACGCTATTTTCAACTCTAAATATTCTTCGACTTTTGTGGCCTAGTGGAGTTTACAAGGTTTACAGGCCAGCGGTTCCATTTCATTGCACCAGGTTTTATCCTATATGGCTTGGATTGTTTCCGCAGAAAGACCTGCCGATTGCTTCCCACACGGCACGGACTCATGTAAATTCAGCGACGGCCTCCATGGGTGTCCGAGAAAACTGTACTCGTGAAATGAAAGACAGGGCACGGAAACGAACACACTACCTTCGGAAAGCGAGGTAGCTAGCTTAACCACTTCGCCACGGAGATCCTCCCCTAAGGGGATTAGGAGTGGTAAAAGCAGTTTCATAATCCCGGTTCGAAGGCAGTTGCAAGCCATTTGCGAGAAGATCCCATTGCCTCGATTTTCACAATGTTATGAGGGTCGGCCTTTCAGAAAACAATGGCAAACTTCTGGACGTACAACTGCCTAGAAAATCACAAACAGCCTATAGATATATATAGAAAAGAACATGCAACTAATTTTAACTGAATGTTAAACTAACGAGGATGGATCGACCCCGGAAATTATCGGTTTCGTTGACAAAAATATGGATTTTGTGGGATCATGTGAACCGCGTTGGCATAACAGTCAGTGCGTTTGCTGACCGAAATAGTGACGTGGGTTCAAACCTTAATGGAGACATGCTTTTTTGTTCTACCGGTGGGCGTCTGTGGTCATCACAGCCTTAAAAGATTAATCCTGTACAATGTTCTAGGAATTGTTCGGGGGCAGTACAACGGCGAGGAAGGGAACTGGCTATCCCACCTCGCTAAACCATATTTTAGAATATGCGAACACCCAACATTTCACACTCCTATGACAGTATCTGTCATGAGACGGGCGTTCTTTGGGTTCACGGCTGAGGGCAGGGTAGTCGATAATATTGTAAAGAGTAGGCCTTAAGGCTGAAGCCCCGGTAACGTGGTTCTTTGGGTTCACGGTTGAGGACAGGGTTGTCGATAATATTGTAAAGAGTAGGCCTTAAGGCTGAAGCCCGGGCAAGTGCTTAGAAAAGAAAAACCTACCCACGGGTAGACAGTCCGTGACCTTGGAGGGAATCTGTGTAGAAGCAGCCAACCTGACACAAATGCATGGCGTAGTCGGAGACACTGACATTTGAGGTGCATGACTGGCAGTGACGCATTGCCCTCGAAAGTGGAACGTAGAAGATACTGAAGGAAATGGGTTCGAATCCCCGAGTAAAGTTATGTATAGCTAGGCCTGGTAACTGATGGCGTTGCATTCTATTACCAGATGGCCCAACCTGGCGATCTCTCGCCCGTCCATGTATGGCACAAGGTGCTGATCACACTGGATGTGGCAGCTCTCCTCGGGCTTCTTATCTAGCAAGTGCTGATTTGAATTACATATAGTGTAGACCTGATAAGGGACCCAAGAAATAGTTCTTCTTATCAGAAATTACTCCTATAAGGGTTGAAACATATAATAATGCATTTACAACGTCCAATACAATATTGTTCTTCACAACAGAAATTCGCCACATCCGATAATCCGAGATCTCCTTAAGCGGTTTGCACTATGGCGAGCCATAGCCCCGCCCCGTTAGCCCATGACCTCTCCCACTCATGACTATGGCGGTCGCGATGGAAACTGAATCGGGCGAAGACGCACATGATTGATTGATATATATATATATATATATATATATTCGCCGTGGCAGGTTAAGGTGTCCACCTCCCAGGTACAATCCTCGTACAAGACAGAGAACATTTCAAGAACCGTTGTCATCTTACGATATCACACGCCCGCATGATCTCTTGGGTCGTGAAATCAGATACCTGGCTTCTTAGGATAAGAGGGGTGGGGGGGGGGGGGGAGAGAAACAGGAGGTCCCGAGTGCCAGCTGCCCACCTTAAAAATCCAGCAGCAGTTGGAAATTGCAAAGAGCAGGCCGTAATTCCGCGGTTCTGGCAAGATTATTGGGAAAAGAAGATAGGAGCCCATAACCTTGGAGGGAATCTGGCTAGAGTAGGAAAACATACAAATGCACGCCGAAGTCGGACATACTGGCCTCTGAGATGTGAGACACTCTCCCCTCCAAAGAGGGGTAAATAAGAAGATGTCGATGTTCGCTGAACCTAATGATGGATACCACTGTACGCCCGCCTTCGTTCGCCTACCTGAACAGTCATCTGACAACCACCTGTTATCGTTCTATTATTAATCCCCAACCACAGCCACGCAAGTCAGCATGCCGGGCAGTGGGCTTATTTACAGCGTCCCAAAACAAACATACCAACAGATAAGTTGTCAGACAAGTTGGAACACGCGAGCCCGGAGCTAAATTACAATGCGATCCCTGCCCTAGTTTTCCGTACGGTAAAACTGTTTCTGTTCTGAAAATAGATTTTAATAAATATAAGACGTGTGGGGCTAAAACAACCAATAAGCTAATTGGATATCCTTTATACGACATCGCAATCTTCTTCTTCTTCTTCTGCGTTCAACCAGTTTTTTTTTCTGACGTAATTGCGTTGTGCCTGTTTCAGCAGAGCTGCGTTCTTGCGCCGTTAGGCCGTCACATCCGACTGCTGCAGGCATTTGTTGACCGGGTTAACCTTCCCGGGGGACATCGCAATCAACACCAGCATATTTTTGGGTTGTCTGTGATTTCTTGGCAAGTTTACGTTTAGCAGTTTGCCATTATGCCGGTCTTGGTCTAGAGATTACACGACTTTCTCCGTAATCTCGTATACTCTCGTAAGTAAAGTGACGTTGCGCGAAAATTGGTAGCGGTTCTCTCCGCGTCAGTAACTTACAGGGTATGTGAGCCGGTCGCCCAGAAAGCAATGGCAAACTACTGAGCGTAATCTTACCAAGAAATCAACAATCAGCTGAAAGATGCTGGTGTTGACAGCGATGTCCTGTAAAAGGGATATGAAAAAAACAAATGTGCCATTGCTTTCTGAACGGCCATACCATTTTATAAAAACCAACATCAGGCGGCCTGCTGCCAGATCGCCCGCAGCTGTGTTTCGAACGCGGTATGCGGGGTTATGAACTGCGTCCGTAACTCCTTCACCACAGAGCCGATATATGAAACAATACTGACAGTAATAACATAACATTAATAATAACAGCGTTTTCCCATACCCTTAAGGGAGGGAAAGAATAGTAACACTGTACTCTTTCATGCTTGTTATGTCTAAAGAGACGACTAAAAGGATTGTGCTTAGGGTAGACTCCCCGGTCGTGTAGAAAAATTAACCCGCAGTAACCAACCAACCAACCATGAACAAATGATATAAAAAGAGAAATAATCAGCCAACTAAGAGGAAATGAAGCGCTTCTATAAAACCTATGAGGCCATGTGGAGAATGGCGCGTGGCGTCCGGATCGCTGATTCTATTAATGATACTACTACATGACACTATCTTAGGTCACCCAGCATTAGTTCTCTCGGCCGGACTGCGTTTTCTTCTACTGCGTGTGCGGGAGTCTCCGTGGCGACGTATTTACGCCGCCTGGTTGTGGGTTCTTCTACTTCTGCGTTCGTTCGGAATGTTGTTTTAGACGTAATTGCGTTGTCCCTGTTTACAGCAGAGCTGCGATATTTGAATCTGTCAGGCGACACGTCTGACTTCTTCAGGCATTTGCTGGCCGGGTTACCTTCCCGGGGTTGTGGGTTCGATTCTGGGCTACTTCTTTAGGTTCACGGGTGCAATTTTCTCGGAGACTCCTGGGGTGGTCGCTGGAACCACGGAGTTCGCGCTCTGTACGACGAGTTCGGAGGCCGCACTGAGGAAGTAGGCCGAGCCATATGGGATAAAACCGCGTTCAAAAAAAAACAATCGATTACCATGCCTTTTAAAAACTGTTCGGGGATGAGTGGTCTCGGCGTATGGTGTCCGCCTCGAGTGCTGGAGGGTTCAAGCCCGGGGATTTGTTCATGTGGACTTCTAGTAACAAAATTTCTCCTGGCCTCTGGGTAGTGAGATCGACGCCGGTATGTATTGTTGCGCACGTAAAAAAATCCCTTGGCATTGGGAAATCGAAAAAGAGTAGCCTAACGGCGCTGCCAGGGCAAAATTGAGTTAAAAATATATCCAAAGTATTTCAGGATCCTAACCGATGCTACGGAGTTCGTGCACTGAGCTGAGATTCTCCGGACTCAGGCTTGGGTTCGGAGTAGAACGGAGCACTTATGGGTTACACGTGTGCCGCCATGTTGATCCGTCGACTAAACTAAACTAAACCAAACCCTGTAAATCCTGTCGCTCAGTTTTCCAGCCTTCATGTTTTCCCATGCTTCTCCTCATAGTACATAACGAAAGAACATTGTCTCTTTCTGACAGAGATATACTATGTTCCACTGTCTCGAGCCTTTTCTGGGCAAGCGTTAGTTGCTCTAGCAGTTGAAGGTCTGCGCAGCATCCTTCTCATAAACCAAATCACTGTTGCCACTAAGCTCTTTCCAGTCCGTCAATTCATATTCCAGGATCCACTACCATACAGCAGGGCAGGTTCTATATAACATTTCAATATATTCTTTCCCACATTTCATGAGAGTGAACTATTACATCCGATGTCTTTTTCTTTTCTGATATGCAGCTTTTGCTTGGCCCATTCTGACCTATACCTATGTTATGGTTGGCCCTAAATATTTGAATGTATTGACTCATTGAACATTGTACGAGAGCTTCAAATGAAAACCGTACATGTTTTCTAATGTATATTCTGGAAAAATAAAAGTAAAGAACAAATGTGAATTGAGGGTCTATACCTGAATGGGGGAAGGTTAAAAGAAGAAGAAAACAACCAGACAAAAAGATAGCTCGAAGCATACGCCCCATTTTAGAGTAAAACTAGCCAAGGAAGGCCAGGAACAGTCGAGCAAACTGGTGTACCTGTCAATGTCACCAAAAGAAAAAAAACAACCGTCATATCAATTAGAAAGCCACCAACAACGATTATGCAACTGCGTGTATGCACAATTCAATTGCGATAAACCAGCCATGTGCACGTGTGGATTGGTGCCGCAAACAGCAGATCAGATACTCCAAGACTGCCCAAAATATAATATATCTAGGGTGAACCGTCTAGCCTAGAGAACAGTGGAAGAATAAACTCTATGGACCACTTAGTGAACTAACAAAGACAGTAACGTTTCTACAAGAGACAACACTGCGGATAGAGACAACCAAACAAGAACACTACGCAGGAAGCCAAAGAAGATTGATAAACCAACACAGAACTGGCGTCGTTAGCCGCTACACGCTGCGGGATTTGCTGAGGAGGGGATCCGAGCACTTATGGACTGAATGGTTCGATGTGCAATGAGGATGATCTGTCGACTAACTAACTAACTAGAGACAACCAATTTCATGCAAATGAAAGAAGAAGATTTGGTGAAATGCACCTATTTACAATACAAATCATAACTATTTAAGCTAGTCGATAATTAAAAATCTAACACGGTTAAATAATTAACTGGCCGTTTGTCAATTATCCCAGTGTTAAATGCTCGAATTTGTGCAACGTTTCTTGTAGAAACTTACAATAATTTTGTTTACATTGTACAAACTTATAATAACTCTGTTTTCATTGTAAAACCTTACAATAACTGTTTTCAGTCCACAAACTTACTTACAAAAACCATTTTCATTCTAAAGACTGAAAACTTTTTCATTGTACACACTCACAATAACTCTACTTTCGTTATTAAATGAAACCCTAATTCACTTCTATAGTACAGAGTGAATCACATTGTGAATCAAATTCTCAGGAACGAAAACTCATGTAGTACTGGTAGGCTCAAATTTCAAGAAGACCCGTTAGTGCAGTGAAGAATCAAAGTTCCCATGCAATGCCCGCGGTAGTATTGAAGGAATTAGATTTCAAAGGGCGAATTCAGCTACTTTCGTCGGCAGTTACTTTCGTCCGAATGAATCAAATCCTTGTGGGAAACTTCACATCATCCATGATCGTAGTCAGTAAAATGCCAGCGGCCAAAATTTCAGCAACTTTCGTAGCTCTGCACCACTTGTTGGGAAACAGAGAAAGGGAGACCTGGAGAGGTGGAGAGAGAGAGAGAGAGAGAGAGAGAGAGAGAGAGAGAGAGAGAGAGAGAGAGAGAGAGAGAGAGAGATTGTGAAAGAGAGATTAGTGGACGTGTGTGTGTGTCTGTGCGTGCGTGCGCGCGCGCGCGCGGAAAAAAAATCATACCACCTACAAATTATGTATGTATGTGAAATCCTACCATCTACAAATATATTTCTATATATGACATCCCATCGCCGGCTCCCTGGCCGAGGAGTTAGCAGCTTTCTCCGAATACGCTCGTAGTTGACGTGAGTGCACGAGAATTGGAAGCGGTTCGAGTCGCACCAGTGACTTATGAGAGTATGGAGCCGGTCGCTCAGAAAGTCGTGGCGAGCTGATGAGCATAATCTAGCCTAGGAATCAACATACAGCTGAAAGATGCTAGTGTTGACCGCAATATCCTGAAACAGGATGGAAATGCGGGAAACAAAAATATGACATCCCATCGCCTACAAATGCTTGCTAATAATATGTTTAATCCTACAAGCTATAAATGTATTTCGGGATGTGAAATACTTTCAGATACCCACGGTAACATCTTGATTGTCCATTTCTTTGTATCTTCTATCACGCGGTTGTGTCTTTGCCAGCTGAAGAAGAGCGTTTCTGAATGGCTGTCGATCTATCTATCTATCTATCTATCTATCTATCTATCTATCTATCTATCTATCTATCTATCTATCTATCTATCTATCTATCTATCTATCTATCTATCTATCTATCTATCTATCTATCAATTTACCAATCTCTTCTCTGTCTGTCTGTCTGTCTAATTTTCCCCCACACTATCCATCCATCTATCCCGCCCTCTCTATCCATCCACCCATCTATGAAAATAAAGTTTTTCCGTTCGTTCTATCTATCTGTAACCCTCTCCCCCTCTCCGGGTTATATTTATAAAACGACGGTGTAATAACGGTTTCCGGTGTGGTATTTTTAGCACATTGTGTTTCTAATTTTACCCGTCAGCTAATGGCTTTTTCATAGCTCAAAATTAACACATAAAACCCCATACACAGTGCAAGGTGTCATATTTGGGATTTAAATATCCTTGCACACGCATATCGTATTGTTGTATGTCAATGCTTACTGTTGTAGTGGGCTGGGGTTCGAGCCTTGGAAATCATCACAATCATCGGTTGCCACACAGGGCGGCGCAGTCTTGTTTATCCCATAGCCGTCTGCTTTCTTTGATATTGATCAGTTTGACCGCCACTCGTCTTGCGTGACACTCGGCCAACGCCTTCGATATTTTATTCCTCTCTCTCTCTCTCTCTCTCTCTCTCTCTCTCTCTGTCCCTCTGCATCTCTCTCTCTAAACCTCTCTGTGTCTTTCTTTGTTCCTACCTCTCTTGTCCCCCTGCCTCTCAATCTGTCCCCCTGCCTCTCTCTCAGACTATTTCTCTTTGTCCCTATCTCTGTCTATTTTAACCCCTCTTCTCTTACTCCTCTATCCTCCAAACGCCTCTCTCTCTCTCTCTCTCTCTCTCTATATATATATATATATATATATATATATATATATATATATATATATATATATATATATATATATCAACCTATATCCCTTTTACAATGTCCCCTAAACTCCATTCTCCTGATCAAACCCCGTAGTATCAGTCCCCGGACACAGTCCACTACTGCGCGTCAAATTGCTATAAGACATTAGAGATACTTCTGGGAAAGACACGTGATAGCAAGGGAAATGAATCACCCTGTCCTGTTATGCCGTTATGCTTAGATACGTGAAACCCTACAATATGCCATTCACATGTCAATATATGTCGGAGCTGATTTACCTACAGTGTGTGAGCACGTTATAATATGGCAATGTGTGTGGTATATTTCCTTGTGTCGTATTTCGTGTCTGTTTATATGCGATTAGAAAATTTACCCACAACAGAATAGTTCTATCACGTGTCATTATAGTAGAGCTTAATGTAGCCGAAAGGGTTACAGCGCTCACTCGTAAACTTCGTATGCACTGATGGCGAGATAGTGGTAACGTGTGTCAACAGCCTTCTTCCTCTCTTCTCATAGTCCATGTCGTGCTGTGTTAGTCGTAACGCATGTCCACAGCTACTGCCTCTCTTCTCATAGCCCATCTCGTGCTGTGTTAGTTGTAACGCATGTCCACAACCTTTTGTCTCGTTTTCTTTTTTAGTCTATGGTGTAAAGAATTGTCCGTTATGCATATTCACAACCATGTCCACCCATTCTCACATTCTAGGCCGTGAGACGTTGATCGTTACATATTCCAGTCTATTGCCTCTCTCTACTTATAATCGATGCTGTGCGACGTTGGTCTTTAGCTAAACCCACAGCCTTCTGCCTCCCTTCTTTTATTCCATGCCATGCGGAAGTTGACTGTTGTGTATGCCAACAAAATCCACCGTTTCTTCTTATAATCCATATCGTAAGGTGTTGTTCGTGATGTAAAGTCCAGTCTCCATCTCTCTTCTTATAGTCCATGCCGTGCGGCGCATATCGTTATATAAAGTCCACAGCATCATGTCTTTCTACTTAGTTAAATAGCGCTCATAGTTATGAACGTCCACGGCTACCTTTCTCTCTTCTTATGGCCCATGTCGTACGGCGTTGATCGTTATGGTAAAGTCCACAGCTTCCTGTCTTTCCTCGTATAGCGCATGCCGCTGGTCGTCATATAAAGTCCACAGCCTCATGCCTAACTTCTTAGTCATATAGCGCTGGTAGTTATGAATGACCACGGGCTACGGTTTCGCGCACTGCCAACTATTTCCGATACAGCTGCGTCTGCATACCACGTGACCAGGCTAATACATCTCCTCGTCGCCTGGTGTAGAGTACCAATTCTTCTTGTGAGTTGGCGTGTTTCAAGACTTCCTCATTACTCTTCATACCTCAACTGCGTGTGGTATTCTAAACAATCTTCCACACAACAACATCCGTGAAACATTCAGGCATTTCTCAATGATTTGCTGACTATCCATGATTCACTTCTATGCGTCAGGATGGGTTCTATGTATCCCATAATTAACTAACACTGCTTTCGTCATATATTCATAAAGCAGACCCGTTTCTCTTCCCACCACCCTCTGCTATTTGCATGGAATCTACAATTTATCACACTTGGTAGATCTGGGCAACAGAAATAAGACCACAGGAATTCAACGGCGATCAGAGTGGTCCAGTGGATAAGAGTGCAAGCTCTTACACTTCCGGTGTGCTGGCGGCGAGGCAGTGGGTTAAACCCCTACACGGGTCAGTTGGACAAAACTGTTCTTCAAGTCAATAACTTCTCGTCCTTGACTTGGGGATGTAAATTGCAAGTACCTGAGAAGTTGTAGCGGGTTCGCATGATGCCGAGCGACACTAGTAATTGAGAAAGCTAGCCCACACGCAAATATCAGTCCAGCGTGGACAATACTCTAGTCTAAAGCGAGCGAAAAATAAAGCAAACAATATTTTTTTTTTTTTAAAACAGTAATTCAACTCCTAAACCAAGCGACTCAAAACGCTTTGAACAACTTCACTGTTCTGAGGGTTAATTCGTTGAATCCAAACATAATCTCCATCGCGCTGTGAAGCTGTTCACTAGTACTCTTATCCTCTTCTCCAGACAACAGCTGTATCAATTATGGCTCAGTGCATAAACTCCACAGCACCCGCGTAGAATCCTACATGCGTATGGAAACTCTGGAGTGAGGACTACTATTTTACTTCTTGTCTGAGGTCAGTAAGCGACCCGGAGTCACGTTATCGTAGTGGCTAGACACAAACCTACCGACCCAGTAGTCACAAGTTCCAATCCCCATTGGCGCAGATTTTTATATTTCATGAGCTTCCAGGTCAGCCGAGCTTAATTAAAAAAAAAAACAACTAAGATACCCAGAAATGTAATGGGGAGTAAAGGCGATCGGCGTGATACAGATCTCATCGTCCACAACGTGCCAACTGGTCTAATACATGGGTCGAGCACTACATGTGACTGTCTTGGTATCGGAGTTGAACACATCTCTACAAGTAACATTCAGACACTTCCCGAGAAGAACGCCCATGAGAATATCCTAAGCACTAGATGAGTAGTAACGAAGAGTCCAAACTACCACCTTCAGTATGGGCAAACTGTAGCCGCATCTGTGATAATGGAAGCATTGGTAGTGGCAAAGCCATTTGAGTGTCGGCCAGATGCTCTAGTCTAGTCACTCCCTGCAGCACCATTCTCTCCAAGCTGTGATGATCTATCTGTGCTTCTACACTATACACACGATTCCAAAAGAAGCCCGGTCACACCTGTCTTTTCATGCACCAATACCCCACCAAGGGTTTCACTCAGGCAATATGTCCGCCTGCTTGTTTTCAACAACAGCAGTATTCCCCGAGGAAAAATCCAGCAGATGCTCTCTAGTTTTGATTGTTGAACAGAAGCCCCCCACACTGCCCGCGAAGCAACATCTAGTCTGAGATTTGAGCTTAAGGCAGTCACAGGAAGACAAACAGCACACGCATGTCGTAATTGCAGCTGAATGAGTCAGTGCTGACAGTTAGAATGCAAGCGTTTTGGACTGCAGATCGGTGTGGTCAAATGGCGCAGCACATCAGGCACGCCAGGAGGCTTACCAATCAACATCAGACTAGCACAATTACCGTTGGATTTGCCACTGGAGAGATATGTCCGGAGTGCATGGCTGGTCATGATTTACAAAGAAATGAAAATCCGCTCTTGATATGATCCACGGCCCGAATATATTTCGTAATTAAATGGATATGGTCTACTTCGGATGAAAATCACGATAATAGCCTGCCATTTTTCTCTTAACTTCAAAAAAGAAGAAAATATTTAGTTGGACTTCAATGTTGACTCTCGTCCAGAAAGCAACGGCAAATTACTCAACGTAAAACTGTGTAATGAATCACGACAAGCCAATAAAGGCTGGGGTTGGCTGCAACGTCCAGGGAAAAGTACACGCAATAATTTTTCAATATTTATATTTATCCGAGACAATGTGTAGAAAATTTAACTGGTTGTAAGAAAATTAAAATGCGTTTACTCCGGGTACGAATGGCAATTTTAAAATGTAATCGGGTAAAATCACGAAATTATTCTGCGTTTCTGATATCACTCCTACAATAACAACATTCGAGGGAGTAATATTAAATCTGTTCGCGCGAAAACAGTCGACGTTTGAGTTCCAACTAGGTTTCCTAAGTGCGAAATAATACTGGGTAAAACTAGCAAACCTTCCTATTTTTCTAAAATAACTCCAAAAATATGTCAGTATTTTGTCGGTAATGCCGAGAAAGTTCAAACTACATCTATGACTTTTGTGAGGTCCTTTTAAGTCAGCTGGCTGGACTTTTCAGCCAATTAGCTGTCACATTTCAAAAGTCAAACTCCCTGAAGTTTTCGCTCGCTGTGCGAGAAAGCGATGTCTAAAATGTAAGCAGGGTTGGCTTTGGAAGAACTTTAACCTTTTGCATTCCTTTTTTTTTTTTTAAATAATGAATGTACATCTATCTCTCTGTCTCTCTCCCTTTCTATCTCTCCCGCTCTCCACCTCCCTCTTTCTTTCTTTCTCTCTCTCTCTCTCTCTCTCTCTCTCTCTCTCTCTCTCTCTCTCTCTCTCTCAATCCTAAGTAGAGGCAAAGCAAGGTAGAAAATAAATAAAACATTCTCCCCAAAAATCGCTCGAAAAAGTGTGTTTTTAACAGGCGAATGTGCCTTAGACGTGATGTGTACAAAGAGAGACCAGGAGCAATCGCTTTGTCGTTTGCTTAGCCTAGTAGTTGTCTCCAAAACGCAAGCGGTTGGGCCCAAAGTTAGAATAACCGTGCACGTCGGCTCATCACGGGTGTGTGACTGGGCTAACTTGGGCCGGATTACGTCCGCTTTTAACGACTCTGACACTTCACTATTTGGAAGCGTAAACAATTATGACAGCCGGTATTTAAGGTAAATTAGAGGGCCACTCCTGGTCAGTGTACACCAAATCGGAAAGTCATCGCACCATTTAGTATTTCAACCGCTGGGCTGATCGTGATGCTTTCTGATCATTTCATTCTATGGTTCATTGAAACGGCCTGCGGAAAAAGACATAGCCTTATGGGATATACCAGGTGCAACAAAGTCGACCCTCTAGCCTTTTGTAACACCCCTTTTGATAGATAACGGATCCACGTGAACAAATATTGGAAGAAGGGGCCAACAGAGATACATACTTTCACGTGTGAATCACCATCAAGTGCCATCCCCGCACTAATGGTGGACTATAATGAGTAGCCAAAGCCACCGGCCTTGCGTCTGCACGTTGTCCACATACATGCATGTCCTGATTTATCTCCTGACGTTATCCACTCCACCCACGTGTAATAATATCTTCCTCTCGCACATCCTTTACCAAAGAGCTGTGCCTCTCTATATGACTTAACTATCTTAACTGTACCCGCTTTGTGAATTTAAAAACACAAAACGCAAGTGATACCCAAAGTACAATTCATTTATTCACATCGTATGATATATAACTCTGCAGTAGGCACTTGCCAAGATACAGTGAAATATGTCAGGCAATATTTCCTGCAATCTCATGTGTTTGGCTTCTGTGTTTACTAACCGTAACTGCCTCACCATGATCGCATTCGGTAATGTTTCCTTCAATCACAGTTTTGTTGTAATACTGCATGGATTGTAGGAAAATGTACAAGCAATAAGTAAAAACTACTCCGCTCATATGACTAGGATGGGTCTAGGGGACCCTGGGGAAACCATATTTCCAATATTTTTACATGTCTTTCTATAATATAAACAGGATTTTAGAGGCAAGGGGGTCGACTTCATTGCATCGCGTTTTATCCCATATGGCTCGGTTTCTTTCCGCAGCCGGTCTGCCGAAAGCGCCGCACGGAGCACGAACTCTATAGCTCTAGCGACGACACCGAGGACTTCCCGAGAAAAGTGCATTCGTGAACGAACAACGTAGCCCGGAATCGAACCCACGACCTTCGGAGATGGAGGGAGGCGGCGTAACTATTTTGCCAGAGACACTCACTTTCCGGTATCAATGTGGGCTTAAGCCAGTCCCAAACAGGTGAATCGGTACAGCTGTGTTGGAGCAGTTCTAAATATGTGAATTGATACAGGTGTGTTGGAGCAGTTCTAAACATGTGAATGGATACAGGTGTGTTGGAGCAGTTCTAAACACGTAAATAGGTACAACTATGGTGGAGCAGTCGTGTAGAACATATACTGTTGTTTTCGGCAAGGACAATAAGCGGACAGGCTGAGAGACTTCTAATGGCAGATGAAATGTGGTTTCTGAGAAAGTGCGTAGAATACCACCATGGAAGAAGAGAAAAATGAAAGAGACAATCCTTCACGAAACTGCTGAGAAATTTAAACTGATTAGAGAAATTAGAAGTAGACAGTCAAGACTTTTGGGGGCATGTAATGAGGATAAATAAACTTTACAAAAGCCAGGCTTTACGGGAAAAGAACGGAGGTGGAGGGAGAGAGAGAGAGAGAGAGAGAGAGAGAGAGAGAGAGAGAGAGAGAGAGAGAGAGAGAGAGAGAGAGAGAGAGAGAGAGAGAGAGAGAGAGAGAGAGAGAGAGAGGAGAGTGTCACAAAAAGGATGCATAACCCGGATGGCTTGGTCCTATTGCAAAATGGGGACAAAACAAAGACATAATTCGAGACTGGTGATCGTGTGAGATGGCGAACTCCGACCGATCACGCTTATCGGTTTGGCACACGATGATGCGTTTTGGGATTGGGTAGAGTCACAGCCGTACTGGTAAACAGAAATCCCGGGAACTACTGGGACTTCGGTATTGGGGGGAACTATAGAGTGTATTTTTAATGACTGTGGGGTTTTTGAAAATATTGCCGTTCCAAGTATTTATCCTCTGTGGAGTTCATGCACCATAAAAGGTAAATACAAAACTTGGAACGGCTATATTTTTAAAAACCCGAATCATTGTACCGTGGCAAACCAGTATGGGAAATCTTTAACAGAACGAGAAATGGTCAATCCACGTGAGATAATCACGAAAGAACGCATACTTTCATAAACACTAATGAATGCTTCCTAATTCTGAAAACCGTCGTTGACCCCATTTACAACCACACAGGCCTATCTCCCCGTAGAACAGTGGTTCTCAACCGGTTGGGAATCCCCCCCCCCCCCACAGGGGGGAATTTTAGGGTTTCCAGGTGGGGGGGGGGGGGGGGGGAATGAAGGTCATTTCAAGATCGGGTTAATACAAGAACTGATTACTTGATATTGCTTTTCCCTTCATACTTTACAGTTATGCACGTCTCATCCTTCTAACTTCATTTTATAAAGCAAGTAGACCCACAAATCACGTTATATGTGAATGTCTAGACCTGTTTTAACATATTTACCTTCCATTTTTACGTATACTGTGCAGGAGTTGAGGGATTGTTAGGTAGGAAATATGAAGGGGGGGGGGGGAGAGAGAATGACGTTCTGAAAATATGGTGACGGGGGGCACGGGCCAAAAAAGGTTGAGAACCACTGCCGTAGAACAAATCTTAAAAGCAAGCAAACTTAAACCGCAGCAGGGTCAGTTGCCATGAATGCCCACCTACCACAAACACAATAACTTTCTGCCACACAGGGGGAGATAACACCACACATCCCGTGCCAGGAACCAATCGCGGTTTTAATGATTCGGCCAAACACTGGACATACGCAAAGCTTAAAGAGGACCTGCCGTTTAAGACTCAAAAACGTGTAAAGCCTTAAAACAAACAACAGGGTGACACAAAGCCGCTGAGTTCCCACGTTACACTCTGCTGCACTTGGATAATACCTACATCGAACTCCTGTAACTGGAGTTTATGGGAAAACCTAGCAAGAAGTATGTCAGTGGGTCGGTCTCTAAATGTAGAAACGCGTTCTTCTGGACAACAAAATGTTAAGATAATGCATAAGATCTCGCTCTTGTGTCTTTCATCCCCCAGGGGAGCATAGGTCGTCAACCAACTCAGGTCAAGTCCTTCGTATTCATATAAACCTATGTTTTAATGACCTCGATTGGTACAATTGATTTCTTTGTAAACGTGTGCCCACGCTTATTGGCATGGCACATGATGATGATGATGATGATGTGCAAAATAGGGTGGCTTTTGTAGCTAAAGTTGTATAAGTGTAATCTTCAGCACCATGTAGCAGGTACTTCACAGAACGTCGCCCTCATCACGACCCCGACAAAAAGAATTATAGTATTTATAGATCTGTCGCCAGTTCCAAAGCCTTATGCCGTTTCATAAACAAAGCGTCTTTACTTCCCCGTGCCCATCTGGTCGACTCCTGCAATTTCTTCAACCAACGATGCCTTTCATCACTGTTCTTTTCAAATCACTGGTGTTTAATATGGCGAAGTTTTTTTCAGTAATCATCATCGTCATCATGGGCCATGTCGATAAGCGTGGGCGGTCGTGTTTCGTCACCTCGCACGATCACCAGAGTCGTTGATCAGGTCGGCGTTTTTGTCTGGATTATGCCATATGGCCAACCCATCTAGATATTTCCCTTTTTGCCTTCCCCTTGTTCTTTCCACTCAGTCTTGCCAGTTGTCACCAAGTTCTCCAGCTTATTTCTTCTCATAGCATTATGTAGGAATGTGCTAGGTAAGAGAGAGAAGCAGCGGAGGATAGACAAAGGTGTACTAAGAACTTTGAAACAGTTGTGTAAACAATAACAAATCACGAAGTATGTTTCAGCTTTACAAAACACGTGTAAAACAACGGACTTTGCCGCGACATGCCTTCGCCAGCAAACAAACACAAGAAAACACAACCACAAACACTTACAAACCAGGAAAACAAACCACAAAGATGACACTACAGTGACAAAATAAGCAGAATGAGAAATCTAGGATAAATGGGAAAAAAATATGCGCGCTGCTTATCGCAGAGTTCCCAACAATGAAAAACGAATGTGGAACAGTAGGACGATAAATGATAACATGAACAACAATTTCATTATAAATATCAGATGACTGCAGAGTCGTGGTGGCCGATGCCTGCTCTAAACCAGACGTACAATGGGACTGACAGGCGGGAAATGCACACTACACGCTGGTACTGGTTGGTGACGTTTGGCTACATTTGAATGCTGAGCATCAAATAACTAATGGCGGCAGCAGAAGAATAACAGGAGTTAGAGAAGAAGAGGAAAAAGAAAAGGAGGAGGAAGTAAAGAAGTGGAGCAGAAGAAAGAATCGGAAGAGGATGAGAAGAAAGAAGAAGAAGAGGATGAGAAGAAAGAAGAGGTAGAGGAGGAGGAGAAAGAAGATGAACAAGAAGAGAAGAAATAAGAGGAAGAGGAGAAATAAGATGAAGAGGAGGAGAAGAAGAGGAAGAGAGGTAGAAGAGGAAGAGAAGGAAGAGGAGGAGAAGAGGAAGATAAGAAGAAGGGAGAGGAGGTGAAGAAAGGTGAAAGAGGAGGAGGAGGAGAAGATTAAACAGAACCAAAGTAAATCCTGATACGACGACGTCCTGTCATGGCTGGAAGAGGACGCAGCATGTCACACTGACAGCATGAACTGGTGTGACGAGAACGTGCTGCGACTATCTACCGCTGTAGCCTTGTGCATAAATAATTCAAGAACAAAAAGTTACAACACAACCGCATGAAATAGCAGTGGAAGAATATATTAAACACATCCTAATTGTGATCCCCACTACGACACGCTAGATAAAAAGAAAGATATGTTAATAACACGCAGATAGCTGCATCCTTCCGACACCCACCCCAATCTTATAATCTCAGCTACCTTTTATGAACAACAATCGCCTTCAGATTAATAAGCTTGTGAGGGTAACATCGTGGGCAGCTGCTATCTGCGGTTGACTCAGTCATCGGAGTATTAATACGAGTCAGGGATGAGCCCTAATATAACTTCTCACTGAGGTTGAAAGGGATATGGGTAATGGCAGAATCGAAATCCCCACTTAGTTAGTTAGTTAGTCGAGGTTCCAACTTCACGGAAATGGGTCATCCCCATTATGCTCCATTCATGTGCCAGAGAATGTCACACAAAATGCTCCCCCACTGTCAAATGTGAAAAGTGGAATAGGCAGGAGTCTCGGAAATCCAACAGCCCGCACAGGTACACTGCATAATGCCGCCGCCAGAATGCCAACACAAAATTCATCCACGAAGACCAGTTCATCGTCGATGGACTCGGCAGTCACCAGAAAGACCTCACTGACCCGGGTTTTCTCACATGGCTCTGTCTCTATCCGCAGGGCGATCCGCCGAAAGCGTTGCATTAAGCATGAACTCCGTAGCTCCAGCGCTTGACTCCCGGGAGTCTCCTGAAAAATGCACTCGTGAACCGAAAAGGTAAATCAGTCAATTCAGCAACAGCCGGTAGCCATTGTTCCGAACATGCAGGTAACTGTACAGGACAGATGTAAAAGCATTCCACGCGAATTTCACAACTCACAGTGTCGCCCACGCACTCACTCAGTAGCAGGGCGACGGAACCATGTACTACCAATCCAACATGAGGAAAATGCGATTACAAACCGTAGCTACAAGCATCAACACGCCACAGGCCTTAACAGTTCAACGCCTAACCATCCACATCCTCTGATGTCACGATATTTTCAAAACACATCCAACGAGATGCCAATTATAGCTCTAAATTTCCGATACGAGCAACCAGTTCTCTTAGGGAGTTTGTTACTGTCAAGATCTTCCTGACTTCTTACCTGTCTTAAAAACCTCCAAAGGACAAGGTGTTGGAGTCTGTTGTGGATAAAATAGCTAATACTCGTAAGGACAACATAACCAGCCTAGGTCTACTTCCAGCCAGTACTTCTGTGAAGAGGTATATTACTATGTAACTAAATCACTATTCAGCATAGCACATGGAAGTGCCACCATACATGTATCTGTGAAAGTAACACGGCTGGTATGCAGTGTCCAAATACTGCGTCAGCTTTTGCATCCCTGACATTATCGGCCCCCGCATCATACCTTCATGGTAAGCCAACTGATGACCATGTGCTGTGCCGATAGTGATGTAGTTACATAGTAATATACCTATTCTGAGATGTGCAGTCTCACGCCTCCCTGGATAGGGGAAGGAGACCTCTGCTATACCGTCCCGTGGAAACGGAGTCGAGAGAACTATCTCTACACCAGCATCACCAAATGCTCACCCTGTTCGTGGCCCAGACCTGAAGACCAATTCATCGGAATTAATTACCGTGTTTCCCCGAAAATAAGACTGGGTCTTACATTAATTTTAGCTAGTTTTAGAAAACGTACTAGGGCTTATTTTCGGGTGATGTATATTTATTTTTTTCAGAAACAAAAATCTACATTTATTCAGGTACAAAATTCTACATTTATTCAAATACAGTCATGTCATCCTCTTATATAACACAGTGACGTTTGAATTATGAACCACACCCGTTCATTACCAAGTGCGCTCCAGTGGCGTCTGTACTCCGACTGGCCATTCGGCAACAAGTCTCTCATTCTAGCTGACGATTTTAACTAGGGTTTATTTTTGAGGTAGGTCTTATATTAAAAGAATCCAGAAAAATCGTACTATGGCTTATTATCTAAGTGGTATGTCTTATTTCCTGGGAAACACGGTAGTTAAAACGCAGTCTTCCGGATGATTCACAACCAATCATCTATCCCGGATGACCAGACGAACAACAACAAACAAATGAGTGATGGCGCCAAGGAAAGCCCAAAGAAGGCACACAGACACAGAGGAACAATAAGCATCTACTCACAGTCTTGTAGAGTCCAGAGAGCCGTCATCTCCCTCGATGCGATAGACTTTGCCGTACATAACGTACTCGAACTGGTCGGCCCTGCTGGGCCCAGTGTTGGTCGGGTTGAATTCGCCGTCATCGGGGCAGCCGTCCTCGCGGAGTGTGGTGGCGATGACAAGCCGAAATTTATCACCTGTGGGGCATGTCATTTGATAAGATAAGATGTCGGCATTGATGGGCACTTGGAGGAGATAAGGAAAAGGGGCGGATATGACAGAACAAATCAGACAATATATATATGATAGTTAACAGAAGACAGTGAAAAGGATATATGTCAGATGCCATACCAGACAATAGCGAATTCAAAGTTAACAGAAGACAATAAGAAGGGCTTATGTCAGTTGTCAGACAATATTATAACTTTTTCTGCTGGCTCTGCATCCCCTGCAGATAGCCAGCCCATGGGTTGTGCCGATGTTATTAACGCCCTTACAGAGATATCGAGAGCGAAGGTCTCTGATGGCAGTGAATCCACATTGCTGCCCAGAATTAGAGACTCGGGAGTAATATTTGGCACGGCCAGACAAGAAAGGCCTTGTCAACCAAGACAGACATGGCACACCAGCCGCCAGGCGCTGATACATATGTAGTGGGAGAGGATAGGGTAGAAGGATCTGAGCACCCATGGACTCGTTCCGGAGTGCAAAGATGATACCCCAACATATAACATATTGTAACTTCTCTGAACGGGCAGGGGTCATGGAAAAACAACAGACATAGCTAGTTTCCTGCATATTACAGGACAACACAATCAACCCCAGCATTTTTTACTGTGATCTTCGAGGCAATGTTACACTCAGCACGTTTGCCGTAGCTTCTGAACGGCCGAAGCGTCAGCGCAACGTTGTCTGCTTTCAAATCGCCTTCGATTGACTTCGAACCAGAATTTGTGAAACTGCGTTGACTGACCCTGGTTTAGTTTAGTCGACGGAACAACATCACGACACACGTGTGTAATCCTAAGTGCTCCGTTCTCCTCCTAACTCAAGCCTGAGTTCGGAGAATCTCAACTCAGTGCACGAACTCTGTAGCACCGGCGAGGATCCTGAAATACTTGGGTAGATTTTTAATCCGAAATTTTGCACAGGCAGCGCCGTTAGGCTACTATTTTTCGATCTCCAACTGCCAAGGGATTTTTTACGTACGCAACAATACACACGGGCGTCCGATCTCACTATCCAGAGACCCGGGGACCTCCAACACTCGAGGTGGACACCATACCTCGAGACCACTCACTGCCCCTAAGAATTCAAAGTTAACGTAAAACAAGGGGAAAGGACATGTGTCAGAGGACAAGACACATAACAGAAGATTCAAAGTTAACGTAAGACCATGGGAAAGGACATGTGTCAAGAGGACAAGACACATAACAGAAGATTCAAAGTTAACGTAAGACCATGGGAAAGGACATGTGTCAAGAGGACGAAACGCACAACAGCAAATTCAAAGTTAACGGAAGACAAGGGGAAAGGAAAGGACACATGTCAGATGACAAATCACACAACAGCGAATTCAAAGCTAAGGGTAGACAAGCAGCAAACGATATACACCAGACAAAAGAATACCGAACGCTCAAAGATGACAGAAACCAGAAGCAAATAAAATAACACTTAATGTCTATATATGATCATAAAAAAGGCAGATGAAAAAGCACACACCAGACAACTGAAACATCAAAGCTATAGGCTATTGGCAAACAGGCATTGAACATGTGAGTAATAAAGTAATAAACGGCTGCCCTGTTTCACCGATAAAACATACACTTGAATGATGGGTCAGGCATGTTTGCCATATTTATTTGTCTTCGTTGCAGTATGTGGATTTTCCTTGTTCCCTTTATCCCCTATGGGAGTGTAGGCCTGCAACAGACTCACGCCACGCTATAGACTTGTTCGTGGTTGGTTGAATTTATACCTGGATAACTTATCTATGATTGTGATACTTCACTTTTCTAGCTAACTATTCTTCATTGACAAAGACTTCAATCGTAACGTCTGTCCGTGTTTATGTTTTTCCCGTCATCGAGCTTCCCAGTGTTCATCTGCTTGCCATAGTTTACAAATGTCATGGTAAGATCGTTTCGGGGTATTTCTAAACGACCAACCTGTTAGTTCTGGTAGCATTGGGTCGACCCCAGAGCTATGTCGTTGAGGAAAACAAAATGCTCTCCCATAAACGATTGGAAGTCACCACTGAGTGAAACTCAACAGACGCCAGGTAAACGTAGTTTCCTAAACACTTAACATTAAACTGTGTGGTGGCTGTTCTAAAGCAAGACGCCTTAAAACTCGCATCATGGGCACTCACGTACCACGACAGATGCTCTGGGTGGATTTCACAGATAGCATTCCTGTATGCTGAACCCTTGGGCCGTCGAGCATCATTCCTTTCGGTCTCCGCGGGTACCTGATTTCTCGCAGCGTGAGATGATTCTTGACATCTTGTGTCATGGCACGGAAGAGAGAACTCACGAATTGATCCATGACGTCAGAGATCGTAATTTGTAGAGAGGCATGATCGCCCACGCCAACTAGCAAGGCACTGGACGATGATGACCTGATATGGGACATGTTTTCTGCTCCCATGACATCGCTACACCTGCTGGTGTGTGTGTGTCTGGTTTTTTTTTTCAGCTTTCGTACCATTGTGTACAGGTCGTGATTACTATATTTTGTTTAACAATCCCGCACCCTACCAATGATCGAGCAGAAACTGAACGATATGTGAGGCAGATACTCTGCCCCCTAGGCCACTTGCACCCATAAAATAAGGTTGCACCCTGTTTTGTTATGGCGCGTGACACCACCATACATGTATCTCTGAAAGTAACATGGCTAGTATGCTATTGTCCAAATACTGTGTCAGCTTTTGCATCCCTGACAGTATCGGCCCCGCATCACAACTTCATGGTAAGCCAATAGATTACCATGCTTCCTGATTCATACACACAGTAATCTATCTATACTTCTGACGTGACAAAACAAAATGTAGTAACTTATTACTATATTGATTGTTAAATACAGCATCATATATACAGTCGTGACTCAGTGGGAGAAAAAAAACACACTAACCGGCCTACACTGATTTATTTTTCTTTACAGTACTAATATGTTTCTCATTTAATGAAATATAAGTAATGTATCTACACTTGTGAATACATTTTTACCACACACACAAAACAGTAATAAAACAACCAGATATGTATACTTTTGTCATAATGAAAATAATTAAAATCAGTAAACTATACTCCTGTCTTAATTACAAAACCTAATAGAAAACAATAATCTGTCTATACTTCTGTCTTAATAGAAAAACAATAAACTATACTCATGGCTTTTTTTCCCTCAAATATCAAACTATATTATATTTAATTTATTAATTAAACTTCCAACCTGGACGGGGGAAAAACGGTAACCTAATTATCCTTTTGACTCAATTATAAAAACAACCTGTCATCTATCTACACTTACGACTTAATTAAAAAGTGCAACCTACCCAGTTCCACGGGGTAAATGAGTGTGTTGACATCGAGTATCAGGTCCATCTTGAAGGACTCACTCTCACAGAACAGTCTGGACACTGAAAATGGACCAAGAATGACCATCAATGAAGACTAGTTCATGGTTCTCATGCTCGTGTTTTACACATTAGTCTCGCTTCTCTATACAACGTTTGAAGGTTTATAATACAACGCTCCAGTTGTGTGCCGGCGTCTTTGTTCTTATGTATGTATGGCGTTTGTGCGAGAGAGAGAGCGAGAGAGAGAGAGAGAGAGAGAGAGAGAGAGAGAGAGAGAGAGAGAGAGAGAGAGAGAGAGAAATAGAGAAAGTGTATGCGAGAGAGAGAGATAGAGAGAGAGAGAGAGAGAGAGAGAGAGAGAGAGAGAGAGAGAATGAATGGAAGAGATGGCGAGAAAGGGAAAGGGAGGGGTAGAAAAGGGAGAGAAAAAGAGAGGGGATAGAAAGAGAGTGAGAGACAGAGAGGGAAATAGAGCCTGACTGCTCATTGTCCACGCTTCACATCCATACAAAAGTACAGGTTCAATGTAGCATCTCAACACTCTTTTTCTCGTTTCAATTGACATCTTTTTATTGGTCAATATGTTTTTCATCTTGCTAAAGGCTACTTTTGCCATGGCGATTCTTGTTCTAATCTCTTCAAGGCATCTCCCATCAGATGTTATTACTGTTCCGAGGTAATTGTACCTGCTCACTTGTTGAAGAATATTCCCATTTACTTGTATATTACATTGTGGTATTTCGTCCTTCCTAGTGACGACCATAATCTGTGTCTTTTTACAATTTAATTCTAACCCTAGTTGTTCACTGTGTGTAACAATCGCATCTACTAAATTTTGCAGGTCCTGTTCATTGTCTGCAATCAAGACTGTATCATCTGCATATCTAATGTTATTGATGCATCGTCCCCCAATGTTGATTCCTTCCATATCTTCAATATTTCTGAAAATACTTTCACTGTACAGGGAAAACAGATCTGGAGACATTACACATCCCTGTCTCACACCCCTTTTAATAGGTTGATATTGGCTTACTTCATTATCAACTCTTATGGCAGCTTGTTGTTTCCAATATATGTTTTTTACAAGTCTAAGATCTTTTCCATCAATTTGTAGATCTTCAAGCATCCTTATCATGTTGACATGTCTCACTTTATCAAAAGCCTTTGTGTAGTCAATAAAGCAAAGGTGTAGATCTTTGTTTACTTCTATAGAACGTTCGATTATGTTTCTCAGTATATACACAGCATTTACTGTACCCTTGCCTTCCACAAACCCACATTGTTCTTCTCCTATTTCAGGTTGTATTTTCCTCCTAACTCTTTGCATGATAATTCTTAGCAAAATCTTCGTGATGTGACTCATTATACTAATTGTTCGATGTTGATCACATTCCAAGGCTCCTGATTTCTTTGGGATTGCAATAAATACAGAATTACATAACTCCTGAGGTATATTTCCAGTATCATATATTGTATTAAGCAGACTGGTAACTTGATCTATTCCATATTCTTCTAAAGCATTAATCATTTCTGTTGTGACGCTGTCTGAACCGGGGGTCTTGCCAGATTTCATATGGTTAAGAGCATTCTGAACCTCCATCTTCAAAATTGCTGGTCCTTCATTATTATTTTGAACATCATACTGTTCGTCTCTGTTATCGTCATACAGGTTTTTCACGTAATCTGACCATTCATGTAATATCTGATCTTTTTCTATTATGACTCTTCCATCTTTTGTCTTTAGGCAGCCTGCTGATGTACGTGTTCTTTGATTAGTAAGCTCCTGAATTCTTTTGTGCATTAGTTTCGCATCGTTACTGTTGTGTTGTTTTTCAATTTCTCTGCAATTTTTCTCAAGCCATGTTTCTTTTGCCTCCTTACATAAGGTTCTCACTTTTCTGTGAATTTCTTCATATTTGGCAGGATTATTTTTGTTCTGTCTTCTTGTTTCCATTAGTTGTAAAATTTCTTCAGTCATCTATGTCTTACGGCCCACTTTCTTTACTTTTGGAAGTTTTTTCTGCTGCGCAACTGATTGAATTCTTCATCGTTTCCCATTGATCATCTACATCTTGAAACAGGATCTCTAGATCAGACAATATATCAAATTTGTTCTTTACTTCTATGTTAAAATTATCTTGTATTTCTTTGTCAGTTTTAAATTTGCACAAGTCATATTTAGGGTTTCCTGCTGTATACTTGACTTTCTTTAACTTTACCCTCAATGTGCCTGTAATTAATCTGTGATCACTGTAACAGTCTGCATTTGGAACTGTTTTTACGACTGTTAACGCATTTCGAAACCTTTTGCTAATCAGGATGTAATCTATCTGGTTTTTAATCCTGCTGTCTGGACTCCTCCATGTCCATAATCTTCTAGGATGCTGTTTAAACCAGGTGTTTCCTACAACCATTTCTTGTTCTTTTGCCCATTCTACAAGTCTGTATCCTCTTTCATTTCTCTCTCCCAAACCATGGTTGCCTACACTGCATCCATCGCCTTGCTGTCCTATTTTTGCGTTGAAATCACCCATTATGATATTTATTTCTGATTTTTTTGCAGTTCTTCAAAGCAGACTCCACGTCATTATAAAATTCCTCTATGCTTTCTTCACTGCTTTCACTTGTTGGGGCATATACTTGAATGACATTTATTTTAAAAGGTCTGTTGACGGTCTGGAGTCACCTGGTGCGCATGACTATCCCTACCGGGCGAGGCTGCTCCTATGGAGCACCCATTTACGCCGTTTCTCTGATTATCAATGATTTCACACAACATGATTTTCTTGGCATCTGTAAAGAAGGTAGTTTGCCATTGCTTTCCTTCCTAGCAGTGACCATACTGGTCAGTGACCGTAGCCATTGTCTCCTCAAAATAGAGATCCTCTGCCTACCGTCGTAAAGGTGGAGACCATAACCTACAACTATCTGTTGGCTGCTCTCCATCTTCATCCACCACCTGCACCCATGGCTTCACGTAACCCTGATCGGGGGGCTAAACGGGTACTCCACCTTGCCCAAGGGTGTCCCGTAGGCTAGCGGAGGGAAGGAGGCGCCTTACTTCTCCTTTGATAGTGGATACCCCTACCCCGCTACCCGGAGTAGTCTTGATACTTAACAGTAAAGGAAATAATGAAAAACACATAAAACTGCATATAATTGGGGAAAACACTGCGACATTGAAGAGTTAAACCCATTAGATGCCAACATTTACTTTACATCCGCCTGGTCAAGAGTATTAACATTGTAACTTCGTAGCAGCAACGTATTTATTGTTTACAGCAACAAGAACTTGGGACAGAAAGGTCCACCTCTCTGCTGTGTCTCCCCCTTGAAGTGGTGGTAGTGGGTCTAGCGTCTTACAGTGACTCTCAGTGCTATGTTGGCAATATCCTAGCTACAGGTAGGGTCTTTGCTTGCAGTTCATATTCTAGGGCACCCGCCGTGTAGGTAGACGAGGGAGCTGTCAAAGGCTACGGAAAGCATACCAGATTTTTTTTTCTTTTGCGCTCGCTCGCTTTGAACTCAAGCGTAGTCCATACAGACTACTGATGATAGTGCTGGACTGGATTTTGCGTGCGGATTAGCTTTCCCTATTAACAGTGTCCCTCGCCACCAAGCGAACCCACACCGACTTCAGAGGTACTTGTAATTTACGTTCCAAAGTCACGGACGACAGGTCAACATTTCAGTCCAACTGTCTGGTGTAGGGGTTGAACCCCTTACCTCGGCATCAGCACACCGGATGTTTAAGAACAAACGTTCTTATCCATTCGGCCACGCTGACCTCCGCATACCAGATACATCCTGGAAGTCAGCACACCCAAATTTATAAGAGCGCTCGTTAATAAACTTCCGATGCGCTGATGCCGAGGTAGCGGGTTCAACTCTTACCCGAGTCAGTTGGACTCAAATGTTCACTTCTCGCCCTTGACTTGGGGACGTAAATTATAAGTACCTCAAAAGTCGGAGTGGGTTCGGCTGATGGCGAGGGTCACGTAATAGGGAACGCTAATCCACACGCAAAAATTAGCCCAGTAGTAGAATGTGAACGGGCCGCGCTTGCGTTCAAAGGGGGCGAGCGCAAAAATTAAAAGCTTATCGAAATCGATGGATTTTTATTGTGCTGATCGACAGGCTTGGCGCAACAGTGCAACCGAACTAGCTTCACGATTGTTTAAAATAAAGGTTTGAAGTAATAACTATCTGACACAGAAACATTTAAAATACGTTCTTTTGTCCATTTCTTCCGCGAGGCGTCCACGAAGTCATCACCATCGTCACCGAGCATGCTGATCATGTGGTAGATCACGGTTTGCCATCTCACGCGATCACTAGAGCCCAGGCCCAGATCTATGTCAAGTAAGGATCCATTTTACACGCATAGGTACCACTGGCCACAAGGAGCTAGATTCATATTTGTATAGACTAAGACACTAACTGGTCTCCCTGGCCTAGGTGTTAACGTCCTTCTCCGTAATCCTGTATATTCTCGTGAATATTCTCGTGACGTGATCGAGAATTTGCAGCGGTTCCCGCCTCTTCGGTAACTTACGGGGTATGTGAGCCGTTCGCTCAGACAGCAATGGCAAACTACTGAGCGTAATCCTGCCAAGAAATCAACAATCAGCTGAAAGATGCTGATGTTGACAGCGATGTCCTGTAAAGGATATGCGAACAAAAAAAAACTTTTTAAATTTAAAATAACACTAACTAAGCGGGTGATGAGCTGGGTATCACACCTACCGCCTGTACTTCATGGCACCCATTTTAGACTGTCGACCCGGGAACCCAGGTCAATGTATTTTAATTCGAAAACGCTCTGATGCGGATCGAACTCAAGACCCCTGAGCTGCCAGCCGGGCGTCTAGCCACTACGATACCACGGCTCTTTAAGTATGTGTAGGGTGTATATTTAATGACTGTGCCGTGTTTGAAAACATTGCCGACCCATGTTTTGTATTCACCCTCTATAAAGTTCATGCAACATAATAGGTAAATACAAAACTTGGACCAGCAATATATTCAAACACTGCACAGTCATTAAAAATACACGTTGTATCTATGTACGTGTCGCAATCATGTTTAGCCAAGTCATCCTACTTATCTCTGACTTCCTTGGGCTCTTTTGTCATCAAGTTTGTCAGCTTACACTAAATCTTCAAGGGTATCTACTGTTATCTGCGCCCCAAAACCACCATCATCATGTGCCATGCATATAAGCGTAGGCGGTCATGTTTCGCTATCTCACGTGATCACCCGAGTCGTGGATCAGCTCAGAGCTCTTGTCGCGACCATACCACATAGCCAAGCCATCCAGGTATGTACATATCATATCTGCCTTCCCCTTCTTTTCTTCCCCTCGATCTTGCCAGTTGTCATCAAGTTCTTAAATTTATTTATTCTCATAACGTGTCCAAACAACCGTGACTGTCTAAGTCTAATTTCTCTAATCAGTTTACGGTTTTCATTTATTTCTTGTAGGACTTGGTCATTTTTTTTTTGGGGGGGGGGGGGTCTGCCCATGTTATTCTTTGCATTTTCCTCAGAAACCACATTTCCACAGCCATCAGATGTTTTTCAGTTTCTCTGCTCATTGTTGACGCTTCACACCCATACTATTCTATGTATCCCCTCAACACTCTTTCTCTCGTTGGAAATGACATCTTTTGATTGGTCAGTATGTTTTTCATCTTGCAAAAGGCTACCTTCGCCATGAGGATTCTTGTTCTAATCTCTTCTAGGCATCTCCCATCGGATGTAACATGCCCGGAAGCGGACACCTGTTGTGGGTGGGCGATGTAATAGCGCCATCACGTTCTGTAAGCCTCAATGCGAGTGGCATCGGTGGCCAGTCTTCCCCTCGCTTAGCCAGACGGCGAACTCGGGCGTCCAAGTCTCGTCCGACAACGATCACGATATTATCCGCGTACCTTTATCAACTACACTAACGAATCTGCTCTAATCTAATTCCCCGTTGCTGTGGAAGAAATTCTGCTGGCAACAGGATATACAGAAAACTAAGAACAGGTCTCCGTGGAGACACCACACCTGTGGCGGACTGACCAAGTAATCAGCCTGTCCAATCGCAAGTGGGCCCATTAAATATTAAACAATGTTTAAGATGTCAAAGACCTTTTAGTCCTGGCAAGCAATATTTTCAGACCCGCTTCGCCACTGGCGGAACCCATTAACCCAGTTAAGAACCAAGTATACTTTGTCACTGCACCAATACCACACCTAATATCTACTAACATAGCCAACCAGTACCCATTTATGTATCGGGCTCTGACATGCACGTGCATGAATCCGACAGAGCTAGCATATTCTCTGTCGGTGGCGTTACAGAGTACAGACCACACTTAGTTCGACAATCGACTTTCTAATCGAACTGTCGATCGATCGGCCGCCTGCTACAAAACCAACCCAGCATCCCGATCAGCGTGGCATTGATCGATTGTATGTAAATGAAATGCTATAGAGAAAGAAAGAAAGCACTGTTCTTTACGACCGGAGAAAGAGATCTACCGGGTGTACTTCACAACGACCGGAGAAAGAAAGCAAACGATGCGTTCTTCAAAACGACTGGAGAACCAAAGCACTGTTCTTCAAAACGACTAAAGAAAGAAAGCACTGTTCATCAAAACGACTGGAGGAAGAAAGCAATAATTGTTCTTCAATGCGTTAAAAAAATTAGTTGTATATCCTTTAAGGACGTCGCAGTCAACACCAGCATTTTTTGCAGTTGTAAACTCTTGGCAAGTTTACGTTCAGTAGTTTGCCATTGCTTTTTGAACGACGTACACCAATACCATTACGTAAAAAAAGCTTTCGCAAGGCGGTCTGTTGCCAAATCGCCTGCAGTTGTGCTTCGAATGCGGGTATACGGTATTACGAATTGTGTCAATAACCCCTACGCCACGTAGCGAGCTTCTTCAATACGACTAAAGAAAAAAAGGAAGAACTATTCTTCAATGCGACTGTAAAAAGAAAGCAAGCATTGCGTTTTTCAACGCGAAATCTCTATGGATAACCAAACTATCATTTATTATTTCAGGGACATTTACAAAATACTAACTGCGGGAATTATATGACCGCTTGATTGGTGGCGGCACATCACTGACGAGTCTTCTGGGTCTT
This sequence comes from Cepaea hortensis, assembly GCA_963921405.1. Taxonomy (NCBI): domain Eukaryota; kingdom Metazoa; phylum Mollusca; class Gastropoda; order Stylommatophora; family Helicidae; genus Cepaea; species Cepaea hortensis. Next base: position 74,453,523 of record OY992891.1, on the reverse strand, counting down.
GCAATAGGGATTCCACCATGTAACCGGTCGAAATTATTGCAGGCGGGGATGCTTCAGACATCCACACAGAAACAGCGAATACTGGGGAACACTCGAGGCCGTGGAAACAGAACGAGTGTAAGTTCAAGTACTGATCAACACTCATAGTACTAGAGGACGCACTAGGCAATAGAGGAACTGGGGGATGTGTGGTCACACGAGGATTTCAACGTATTAAGGATCGTGGCTATGTCTCGCCGCAGATGTGAAGATTAAAAACATATCTTGTACGCCCTACTGGTCTCTGAGCTTGGAGAGTGGAAGACCAGCTCTGCAGTACAATTCCTTGTGTCTGTCGTGTTTGAGTTATCGTTCAAGACTGTCATGTCAAAGTTATCGTTTAAGACTGTCTTTTCAAAGTTATCGTTCAAGACTGTCTTTTCAAAGTTATCGTTCAAGACTGTCTTTTCAAAGTTATCATTTAAGACTGTCATGTCAAAATTTTTGATCAGGACTGGCATGTCAAAGTCATCGTTAAAGATTGTCATGTCAAAGTCATCGTTAAAGATTGTCATGTCAAAGTTATTGTTAAAGATTGTCATGTCAAAGTTATCGTTAAAGATTGTCATGTCAAAGTTATCGTTAAGGATTGTCATGTCAAAGTTATCCTTAAAGACTGCCCAGTGATCTGTCAATAAATGATATAAGAAAATAAACAAACATCCGTGGATGAGAAAAGTGGTTGGGATGTTACTGTATCCGCCGCAGGATTAGTAGCTACAAGGTTCGACACCAACATAGGGCTGGTAATTTTAGCCTGGAACCATATGTACTTAATGATGTCACACGTCTTTCTAACTCTTGGGTAATGAGATAGAAAATCTAACAATCTCGGATAAAGGCGAAAAACGGGAGGTCTCGTGTAAAATATTTTGCACATTAAAATTACGACTGCAGTTGAAAACCGTAAAGAGTAGGCCACGAGGTCAATGTCTTGGCAAAATTGTTAAGTGAGGGATGAGGCCCTACCCGCGGGTAGACAAGAGCCCCTTACTTTCGAGGGCATCTGTCTAGTGGAAGTAGACATTACAGAAACGCATGCCGACGTTTTACAGGCTGCTCTCTGAGCTTCATAACTGGGCGTGATGCAGTCCCTTCGACGGAGAAGAAGAAGAAGAAGAAGAAGAAGAAGAAGAAGAAGAAGAAGAAGAAGAAGAAGAAGAAGAAGAAGAAGAAGAAGAAGAAGAAGAAGAAGAAGAAGAAGAAGAAGAATAGCTGTCCAATATGAAGAACACATCTCTAGCAAACACGGAAACAATGGTAGGGCTGGTGGAGGGAGTCATCTGCACACACACAAAATAAATAAAACATCACAGGAGAACTCTACGAGCGATCCGAATTCCTCCATCGATCACCCAGAATCAATGTTAGCAGGCATCCGATTGATTTAACGGATTCTGCCCTGGTCACGTGATCGCGGCCAAGTAACAACAATCAAGACCCGCTTGGGCTGAACTTGAAAGAGACTGGTCGTCATCATCATCATGCGCCCTGCCAGCTGACGTAGGCGTTCACGTCTTTCCCTAGATCTCGGTCTTCGGGTTTCCGGATCAAGTTTTGTCGATGATATTCCTCCATGCCACGGTATCAGTCCATCCAGCTATATTTCTCTCTGTCTCCCTCTGCCTCTTCTTTCACCGATGTGTCCAGTCGTCACGATGTTTTTCAATGCCTTTTTTTTTTACATCCAGCATAACCAAACAAGTTTGAGCGGCCCTTTTCTTATAGTTGTATATAATCTTCTTTCATTAGTCGATTTGAACGTCAGCGTGGCCGAGAGGGTTAACCCGCTCGTGCTTAAACTTTCTTTGGTGACCGCCGCGCAGTGGGTTTATTCTAAACACCAGATGGTTGGACTTAAATAACTTCTCGTCTTTGATTTTTGGAACGTTAAATACCAGAGATTCGATATGCTGATGACACAGTATTTCTATCCACATCACAGAAAAGTATAGAAAAACTAATAACCTGAACCCAAAGAAATAGTGAAAATCACAACTTATATCTTAACATGACAAAAACAAAGATAATGCATACAGATAAAACTACTAAGGAGAAAGAAATATGTGTTAATGAGGAAATATTGGAGGTGGTGGAAAATTGTGAATATCTTGGGTCATTGATTACCAACAGCGGTAACACAATGAAAGAAATTAAACAACGACTATCAATTACTCTTCAAAGACTAAAGCAACTGAATAAATTATGGAGTGAGACAGACAGAACTAGAAAAAAATTAGATTTTTAAGAGCATGCTAAAAAGTACTGGAGAGTTTTGGTCATAGACCATAACTTTATGAAAGGAAAATCCCAACTGCACCTCCCAGCGGTAGAGGATGGAAACACACCACGGTGTGGCTAACACAGCTCTGGGGACCGAGTATCCACCGGAATAAGTGGACAACTCTGCAGCTGAGCAGAGCAGGGCACTCACTTGTCCTTACAGTCGGAAATGGCTGTCAAAGGCAGAGGTAAAAAGACCACCATGTGAATGTGGAAGGCAAGGGGAAACCACCACATTATCTTCCCAAGACTTCATGGCAAAACATATTTCAAAGTTAGTGAAGGACGTTAATGGTTGTCTTAGGGCATCCTCGTCCGGTAGGGACAGTCATGAGCCACAGGTGACCCCAGACCGTCATCCAGCTACTGATGGCAAAAACTTAACTAAAATAAATAAATTTAGAGTAGGAACATGGAATGTTAGGACATTAAATGAGCTAGGAAAGTTGACCAATGTTCTAAGAGAGATGGATAGCATGAAAATGAATATACTAGGCGTTAGTGAGATGAGATGGAAGGGATCGGGCAAAATTATAGCTGACAATCACACAATAATTTATTCTGGAGGGGATACACATGAAAAAGGTGTAGGAATAATATTAGATGAAAAAAACAGCCAAGTCAATTAATGGATACTGGTGTATTTCAGATAGAGTTATTATGGTAAAAATCAAAGGCAAACCAATAGGCATAAATATTATACAAGTATATGCACCAACAGCAAGCAGTAGTGATGAAGAAATACAACACTTTTACGACGAAATAGAAATGGCGATGGCTCAAATTGGATCACAAGAAATAAAGATAATACTTGGTGATTTTAAAGCAAAAGTAGGAAAGGGAAAAATGGAGGATGTAGTGGGGAATTATGGTTTAGGTACAAGAAATGAAAGAGGGGAAAAGCTAATAGAATGGGCAAATATCAATGATATGATAATTGGAAACACATGGTTTAAACACCATAAAAGACGACTGTACACATGGATAAGCCCTGATAAGAAAATACGCAACCAAATTGACTACATACTAATTAATAAAAGATTTAGAAATGCTTTAATTAATGTAAAGACAATGCCTGGTGCTGACTGTAATAGTGATCATGTACCACTATGTGGACAAATAAAAGTAAGATTAAAGAGAGGGAAAAAAATGGTTAAGAACATGAGACTTAATAAAGAGGTTCTGAAAATAGATAAAGAAATGCAAGAACAATACAGAGTGACTGTGAAAAATAGGTACAATGCAATAACTAAAATACAGAGTATAGATGAACAATGGGAAATGTTAAGGGACTCCATTCATCAAACTAGCAAAGAAGTATTACCGGAGAGAGGCAAAATAGCTAAGAAAAAATGGATGAATGAAGATATCTTAAAACTGATGGACAAAAGAAAACAGAGTAAAAATGACAAACAAGAATACGCTAAGATAAATAAAGAAAAAGATAAATGTGGGAAGGCTAAAGAAAGTTGGTTAAACGAGCAATGCAAAAAAATTTAATTAAATTCCATTAAAGATACAAAAAATATGCACAGACAAATCAGTGAGCTTACAGGAAGAAAAATAAGAATAAATACAGGGTGTTTGAAATCAAAAACAGGAAAGATAATATTAGAGGAAGATGCTATAATGAAGAGGTGGAATGAGTATATAAGAGAATTATATGAAGGAGAAAGGGAAGAATTAACAGAAGATAGTAACTTAGAAGGTCCACCTATTCTGAAAGAAGAAGTCGCTGACACTATGAAACGTATGAAGAAAGGAAAAACAGCTGGGCCAGATGAAATCACAATAGAAGAATTAGAAGTATTGGGAGAATTTGGAGTAGATATATTAACCAAAATGTTGAATGATATTTACAGCAGTGGATATTTACCCAGTGATATGTTGAAATCTGTATTTATAGCTATACCAAAAAGACCAGGAGCAATTGATTGTGAAGATTTTCGTACAATTAACCTTATAAACCATATAACTAAGCTTCTACTCAGAATCATAATGAGAAGAACCAAAAAGAAAATAAAAATGGAAATTAGTGAAGAACAGTATGGATTTGTGGAAGGAAAGGGCACAAACAATGCAATTTATACATTACGGACACTAATAGAAAGGTCAATAGAGAAACAGAGAGACATATATTTGTGCTTCATAGATTATACTAAGGCATTTGATAAAGTAAAACATGATGAACTGATTAAAATGTTGGAAGATATCAACACTGATGGAAAAGATTTAAGAATAATAAAGAATATTTACTGGAACCAAGTAGCAGCAATTAAAATGGGAAATAAAGAGGGTAGTTACGAACAGATAAAGCTAGGAGTACGACAAGGGTGTGTCTTGTCACCAGATCTTTTCTCCCTGTATAGCGAAGTAATAATGAGAGAGATCAAAGAGATACCAGGAATACTAGTTGGAGGTTATAATATAAATAATATACGCTATGCAGATGACACAGTATTGGTGGCGGATAATTCAACAGACCTACAACAATTATTAGACGTAGTAGTAACAGAGAGTGCAAGGAAAGGACTCTCCTTGAATATCAAGAAAACAGTAACAATGGTAATATCAAAGAAAATGGTGACACCAAAATGTGACATAGAAATAGAAGGGAAAATCCTTAACCAAGTTGATAATTTTAGATACCTAGGGGCATTTATAACATCAGATGGAAGATGTACAACAGAGATTAGGAGCAGAATAGGGCAGGCAAAAGCCGCATTTCAGAAAATGAAGAGTATCTTATGCAATAAGTCACTATCACTGAATGTAAGAAAGAGAGTGCTGAAATGCTATGTAGAACCAGTTTTGCTGTATGGCAGTGAATCTTGGAATGTAAATGAACAAATTAAGAAGAAATTAGAAGCAACAGAGATGTGGTTCCTGAGACGAATGTTGCGAATTCCTTGGACTGCCAGAGTAACTAATGACGACTGCCTGAAACAGGCTAACGAAACTAGAACATTATATACAACAATAAGACAGAGACAAACAGCTTTCCTCGGTCATGTGATGAGAAGAGCGGCATTGGAGAACATCGTAACAACTGGAAAGATCGAGGGGAAGAGAGGCAGAGGTAGACCAAGAGAAGTGATGCTGGATGGATTGAGACGGTGGCATGGAGGAATATCAGCAGCAGAGTTGATCCAAAAAACCAAAGACCGAGATCTATGGAGAGCCATGAACGCCTACGCCAGCCGGCACGGCACTTTATGATGATGATGAAGAGCATGCATCTTTCCCATAGCAACAGACGCCTGTGAGACCTGGACACTTACTAAACAAGCTGAACAGTGTATAAATGGATTTGAATATAAATGTTATAGACATATTCTAAGAATATCTTGGGTATAGAAGATAACAAATGCATCCATACTGCAAGAGCTGAATATTGAAGAGGGTTGGCTTTAAAGACGATAACACAAAGAAAATTGATATAGTTTGGTCATTTGAAACGTCATGAGAGTTTGGAGAGAACAATAATGGAGGGGTATATACCTGGGGATGCCTGGGAAGAGAGGAAGAGGAAGGCCAAAGAGAAGATGGGTGCAGGATGTGACGGATGATCTCCAGATGGGTGTGTCGGTAGCAGGACATCTGCTTGTGATCGAGTTTTCTGGAAGGTTGTTATGGGAGCGAGCGAGATTCTGCAAAGGACATGCTGCTGAATGAATGAATGAAATACAAATACCCCAGAAGTCGCAAAATGGTTCGCCTCATGGCAGGGGACAATGGTAACAGGTTAAACTAACCCTCACGCAAAATCAGTTCGGAGTGCACTTACTAATAGTAGCAGCTATTAGTAGGTAACAGCACGTGTGTGAACTACACTCGAGTTCGAAGCGAGGGTCACAAATTGGGCACGCAGGCCCGTCTTACATTCGACCCTTCCAATCACTCATCTTTCGTTTATCAATTTTTGCATGTCTACAAACTATTTTGCATGTTGCATTCACATAGGGAAAACAATTATCAAATGAAAGTTATGAACATAAACAATGTATATTACCATGTTATGAGACAGTCAGGAATGACGTAAAAAATAGTCTCTTTCAGGCAGACAATCGTTGCTTACGTTACTTTGGCATTACGTGTTGGCTACATTCATCAGATGAACCGTATGTTCGTTGCTTCCAAACTCTTCCTGATAAGTTCATTCACGCCCTATGTTTCCATGCCAGACAGCAAAACATGTTCTATATAACATGTCAGTACAAGCTGACATTCAATGACAGTGATTTATTGCATAAGATACTCACTGTCTTTGTCAAACAAACGATAGGTTTGGACCTAATACAAATGGATAGCGGGAAATTGGGAAGCGTCACAGTTGTGACTTGTCGTTAATATGGTAGCAGACATGTATTATATATCAAATTAAAGGGGTTTGCTAAAGGAAAACTACTGTATATAAACCCAGTGGAGGGGTGAAACCTATAGACATTCATCGGTGAATGAAGGTCCAGTATGGTGATGCATGCTTGTTAGTCCAGCAAGTGTATGAGTGGAGTGGGAAGTTTCAAAACGATGTGACTTCTGTGACAGACTTTTCGGTCCGACACAACCGACCAAGATAATTTCTTTTTTCTACAGGAATACAAGCAGTTTATCGGTGCTGGGGGACTTGCACTGAACGCAGTGGTGACTACATCGAAAAATGATACATTTGTCCCTTACTTTTTTAGAATATATTCACCAAAAAACATTTCAGATTTTCATATGAAGCCCCCTCGTACCTATATATAAGCGGGCGTGTGTGAGTGAGAGTAAGCGATATATTAGGAGAGAAATAGAGAGGCGGTGAGACAGATGAGGCATGGCCCACTTATCAGTTTGGGCACACCTGTTACTGTCTAGCTATTTTTTTTTAACCCAGCGCCTATCACGATAACCTAGCTGTTTTACCTATTCCCCGTTATCATTCTCGAAAGTTGACAGGCAAACAGGTTCAGACTGAAAGGTCAAGTTATCTTTAGAAACACTAAAGAATATACCGCTGACAGAGTCAAGGGTCATCAGCGCGGTTTTGAAACAAACATAAGTCTCTGAACACACACATACAGGCCGGGGATCATATATGGCACCTGGAATAGTAAGTTGAGGACCCGTTTACACGCGCCTTAGCCTTAAAGCACTGCGAACATGTGGTGCTAGTACTAAATGTGTATAGATCAATCGGCACTCCGGGAATCTCATCTCATTCCTCTTATACCTTGCGGTGTCGCGGTGAAATAAAGCATGAATAGCGGGAGAGTGGCCGTGTATGGGCTTCATGTATCAAGATTCCCATGGACTCTACTATTCCCTCCGTCCATCGTTTACGTGGTATGCTTCTTAATTACTAGGCCTTACTAGGCCAGTCGTAAGCTTAGAACAGACAAATTTGACCAAGGGGAGTCCGTCAGTCCCCCCCCCCCCCTGGCAAGCCAGATCCTCGTTGGTCATGGCCTCGCGGTCATAGTTTCCCGGTCTACACCACGGGGAGGTGGGGTTGACTTGTGTAGTCTGCAGGTCACCGGCAGGCTACTCATTTTAACCTTTCACCCCTCCTGGGAGACGCTAGCCCATCCTAATCCTGCTGGCTGCAGGGCCCGGCGCATCCCACACCTTGAAGACTGCGAAATGACGTGGTTTGTTTAAAAAAAAAAAGCCAGCCGTCTTTACTGCCCGTGACATTTCTGGTACACATTTTAGACCGGGTCAGCCAGGGAGTCCAGCACCTAGAACAAGTAACGGTCGCAGTGGACATATGGTCCTTGACCCATATTAGTATAGAGGATTCGGCCCTCCAGGGGTGATGTGGTAGAAACAAAACGCCGACCGTTTTCACCTCCCTCGACATTTCCCGGTGCCCATTTTAGACCGGGTCAGCCTGGGAGTCCAGCACCTAGAATAAGAAACGTGGGTAACGGGCCCTTTTCACGCCTCTAAGGAGCATATGGCACTAGACCAGCGGTTCCCAAGCTTTTCAAGCAGAGGGCCATATCTAATATTTTTGGTAGTTAAGCGAGCCACGGCGTTATAAAATTATAAAAGTCGTGCAATATCATTCTTACCTTTCTTAACTTTGGTCAACAAAATTCTAAAACTTTAAAGGCAGTCAGTGTCAGAACTACACTGCGGTCATTTTTTTGTTTGTTTACAATCACAATTTCATTTAACAATACATTTTCAATCAGTTTCGAAAATCGCTATTAACTTAATTACGAAGGTCAGTCAATAAGTAAGTCACAAAGTTCTGTGGGATGGCAGGTAAATGTAGTTGGTTTTCTACAGGTGTCGTTAGGTGACGGCAACATCGAACTTTATATTCCCGTTCGTCAGGTGGCATTAGGTGTTTCATGTGCATGTGCAGCGCATAAATAAAATGGCGACTGTACTTACGGTGTATACAACCAAAGAACAACATGCTGTTGTGCATTTTTAGTGGGCAAAAGGACTGCCTGCAAAGGACATTCATAAGGAAATGCTTCCTGTTTATGCTGACAAATGTTTGTCCCGTAAAGTGGTGCATAGCTGGTAGAAAAATTCTCTCAAGGACGCTCTAAGATTGTTGATGAAATCCTATCTGGTCTTCCTGTTGAGATTGCAACAGAAGCATCCGTGTAGCGGGTGGAGGAGATGATTAGAGGTGGCAAGCGATTTGCCCAGGAACTGACAATAACATTCTGTCTATAATTTTTGTACACTAGATATCCATCGCTCCAGTTTGCTGACATTTCTTCAGCCTTTATTATTCTGTCAATCCAATTGGGTATGTGTTCTACCACTACTCAATTGGATTTTTGACTGGCACCTTGCCATCTTGACAGACGATAGTTTGTAAAATGGAGTTGTACCTCTCCATAGCTAAAAGCCTGGGCTGAATTTAGAGACATATGTTGCCCATGCAGCATAATCCCTCTCTTGGTCTGCCTAGTTTAATCCAGAGGAAAGTAACACCAATACGTCTGGAACAAGACAAGCTGTAGAAGCTGCCGGATCAGCAAAGCAATACTCTAACTGTCTGCCTGTCGGAGCTTTGATCCTAGACCAGTTGCCAACCAAGGCTTAGGGCCTGGTCTACACCTGCCATGACATTTAGTCTTTAGGTTGCATTTCCTCGTACTAGGGTAAGGCTTGTACCCTACCAATTGCACTCCTCTGCCCAAAGCCATTGGCATAATGTGGGGTGTCGGGGGGGGGGGGGGGGGGGGGGGTTAATCTTAATCTTAATTCCCAAAATTAATATTAAGATTATTTCAAGATCGTGTTAATACAAGAACCGATTACTTGATATTGTTTTTCCTTCCACACTTTAAGGTTCGGTACTTCTCGCCCTTCTGAAATTCGTCTTATAACATAAGAAGACCTGAAAATCATGTTTTATGTAGACGTCTAGACTTGTTCTGGTATGTGTTATTAAATTTTACTTATTTACCGTATTTATATATATATATATATATATATATATATATATATATATATATATATATATATATATATATATATATATATATACTGTATTTATATACCGTAAATATACCATCTTTACTTATTACTCATTACTTGATATTGTTTTTTCCGTCCATACTTTAAGGTTCTGTACTTCTCGCCCTTCTGAAATTCGTCTTATAACATAAGAAGACCTGCAAATCATGTTTTATGTAGACGTCTAGACTTTTTCTAGTATGTGTTATTAAATTTAGCTTCCATTTTTACGTATACTGTGTAAGGGGGTGTGGGGTTTACAGGGAGGACACACGATAGGCGGGAATGACGTTCTGAACACATAGTGAAGGGGTGCATGGGCCAAAAAAGGTTGAAAACCACTATCCTAAGTCACCAATTGGATGGCACATTTTGGAAACTGGTCACATGATTGATAGGGACAATGCGTTTCACAAAATGATCACACGTTAAAGCTGGCAGAGGCAATTGTCATTCAATTACATAAACCAGCTTTGTGCAACCAAAAAGACATAATAGTCAGTTTAAATGTACTGTGGTAGACAATTCAAATTACTGTGTGAATATATGTGTGTTGTATATTTCAGCTTGCAGGATTGTCTAATTAGGTAAGATTATGCTGTGTGATTTCTGCAGTATGTACCTGATGAGTTGCAGCAAAGTATACCAGGCAAGAAATCATGTAATCTATTGTTTGTGTCTTAGTTATTCAAATTCACTAAGTGAAAACATTGTTTTGAATTTCTTCAGTCTCCCAGAATCCATTAAATCGTGTGTGCAGTATTTCAACTGAGATTTTTATATTAGGCTCTTTTGGAGATGGCAGCTGTATCGACGGTCTTCCGGTGACTGGAGAGAATACATGTGTTTGTAACAGGCTCATAAAGAAAGCCATACAAAATAACAGCTGATATGTTCCACAAGAAATGGGTTACACTGTCCGAAAAGACAAAGCTCAAAAACATATCAGACTGGCTGATACCGTTCCTTTGGATGATGGGATAGATCATGACAAGGCTGAAATAGTGAAGGCTCTCTAGCATGGAGTGGAAAGTGCAGCAAAACAAAGGACCCACATCAGGAGAGACTGATCACCATGGGATGAGCAGAGTCACACAGAGAAGAGCTCAGGCGGATGTTCAGTCAAACTGCCACTGGTACCATCAATCTGGGATCTCTTTGTTGACAACTGAAGATGCGGATGGAGCATGCATGGAGTGTGTGATGATGTTGATTCTTGGTTTCATAATATAAGCGCCAGGATCCCCTACCAGTCTGGTGAAAGCCAGTTATGGTCATTTATCTGTGATGTATGAGGGCACATGCCAGATGATTTGCACTGGGTTCCATCAATCTGGCATAGAGCATGCTGGCAACAAAGGTGAGCTACTTTATAGGTCATTGGTGCATTACTTTCAAATATACTAAATACACCATTGAAGTCATCACGAGGGAAGCCAGATTTCTTCACTATGGTCTGGCCCAATGTAAATAATAATGTATTAAACCCAATGTAAAAATAATTGAATGTATTATACAATGGTTGTGATTCATAAGATTGAGCCAGTCACATATCACGTTTTGCTTGGGGCTAAAGAGTTAAACATGTAAACCTTTGGGACCTAAACGAGTTCACATAATATCTCTATGAAACAGTAGGAGTTAAAGTCAAAATTAAGATAGTGGGTTAATGTAACAACTGAGAAATGCATATCATGTATGGACTGTTGTTTGTACCCTTGTACATACCTTGGAGCATACCAGGTATATGGTGCTAGACCAATATTTCTTATAGACCAATTGGTATTCAGTGGGTAATGTGGCCAATATCAAGCCAGCCATATCTACTTCCCAAACCATTTCCTGGTACCCATTTTAAGCTGGGTCAACCTGGGAGGTCAGATTAACATTAAACACTTGCCATGATGCAGATCTGAACCCATGACAATAGGGCCGGAGAGCATATCTTGCCACTACATTCCCTTTACTGTCAACTGTCAAATTGTCATTTACTGCCAATATAGTATCTTGTGGTGTAGGGGGGGGGGGGGGGGAATGGGGGTCTTGAACCTGAGGAATTAAGACCGCCTGGCTAGTGCAGCCATCGTGAACTGTGCAGGTTAGAATTTTCTTTTTGCCCCCGACAGAAAAAAACATACCGTACCGAGGATTCTTCTTCTTCTGCGTTATTCAGTTTTATTTTTTGGACGTGATTGCGTTGTGCCTGTTTACAGCAGAGCTGCACTCTTGCGCCGTCAGGCTGACACATCCGACTTCTGCAGGCATTTGTTGACCAGGTTAACCTTCCCGGTTACCGAGGATTCAACCCTGGGTCTCCCGAATGAGAATCCAGAATTCTAGCTACTCTGCCAGCCGCTCCCTTTACTATTTTATACCGGGTTGTCCTGGAAGCCTAGGTCAATGTTAACATCCACCTCAAGGTGGATTCAAACACATAACCACCAGGCAAGCCGACGAGCTAGCCACTGTGCTACTGCAGCTCCCATATCATCTATGGGGTGGAGGTCAGCATGGCTGAATGGACAAGAACACACGTTCTTAAACATCTGGCGTGTTGATACCGAGGTAAAGGGTTGGACTAAAATGATGACGTATCGTCACTGACTTGGGGACATAAATTAAAAGTACCTCTGAATGTGGAGTGGGTTCGTCTGAACCAGTCTCTGTGACGAAGGAGTTATGGGCGAGATTCGTAATCCCGTATACCCGGGTTCAAAATACAGTGGGGCTGGTTTTTTCGAAGAAGGTATAGTTCAGAAAGCAATGGCAAACTACTGAACGTAAAACTTGCCCAGGTATCACGAACAGCCAAAATGCTGGAGTTGACTACTACATTCTGTGAAGGCATGCAACTAAATTTTTTTTTAATCCACAAGCAAAATTCAGTCCAGCGCTACTAGAAGTAGTGTGTATGGACTAGCGCACCAACAACAACAAAAAAACAACAACAATCTCAGGGGTAACCGCATATAAAAGGTTAGTTGCGTGGCGCAGCGTTCACATTTTAATTTTAATATTTTGGAGAGTAAATTTAGAGTCACAGATTAATCATTGTCAATATCTAGGCTACACCATGATATCTGACAGATGATGTGACACAGGGGTAAGAAATAAGAATTGCCATATCCAAAGACTTTCTATGTGCTCGCTCTTAAACTTCCGATATGCTGATGCTGATGTAGTGGGTCCAACCCCTGCATCAGTCAATTTAAATCATTTTGACTTCTTGTCCCTGACTCAGGACGTAAATTACAAGTACCTCAGACGTCGGTGTCGGTTCACAAATATCAGTCCAGTGCTACTAAAAGTAGTAGCTAGTGTATGGACTACGCTTGAGTTTAAAGCGAGCGAACACACGCACACAAAAACAGCAACAACAAACAAGAATGAACAAAGTCACGAGAAACAGAAATCCATTTACTGAAACATTGTGCGTGGCCTGCTCTTCTGTAGAAATGTGAATACTGAACAAGAAGCAGTCAAACTGTGATGAAAATGGAGATGTGGATTTTGGGAATGATGCTGAAAAATGTGAATACTGAACAAGAAGCAGTCAAAGTGTGCTGAAAGTGGAGATGTGGATTTTAGGAACAATGCTGAGAACAACACTGGCTCTGTGGCAAAAAGGCTACGGATGCAATTCATAATCGCGCACAACTGCTGGAAATTTGTAAGCAGACCGTCTTGCGTTGGTTTTAAAACAATGGTTTTCAGTGCCGGCCGTACAGAAAGTGAAGGTAAACTACTGAACATAAACTTGCCAAGAAATCACAAACAACCCACAAAATTTTGAGGTTACCCGGGAAGGTTAACCCGGTCAACAAAGACCCGCAGAAGTTGGATGTGTCGGCTTAATGGCGCATAACTGGCACCGCGTAATCACGTTGGAAAAAACTCTCTGGATGAATGCAGAAGAAAAAATGCTGAGGTTGACCGTGATGTCCTGTAAAGGATATGCAACAAGGTCATTGAGAATAACTTGGACAGAGAAGAAAACAAATGATGAGGTACTGAGAGCTGCAAGTGTTACAAGATCGCTCTTCAAAACCATTAGGAACAGGCAAATGAAATGTATGTGGCACATCAACAAAAGAGATTGAAAACAGAAGTTAGCTGAAAGTTGGAAATTAATGGATGAAAGAAGCAAAGGAAGATAGAAAGATGTATATGGAAAGTATGCAAATGAAAAGTATGGGGCATATCAATAAAAGGAGATTGAATAGAGAAGTTGGCTGAATGTGGGAAAATGGGTAAGAGACTCAGAGGAAGACAGAAAGATATATATGGAAGGCTTAAACAGCAGGGCACAAATAATAATGCAAGCAATATGAATTTTATAAATATACGATAGAAGAATGGAGGGTCATGATCACAGAAGCCTGCTCAAAACCAAGCACATGGAGAAGAAGAAAAATATGATTCAAAAGAAAAACAAACGTGAAACTTACAAAATTCCACATATTAACACCCAGATTAACAGAACCAGTGCTGTGCCGTGCTATGATACAGCAGGCAGCCGCTCACCTTAAGGGGGTGGCATAAGCAGACACATCGAAATACAATTTGAACCATTCAATAATTAACAATCTTTAAGGAGCGGCATTTCGAAAAGAAAAAAACATTTAAGGGGAGGCATTTCGAAGGCGCATTATACTGAGAAAATCTACCGCACTGCCCTGAACAGAACTGATTTTCAGACATGCAAGCGGATGTTCAATCAGAGTGCCACTGGTACTATCACCCTGGGATCTCTGTTGACGATTGAAGAAGGGGATGCGGCATGTGTGGGAATGTCCCGAATGTAATTATGTTGATTCTTGATTTCATATTAATATACACGGCAATCTTCATCTGAACTGTCTCAACAAACTGATTCACTCTAAGTGGAGTTTGGTCAATTTCATGCAATTGTTTAGCCAGTTCACGTGGTGCAGAGTATACTAACAATATGTGTAAAGACACAAGAAGTTTTATTTTTCTTAGAGCAGCGGTAGAAAATAATTAAACATAATTCAGGAGCCTATTTTGTTTGCAAAGACAGGCTAAAGAACAAGTGAATATTCATTTCATATGCCAGGTAAAAATGTCTAGGCGTCATGGATTTTTCTACCCTCTGAAGTCAGGTAAGAATATGATATCCATAGTAGAAATTATGTGGAGGACACAGATGCAGCTACATGGAGTAGCTATGGATGGGTCCAGCTCGGAGTGAATAGGTTGAGGGTCTATCCCCCAATAGAGGGTTACGGGTGAAAGAGATTAAATAAAAGGCTTTACTAAAGACCAAAGAGTATTAGAATAACTCTAGTTTCACTAATGCAAGAATGCCCACTATATTTTTTGCATAACATATTTACAGAACACTGCAGCCAACTCCAGCATTTTTCAGCTGCTTTTGTTGTCTTGGCAGTAGTTTGCCATTGCTTTCTGAATAACCGGCTCAAATACCTTTCCATAAGAAACCAACACGATGCGGTTCGCTGCCGAATCTCACGCAGCTGTGTTTCGTACATGGGTATGCTGGATTACGAACATTCCCCGCTTTGCCAGAGAGACCGATAACATTATATTACAGAGCATAATAAACAAAAGATAGCATTAATAGTACTAGTATATTTTGTTGAGAAAACACTAATCGTCTTGAAAAAATAGTGCACCATTTAAAAAAATGTATAGTGAGTAAATTCAACATAATAACTGCTAAACAGTTAATTGTGACATGCTAGTGAAAGAGACAACTAATTTAAACCCTGACAAAGTAAGTCACATAATAAAAAAATTTACATTTTAAAAAACAAAAAAATTTCATGATGACAGATCGCTATGACAGATCTTAAACAAAATATCAAATACCCACTTTTGCCATCAATGAAACAATAATGCCAAAGTTGAGACTCCAGGACGACATGAAGAACCAACTGCAAAACCAGAAATGGAAGACCATAGGCATGACTGTCAGGTTCCCTGCAATATCTACTACCATTCTCTGAAGGAACAATTAATGAAATGAAGCGACTGCAGCAGGCTACTGAACTGGATGGAGCTTTTATAGGTTAGATTATTAACAGAAACAAGTTACAGCATGCGGAACTTTGCCGGGTAGTTAGCTAGTTCGATCGCACATCTATTGTCTGTAGGCCATGTGTGTGTGCTGTTGCTATAACAAAACGATCTATTTATTTGGCCCATCAATGGCCACCGCCAATGTGCAGATTCAACATGCAAGTCAGCGTTTCCAAGGTAGCGCCTCGGCAACCCTGCACAACTTTCCCCACCCCCGTTCTCATCTGTAAGTCAAAATAATCACAACTGCATATATTATGAAAGTGAAACGACAGCTCCCTTCAGCTACGCCGTTAATTAAACGGTTTACTTTAAGTTGCGCTTTACTAAAACGAAAAACTCAACTGGCACTGCCGCGTGTCTTTGGAATATTGATAATTAATTAATTATTCAACATTGAAACTAGATTCACGTGTCTTTGCTTGTCGCGATTATTGGCGTAATGTTGTGTTTAAGTTCGTTTCTTTAATAGTAAGTTTCTAAAACAATTAACATGCATCGGAATAAAATAAACCGCCAGATAATAAATTTATTTTAATGTCAATTTAACTTACCTCTGTCGAATTTCTTTCCGTCTGGATCAACATGTTTCACGTCAAAAATGTCCTCAAACAGAACGCCTGCCATTGTATAACCAACTAGAACTACTTAAAACTCTTAAATTGTGTATATAAAATACGAGAAACTTCAAAAATTGCACAAACTATCGATTGTCTCCAGTCAGGATCTGAACGAACATGCAGTCTCTTGTTTATGAATTTTTCATATTCCTTACACAGAAGAGCTATCAGGGGAGAAAACTAGCAATTATTTCATGTCTGCAAAGATTAGTGAGGATCGTATCATTGCACTCCGGACATGTCAATAGGTGCTCCGGATTCCCCCTTAACATCTCAGCGGGCCTATATCGACTGATCACACCAGTTCTGTGTTGATTAATCAAATGTGTTGTGTTCCACCCTGGAAACTCCCCGCGTAACTCCCATCTTCCTCACTCTGGAAAAGAAAGTAGATTCCCAAGCGTTCTTTACTTAAAAAATCATCTGCCCGTCCAGGGTCTCTTATGGACTTACTTATGGCGTTGATGATGTCTGGCCCTAAGATTGAAATTAGTGATAAAATGTGTGGATTTGTGGAAGAGAAAGGTGCAAACATCGCAGTATAACGTTACGAATACAAATTGACCAACAGAAATACAAAAAGAAAAAGTGTTGGGGAAAATTGTTGCTGTTCATTTCATTCATTCATTCATTCATTCATTCATTCATTGGCACCTGCCGTCTTGACAGACGATAGATAGTTTGTGCTTTAAAAAGGCATAATAACTTTTACCTATGGCGGTAGCAAGACCAGGGATGGAGTTATTGCCTCTCCATAGCACAAAGCCTGGGCTAAAATATAGAGATCATGTGTTGCCCATGCAGCATGATCCCTCTCTCGGACTGCCTAGTTCACTCCAGGGGAAAGGTAACACCTCTACATCTGGAACAAGACCAGCTGCAGAAGCTGCCGGATCAGCAAAGCAATGCTCTAATTGTCCGCTTGTCGGAGCTTCGATCCTAGACCAGCCGCCAACCAAGGCTTAGGGCCTGGTCTGCCCTGCCATGACATTTGTCTTTAGGTTGCATTTCCTCGCACCAGGGTAAGGCTTGTACCCTCCCAATTGCGCTCTTCCGCCCGAAGCCGTTGGCACAATGTGGGGTGTCGGGTTTGGTAAGCGCCGCTCAACGTTCGGCGTTAACAGAAAGCAGGTAGTACTGTCAATTGTTATACGGTAGCTCAGTCATATCTGACTAAGACCTGATACCAATGTTGTTGCTGTTAAGGTGCAGGAGTATCTAGGAAAGTAAACCCTACTCTCAAGAGAATTTGGAAGTTACTGGCCACGGAAAGACACCTGCTCAATTGCTGCGTCATTTGCTTTTTGATGTTTATGAGGGATTCCAGATAAGACAGGAAACAATGACAGCAGAACTGCATCTACTTCTTTTTCGTTCGTTCGCTTGCAGTTTGTCTATAACTGCAATGCCGACTTCATTGCACCGGGTGTTTATCCCATAAGGCTCAGTCTCTTTCCACAGCGCGGAAAGCGTCGCACAAAGCACAAACTCCGTAGCTCCAGCGATGACCCTCAGGAGTCTCCGAAAAATGCACTCGTGAACAGAAGGATGCAGTCCGGAATCGAACCCACAACCTTCTGAGCCCGAGTGAGACGGCTTGACTACTTCGCCACGGAGACTCCCATTGCAATGTTGTCTTGTATGAATTTAACTGTCTTTTTTCTTAGTTCACTCAGTGGTCCATAGAGTTTATCTTCCACAGTTGTTTCTCTAGGCCTGATGGTTTGCTTAGATATGTCGTCTTTCGGGCAGTCTTGGAATATGTGCTCTACTGTCTGCGGCGCCAGTCCACATGTGCACAGGGCTGATTCAACAATCTTGAATTTTGTATACATGTGGTTGCGTTATCTATTCTGTACCGTTATGAGGCACAGAATAATGATTTATTCTGGTCTGTCCATAACGTGATAATCGTCTTGAGCAGGTTTTGGTGGATTTCTGGCTGATTTGATCATTCCTTTCTTTTGGTGACATGTAATGGGCACATCAGATTGTTTTTCTATTGATCCTTCCTTAGCTAATCAATGAACTCTCTCGTTTCCTGGTACTCCACAGTGAGAGGGTATACACTGTAAGATGACCTTACGCTGGCTGCCAAGTTCGGAATGCAGTGTCAGTAATACTGGCAATTTCCCAGACAGGAGCACCTCAAGGACTGATTTTGCATCTGTCAATAGCACCACAGGTTGCGTACCACGGCTGGTATTAAATAATTTCTCTGTTGCTATCTTGATGGCTGAATTTCTGCTTCATAGTTATGACAGTACTTTCCTGTTGGTACTCAGGTCGTGTCCCTAGTATTATTTGGATATTATGGGTACACTTTCGCACCCCCATTTCAAACATAATTCTGTGCTGACCCATCTGCGTAGACTCGGATCTAAAGGTCCTGTTGGTATTCTTCATCAAGGAAACAGAGAGTTGCTGTACTGCGTTTTACACTGTTTTGATCTTCCTTGTCGAATATGTCTTTACTTTTGTCTGGATTTGTAGTAATAGTCTATATTCCTTTTTCCGTGTATTATATTGAATGGATGTCCTCTTAGTAGAGAGAGTAAATTGAAGTACTTGGATATCACCTTTGACATGTGTATGTGTTTTAAGGATATTGTTGAGGGTTTGGTGGTGAAGGCTGGCATAGGACTTAATGCGTTGAGGGTAGAGCAGATGATGCTTTACAGGCTCTTTCAGCAGTTAATAATTACAGTCATTGACTATTGTTTGGGGCTGCTGACAGTATTAAAGAGCCAGCTTGAAAGGTTGGAGCGCATACAGAATGCTACCATGCGGGTGATCCTGGGGTGCACAAAGGACACACCAGTTATATGCAAGAGGCATATCCTGGTGCTACCAACAATGGCGGATAGGCATAGAGTCCTTCAGGCCAAATGGTACCTGAGAGTTGCTGCAGATAGGGATCACCTCTTGCATGAAGCCCTTGATATGGTCAAGGGTCATAGACTAAGATGAGGCAGGTCTTGGATCTGGATAGCAAAGGCAGAAATATCTATACGTCAGGTGTGTGATCTAGAGACCATCTATCGTGAAAAAAAAGAGTGGGTTGAAGTACCGGAAGACATGACGGACTGGCACAATGTAATAGTAACACTGGGTCGTGAGTGCAAATAATGAGCAGCGGGCCTGACAGAGTTTGAGGTGCAACAACTGATCCAGAGTAACACACATCAAGGTGACATAGTGATCTACACCGATGGGCCAGCGGTGATAAATAGACGGAGTGGTTGGGTGTTTCATTGCGACAGCTAATGGACGAGTTTTGAAAAAGAAGAGTCTGACATATGAGACTACGACCTCCAGCGTGAGAATGGAGGTGGAAGGAGTGACAGCGGTTAGAGGAGACCATTGCAACACACATTGTATTCATTACAGACTCAAGGAGTATGCTTAGTAAGATGGAGAAAGGAATGTTTCATGTTGAATGGCTCACCTCGCTTCAGAGGTCACAGATTGTGAGAATTGTATGGATTTTTTGCCCTGGCCATGGGGAGTGCGGGGGAATGAACAGGCTGATAGGCTTGCAGGGGATGCGTCTCTTGGTGGTACATTACCTATGGACAAGGGGGAGGGGTGGTGGTGCTCCTGTGACCAGGTGAAGAAGGAGGGGGGACAGATTGAGAAGCCGTACGTGGAAAGGATGAGATTGAGGGGGATTGGCAGGGATTCTTGTAGAATCTTAAAACTGAAAAGGAAGACCAGGATAACTTTCAATCAGATAGTGGTAGGAACGATTAGTAGTGTGACTCTTCGCTGGCTGTTGAACGAGGGGACGGAGCGCATATGGGAATGTCTTGAGTGCAGTTATGTCAGTTCTTAGCTCGACTCAGCTCAGCTTTCCATGGAGTCCGTTCTGGAATAGTTTTCAGGGGGATAACAACTGTGGGTAGATCGCATCTTGAGAACGCATGAAACAAAGTCAGATATGATCTCTTAATTCACACTCTCTTTGAGAAGGTTGTTAGTCACAGCGTTATAGTGGTGAATTAGATAGCAGCTCCTTGCATTTTCGTAGGGTTGCTCTCTACCTAGGTTATACTTAGACCTCGGCGGCGTGCACTATCACCCCCGGATTACCACAAGGATCTGCAATCTCGCCTGTGTTATTGAATATTTACATATTGAGGCACCAGGGCCTAGGGGGATATTGGCATTTGCAGATGATATCCTTGCGTGTAGGCAGGGAAGAGACGGGACACAAATAATGAAAGATTTGCAGGAGACAGTAAACAAAGTCACCGACTGGTGCACAGAGGTGAGTGGTGTCATTAACCCAGATAAAGAGTCTGTGTTATAGTGCTCTCAGAACACAAGTATTGTTAAGGCTGACATCACAGGTCTCATAATAGCTTGCTTGTGTTCGTTGGCTTGAGCTCCAACGCGAAGTCCTGTATGTCGGATGAAGGCATCCTGTTGTCCAACATACAGGACCTGAGGTTTGCGTGAGTATCCGTTGTCCCATGTCTGGCTTATTGGTGTGCAGACTGGTGGTTCCTCGCCGTACAGGCAGACACTCTTCGGCTTCGGAGGAATCAGCGATCCTACTGACTTTAGCCAGGACCCCGAAGGGACCTTTTGCCCAGGACGCTTGACGAGGACGCATCAGTCTCATAATAAATGGTGGAAATGTTAACTGAGTGAGCTGACTGAGAAACCTGGGAATCACTTTCGACAGAAGCCTGTCGTTCATGGATCATGGGGAAGGCATATTTATCAGATCTATTAGATATAACAACCCATGGCAGATATGGGAAGTCAGTTAAGACGATTAATCATCCCATGACACTCAATCAGTTAATGCAATCTTTTGGCTTGTTTGTCCAGATTGCACATTCCCATTTTAAAACTGATTCCATGAAACATGCAGGCATTCTTTTTCTAACTTCCAATGACTTGGCAAGGATTGGGTGCAGAAAATGTTCTTCATTTGATCAAATCCAGGTTTTGCTTGTTCTATTCAGTTCCTGCTGAATACAATATATGACATTGGAGACATACCTCATGAATTATGTAATTCTGTATTTATTGCAAAGAGTTAGGAAGAAAATACAACCTGAAATTGGAGAAGAACAATGTGGGTTTGTAAAAGGCAAGGGTACAGTAAATGCTGTGTATATACTGAGAACAGTAATTGAACGTTCTTCTTCTTCTTCTTCTGAGTTCATCAGGAGTTGTTTTTTTCGGACGTGATTGCGTTGTGCCTGTTTACAGCAGAGCTGCGTTCTTGCGCCGTTAGGCCAACACATCTGACTTCTGCGGGCATTTGTTGACCGGGTTAACCTTCCCGGGGAATTGAACGTTCTATAGAAGTAAATAAAGATCTACACCTTTGCTTTATTGACTACACAAAGTTTTTCGATAAAGTGAGACATGTCAACATGATAAGGATGCTTGAAGATCTACAAATTGATGGAAAAGACCTTTGGGTTGTAAAAAACATATATTGGAAACAACAAGCTGCCATAAGAAATGATAATGAAGTAGGTCAATATCAGCCTATTAAGAGAGGTGTGAGACAGAGATGTGTAATGTCTCCAGATATTTTTTCCCTGTATAGTGAAAATATTTTCAGAAATATAGAAGATATGGAAGGAATCAATATTGGGGGTCGATACATCAATAACATTAGATATGCAGATGATACAGTCTTGATTGCAGACAATGAACAGGACCTGCAACATTTAGTAGATGCGGTTGTTGCACACAATAAACAACTAGGGTTAGAATTGAATTGTAAGAAGACACAAATTATGATCGTCACTGGGAAAAAGGAAATAAACAAGTAAATGGGCATATTCTTAAGCAAGTGAATCAGTACAGTTATCTCAGAATAGTCATAACATCTGATGGGAGATGCCTTGAAGAGATTAGAACAAGAATTGCCATTGTGAAGGTAGCCTTTTGCAAGATGAAAAACATACTGACCAATAAAAAGATATCAATTGAAATGAGAAAAAGAGTGTTGAAGTGCTACATAGAACTACTTTCGTTTGGATGTGAAGCGTGGACAATGAGCAGCCAGGCTGAAAAACAGCTAATGGCTGTGGAAATGTGGTTTCTGAGGAAAATTTAAAGAATACCATGGACAGACAGAATAATCAATGAACAAGTCCTTCAAGAAACAAATGAAGATTGTAAACTGATTAGAGACATTAGACGTAGACGGTCAAAATTTGTTGGGCATGTTATGAGAAGAAATAAATTGAAGAAGTTGGTGACAACTGGCAAGATCGAAGGAAGGAGACCAAGGGGAAGACCAAGAAGTAAATACCTGGATGGTTTGGCCACATGGTATGTCGAGACAGGAACACGGAACTTATCAACGACTCTGGTGATTGAATGTGATGGCAAAACATGACCGCCCGTGCTTATCAGCATGGGACATGATGGATGGATGGATTCTGTTCCTGATTTCTGTGAACATCTTCCATCTGATGTCATCCTTGTACCAGATACTTGATTGCAAAACTGATTTAGTATTTAGGTGCAGGAAGGGGGGGGGGGAAGGAGGGTGTCTCCATGGTGAAGTGGTCAAACTGCTTGCCTCACACTCCAAAGATTATGGGTTTGCTTCCAGATTCCATCATTTGGTTCACGAGTGAAATTTTCTTTGAAGACTCCCGAGGGCCGTCGCTGGAGTTACAGAGTTAATGCTATGCGCAACTTTTGGCAGGCTGTTCTGCGGAAAGAGACTGAGCCATGTGGGATGCAACCCAGAGCAATGAAGTCAATCTTCTAGCCTTTAAACATCTTTTCTTGTTAAGCACAATATACGAGGGGCTTCACATAAAAACCTTATATGTTCGTCTGCACCATGATGTCACATGCTTAACACTCTTTACATCCTTAACAATATTGACAGTTACAAGACAGTGGCATGGTTACTGTAATTTTTATCACACTTTTGGTCTCTTTTATCACACCCTTGGTCTGTTCCCTTCGATCTTGCCAGTTGTCACCAAGTTCTCCAAGTCATTTCTTCTCATAACATTGACTGTCTACGTCTAATGACTAATCAGTTTACGAACTTCATTTGTTTCTTGAAGGACTTGTTCATTGGTTTTTCTGTCTGTCCATGGTATTCTTTGCATTTCCCTCAGAAACCACATTTCCACAGCCATCAGATATTCTTCAGCTTGTCTGCTCATTGTCCACGCTTCACATCCATACAACAGTTCATGTTCTATGTAGCACCTCAACACTCTTTTTCTCATTGCAATTGACATCTTTTTTTTGTTCAGTATGTTTTTCATCTTGCAAAAGGCTACCTTCGCTATGGTGATTCTTGTTCTAATCTCTTCAAGGCATCTCCCATCAGATGTTATAACTGTTCCGAGATAATTGCACCGATTCACATTCGAAGCCCCCTCATATGTATCTTTGCAAAGTAACCTCAAATCTAAGCTTTCAATCCACACATATCAATAAACATAACTCAAAGAGTATTAAAAATAGCATATTATTATTTTTCTGGTGGTGGCGATGATAATAGTTCAATAATGCACAAACACAAAGCAAGTAAGAAAGACAACAACGAAATTGCAGGTACAGACCCTGTGTAATATCAGTCTACAAGTACCTCAGAAGTCAGAGTTGGCTCGTGTGATGGTGAGGGACATTGATAGTAGGGAAAGTTGGCCCACATGCAAAGATCAGCCCAACTCAGACTACGCTTAAGATCAAAGCGAGTAAACAAAAGAAAAACAAAAACCAGTGTCTGTTGCGAAGGGGTAGTAAATGTGATCTGCAATCCTGAATACTGCGCTCAAAATCAGCTGCAGGTAATTTGGAAGCAGACCGGCTTGTGTTGATTTTTAACTATGGTATGAGCGTCGGTCACTCAGAAAGCAGCGACAAACTTTTAAAAAGTTAATTGCATATCCTTTACAAGACGTTACATGTTTTGGCTGTTTGTTATTCCTGGGCAAGTCTTACATTCAGTAGTTTGCCATTGCTTTCTGAACAACCGGCACTCATACCATTATATGGTAAATCAATGCAAGGTGGTCCATTTCCAAATCGCCCGCAGCTGTGTTTTGAATGCGGTATGCGGGATTGTAAATTGCATTCGTAACCCCTTCACCATAGAGCCGGTAAACAGCAAACTATTGAACATCAACTCACCAAGTAAATCACAAATAGAAAAAAAAATGCTGGTGTTGACTGCAATGTCCTGTGAAGGACATGCAGCTATCCTTTTTTTAAGGTTATCCAGTATTAAGACTGCCATAATGCACCATTGTAAACTATGTTAGCATTAATGAGAACTTAAAGTATTAAAAGTGAGTTTAGGGAGTCTCTGTGGCGAAGTGGTCAAGTTGTCTGCCTTGCGCACCGAAAGGTGTGGGTTCGATTCCGGGCTACGTCTTTTGGTTCATGGGTGCATTTTTCTCAGAGACTCCTGGGAGTTGTTGCTGGAGCTACGATGTTCATGCTTAGTGCGATGCTTTCAGCAGGTCGCCCTGCGGAAAGACACTGAGCCATATGGGACAACACCCAGTGCAATGAAGTCGATCCTCTCGACTTTTAAGACTTCAAAAAAAAAATCAGAACTGATTCAGTGCTGAAGTATAATATATTGCAAAAACAGACTTCCCATTTGTGCAGAAGGATGATGAATCACCATACTAGGGTCATCACGATATTTGTCTTGTGGTCATGATATCTACTGCAGGTTCAATGCTCAGTAAACGGAAATTGACATTATAATATTTGTTCAGTTGATTGTGTGCCATGTTTGGTCCACACCTACTTCTTGTTTGGCGCTGAAGCAGTTAATAGTCAGTCCCACAGCAGATACTGCTGGTGGGGTCTGAAGTATTAGGTCTTCACATATACTAGGTTATCACATATAATGTTGGATGGTCACTTCTCTTCCTGGTTGCTCTTCCTTTCCAGATAATTCCCCAAACATTCTGAAAATAGTTTGGTACCCATTTTTATGAGACCGGGTCGACTTCACAGCTGTACGAACTGGAAAAAAATAACCCTACCCCTGCTGGGGATTGAACCCAAACCACTGTTTTGGTAAAAGTTCACGTAGCACTATGCCATCGCAGTTTCTAGCATTTTACTCGTAAAATGCACTTTTACAGTCCCAATATACGCGTGGTGTGTGCTGGACCTCTTCTCATGAATACCATCAATTACATCATGTGTAATCCTACATTTTACATTTAGTTAGCACATACTTAAAAAAATCAGGGGACTCTCCATGGCGAAGTGGTCAAGCCGTCTGCCTCGGGCTCTGAAGGTTGTGGGTTCGATTCTGGGCCGCAACTTTGGTTCAAGAGTGTATTTTTCCAGAGACTCCTGAAGGTTGTCGCTGGAGCTACGGAATTCATGCTTTGTGTGACGTTTTCCGCACTGCGGAAAGAGACTGAGCCATATGAGATTTAAAAACAAAAACAGGTGCAATGAAGTCGACCCTGTCGACTTTTAAGCGACTTTTTAAAGAAACCTGGCTTCTCAAATGGGTACTTCCACAGTGTTATTTAGCTTCTTTGAAAGTAATGCACTCATGAATTTTCATGGTGGCTATTTTCCTTCTCCGTCATCTAATAACATCTGAGGAAGGTCAAGTATATGACACTAGCCCCATATTTTAATCAATCAAAAAGTACTCGAGGGGTTACGTGGTTAATATCCCACTAGCTTCCTTTGTTTCCCATGACATTTTCCGGTACAAACTTTAGGCTGGGTCAACCTGCGAGCACAGGTCAATATTTACCAAATCTGCTTCAATGGGGGTTTGAACACATAACCCCCAGGCAAGCATGCTAGCTACTGCATTACTGAAACTCCCAGATTTGTAATGCAGCATATGAAATGATGAATGGTGGCTTAGAAGTTAGATTACTGGTCTCACATATCATGAGGTATGGGTTATAATCACCAGGAAGTGTAGGCGTTTTCATCTATTAAAGTTGAAAGACTTGCACACTGCATGGCAACTGCTTTGGCAAGCAGCTTGCATTCCTAAGCCCTTTCAAATACTTTCACAATGGACATCAGTGATCTACAAATGCCAAATTGATAACATTCTTGGTTTTAATGAAATCATGAAAATGTTTACATTTACAAAGCAACATATCTGAGCTCCAAACTGACAAGCAAACATTCCAAATATTTAGAACTGAAAAGTACAATTTCTAAATTTACAAATGAGAAAGTAAAATTCTATGAAATTTTAGTGGAAGCAAATGTGTTATGGTAAATACATGTGTGACTTCGGGTACACTTGAGTGATAATGAAATGCAAATTGCATTGTTGTTTGGTTTTGGAATGATTACATGGTAATTACAACATATCAAAGCAAAGGTCATGCACATACAGTAATTAAGCAAAAAAGACTTTCTTTATTTGTCAAATACAAAAATTTGACAACAAACGTTATACACCCTTGACATCAACAACTTGCATGCTGTACTTCATTGTAAGTAAAAGGTAAAGCCATGTGGCAACTTGGGTGTATGGTGCTATGTCCTGCGGAGCCAGGGGACATGAGAATGCAGCACCTGGCCATACCAAACAAAAAGACAGCAAAATTCATACAAGAGACAACATTGCAGTTGTACACAAATTTCAAGTGAACTAAAGAAGAAGGGCTCAAAGGATTCACCATCCAACTAACTAACCACTTCTGTCTCCCAGACAGGATGTGATATTTGTGAAGCAGCTTTTAAAACACGTCCAGTTCCCATCTCTACCGCTCCGTTAACTTCCATCATCAAGCATGCAAATATGTGCAAAATTAACATTAATATAAATGTCATTACATGATGAACAAACACATTACAACAGAAATTCAAAACAATGTATTCCCTTAGTGAATTTAAACATCATTATCATCATCATAATGGGCCATGCGATAAGTGTGAGCGGTCATGTTTTGCCATCTTACATGATCACCAGAGTCGTGGATTAGCTTACTTCTCTACCTTCCCCTTGTTTTTTCCCCCTCAATCTTGCCAGTCGACACCAAGTTCTCCAATTTATTTCTTATAATCAGTTTATGGTTTTCATTTGTTTTTTGTTGGACTTGGTGATTGGTTTTTCTGTCTATCCATGGTATTCTTTGCATTGTCCTAAGAAACCACATTTCCACAGCCATTAGATGTTTTTCAGCTTGTCTTCTCCTTGTCCACGCCTCATATCCATACAAAAGTACAGGTTCTATGTAGCACTTCAACACAAAGATGTCATAAACATAGGGTGCGCAATTTGTTGCCTTACATACTTTGCTGCATCTAACTATATCAGTGCTTCTTTTTTATTCACAGTTTTTTTATTCACTTCATATGAGATATAACTCTGCAGAACGCACCTGATGAGATCCAGTGGAATATGCCTGGAAACAAATTGAGCAACCTAATGTTTGTGACTTCTTTGCTTGAAGTACCCCAAAAAATTCCATTTTAAACACATGACAGCAACTATCCGAAGATTAACAGCTGAAAATTTCAAAATCTCAATTATATACTAAACAGTAACAAATGTTATACTTAATAGTAAAAAATGACAAATGGTTCAATTTCGTAACGACATGAAACAAATCTTTACAGCAAAAGCATGTAAAACAAATGCAAGGCTGAATTTGTCATTCATCAATCAGCAATTACAAATCTTATATTTAAATCATCAAGGAGCAAGATTACAACAACATTTGTTACAATTCAATTCCCATTCACATAACAATAAATTGTAAACTTAACATAAACTATGCAATTAACATTAACAAATTATACACATTACAAAAGGTCAGCATGCTCGAATGGATTAGAGCGCTTGCTCTTAAACTTCCGGTGTGCTGATGTTGACCCTTGTAAAAAATAACATCATTGCTTCCCAAATCGAAGTCTACATGGAAGGGGCTGAGTATCAGACACTTAAACTTAAGACAGGTAATACAGACCTACATCTGATCAATTACTACTGTCCAAGTGACCGCCCACAGGCACTGGACACACTACCATTAACAGAAAAAATGATTGTGTGTGGTGATTTCAACAGCCACTCGCAGAGTTGGGGCTATGATCACATGGACCAGAGACGAGAGAGACTGGAAGACTGGCAGGATGAGAATAGATTCATCTTGGTTAACAAGCCGTCTGACCCACATACTTTCTATTTGAGATCATGGCACCCTACAACTACACCTGACCTGGCTTTTCATTCACCAGACCTGGAGTGGAACATTACACGAAATGTTGGGAAACAACTTGGTGGCAGCGACCATCGGCCAGTCTTTCTAACTGTAGAAAATGAGCTTGTAAGTGAAAGCAGCACCCTCTCGAGGTGGAACTACAAGAAAGCAGACTGGGAAATGTACAAGAATCGCACCAGCATACTGGTTAGAAACCTGAACACTGAGAAAGACATAAATAAAGTAGTTGAAGAGTTTGGGAAATGCATACTACAGGCAGCGCGAGAAACAGTACCAAGAGGAGCCCGAAAACAATATAAACCCTACTGGAGTAGTGAACTGGAACAGTTGCATAATGATGTTGAAGTGTGTAGAAAGCAAGCAGAGGCCACACCCAGCCAAGAGCACCACAATAAATTCCAGCACGCAAAAGCCAAATTTCAAAGGGCCAAGCTGCAGGCTAGACGGAAAAGCTGGCAGGAGAAAACAGAGTCTCTGAACTTTGAAAGAGACACAAGGAAATTGTGGAAGCTAATAAAACAAATTAATGATGAGGGCACAGGGAGAAACTCAAAAATTGCACTACATAAAGATGGAAACATCTTAACAAGAAAGCAAGCAGCTGACCATTTTGCGGACTCATTCGCACAGGATAACAATATCAAAATTAGTCCAGAGAAACAACAAGATATTCGAGAGAAACGACAACATACAGGACAGAAGGAAATAGTACATGAGGTTCCCCCGGGAAGGTTAACCCGGTCAACAAATGCCCGCAGAAGTCGGATGTGTCGGCCTAACGGCGCAAGAACGCAGCTCTGCTGTAAACAGGCACAACGCAATCACATCCGGAAAAAAAAAACTTCGGATGAACGAAGAAGAAGAAGAAGTACATGAGGTTCTGGAGGCACCCATCACAATCAGCGAACTGGAGCTAGCCATATCAAAACTGAAAATGAGAAAGTCACCAGGAGCTGATGGTATCTCCAATGAAATGATCAGGAACCTAGGAACAGAGGCCATAGCAAAGCTGTTGCAGATCTTCAATAACAGCTGGACCTTAGGCAGTGTTCCACAAGCCTGGAGAGAAGCAATCATGATACCCTTCCTAAAATCAGGGAAAGATGGTTCCATTGCCTCTAGCTACAGACCAATTAGCCTCACCAGCTGTCTCTGCAAAACACTGGAGCGCATCATCAATCACAGACTGCAGTGGTACATTGAAAGTAAAAACATCCTTGTGCTACAGCAGGCTGGATTTAGGCAGTGCTACTCTACGGAAGATCAGACAACCTACCTCTCTCAAGAAATTGAGGATGCATTCCAAGAGAAGCTGGTGCATGCGGCATGGATAGATCTGAAGAAAGCCTTTGACAAAGTCTGGAAAGAAGGTCTGATGAAGAAACTGAGAACCTGCAAAGTCAATGGAAGAATTTACAAATGGGTGAAAGCATACTTGCACAACAGAAGAGCCCGAGTACAGATAGACAGACTCAAGAGCAAGAAAGTACTACTGCGTCACAGTGTTCCCCAGGGCGGAGTCTTGTCCCCCACACTATTTCTAATCTTCATTAATGATCTTGCTAATCTACCGCATGGAATTAAAGCGGCAATGTACGCCGATGACCTGGTTTTATGGAGCACACCACCAAATTGCTACAAAGAGCGGTAGATACATTTGCTGCATGGGCAAATAGATGGTGTGTCAGCATAAACACTGACAAGTGCAGCACCACCCTATTTACCCTCTCTCCAAAACAAAAGGCAGGGACCATCCAGATAAATGGAACACCCCTAAGAGAAGATAAAGAACCAACATACCTTGGAGTAACATTTGATGGCAGGCTGACATGGAGAAAGCACATCAACAAAGCAGTAGCAAAAGCCAGAAGGAAAATAGCCATCCTGAGAAAGCTAGGTGGAACCACATGGGGAGCCAGTGGGAAAATACTTAGCAAAGTTTATCAACAGAGCATACGACCACACCTGGAATACGGGTCAACTGTGGTGTTCGGCATCAAAAACCGCACTACAAGAGCTGGACAAAGTGCAAAATCAAGCACTTAGAGTCACCACAGGAGGGATGAGATCAACCCCTATAGTGGAAATGGAGAAGATGGGGAGGACACAAGCACTGAGTGAGCGCAGAGATACAAAAACGCTAATACAAGCAGAAAAGTTCCTCAGCTTGCCAGGCCACTCTATGAAAACCTAGCTATGGGGCGGTTGAAAAGAAGTAGTTTTATCCACTAGGCCAAACGACTCTGCAGAGAAACCATGGATCTGCCCACAATTGGTATCCCCCTAGCAACTATTCCAGAGCGAACTCCATGGAAAGATGAGCATAGACTATCATTTCAAATCCAGACAAAAGTGAGAGGAATATTTGACAAGGAAGAACAGAACAGTGTGCAACTCAGAACAGCCACTCTCAGCTTCCTTGATGAAGAATACCCACAGGACCTCTGGATCCGAGTCTACACAGATGGGTCAGCACAAAATGCTGTTCGAAATGGAGGAGCAGGAGTGTACATAGAATACCCAAATAATACTAGGGACACAGCTAGAGTACCGACAGGAAAGTACTGCCATAACTACAATGCTGAAATTGAGGCAATCAAGATAGCAACAGAGAAATTACTAAATACCAGCAATGGTACACAACCTGTGGTGCTATTGACAGATGTAAAATCAGTACTCGAGGCGCTCCTGTCTGGGAAATTGCCAGTACTAAGGACACTACTTTCTGAACTTAGCAGTCAGCATAAGGTCACCATACAGTGGATACCATCCCACTGTGGAGTACCCGGAAACGACAGAGCTGATCAATTGGCTAAGGAAGGAGCCAAAGAAGAACAGCCTGATGTGCCCGTTACATACCACCAAAAGAAAAGAATGATCAAATCAGTCAGAAAGCCACCAAAACCTGCTCAAGATGACTACCACGTTATGGACAGACCAGAACAAGTCATTATTCTGCGCCTCAGAACAGGGCACAATAGATTACGCAACCACATGTATACAAAATTCAAGATTGGTGAAACAGCCATGTGCACATGTGGATTGGCATCGCAGACAGCAGAGCACATACTCCAAGACTGCCCAAAATACAACATATCTAGGTAAACCTTCTGGCCTAGAAAGACGACAGTGGAAGATAAACTCTATGGACCGCTGTGTGAACTGAAAAAGACAGTTCAATTCATACAAGAGACAGTATTGCAGTTATAGACATATTTTAAGCGAACGAAAGAAGAAGAAGAAGGCATTATCCTCTACTGGGAAGGGAAAGAGAGAATAAAAGCAAGAAGATGACGATAAGAGGGGGAGGAGAAGCAGAAGGAAAAACAGATGGAGGAGAGAAAGGAGAAGAAGGTGGTGAAAGAGAAAATGGAGAAGGAGGAGGAGGTTGAGGAGAATTATAAGAAGATAAAGAGGATGAGAAAGAAGAAGAAAACATTCTTCAGCATCTCTCTCTCCACTCCCTTCTCTTTCTCTGCCTCCCCCCCTCCTCTCTCTATCTTTCTCCCCCCCCCCCCCTCTCTTTCACAGATCCCCAACAACAGACAGGATTCATGTTCTTCACATGCCCTTCAACCAGACCATGCCAAGCCGTCCTACCCTTTCATATCTCTTGTAGTTAGCCCACGTCCACGCTGGCTGGCTGAATTACTGTTCTTTGCATGTCTGAAAACTTCTTCATGATTGGTCAGATTTTCAGCCAAAGTGTCCTTGTGGATTAGGAAGCCATCCCCACGCCAACCCCCCATGATCACATCTTGAGAACTCCCCCGACGTGTCTCCACCTTGCCGTGGTGGGGGAGCTTGCGTGTCCCGTTGACCCCATCTGCTTGCCGATGGATGAAAACTACATATCGGACAGCTTATAGGAAAGGGGCCAGACTAAGAGAGAACAACCTGCTGCTCTGCAGGTAGACTGAGGATAGCAGTCAAGGTATAAATCAGGTCTACGAAGGCAAAATTCCTTGGTCCGAACAATACCCTCAGGCTCTCTGTCCAGGATTTAGGCTGAATGCCTCTAAGCCACAAAACTTCGGATATGAGAGCCGGGCCGATACACACTTACCGAAAAATATACTGAGCATGCTACATGCCCAGGTCTGATACATGTTCGAAGGCTCTCAGCTGGGGAATATGAGGGATTCCCGGATGAGAGGGCCTGGCCGTTCCTCGTACACTGCTACACGAAGGTAAGGCGCTGAGCCGGCAGCACATGTAGCCTACCTCGTGAGCGAGTATAAAAAGTCAGAAAAGTGTCCCAGTCGATGGAAATGGTTACGAAAACTGTCTGTATCTAACTCATAGAGAGTGTAGACAAGTGGAAGAACGTCTCAATGACGCGAAATGGAACGCACGGCGAGCAAACCTATTGCGTGGTCCGAAGTCAAAAGCAAAAGCTTACCGAGTGGATGTCACTCGCAGTCTGACCGCTCCTGGTGCGTGCTTGAGAGACCAGTGGCAAGCGAGATGCCCAACACATAGAAGTGAGGAACTAAAGCAGCCATGAGCAGGACGTGGCAACTCCTCGGGTGAGCCCAGTCTCAGAGCAATATGTGCCGGCTCTGCAATTATGGAAGCCTCCTTGGATAGCGAGGGAATGCCCATGGTTTGCCCCTGCCTTCCCTTGAGGGCAGACCGCGATGTCGTTGATCGTTCTATCTTGACCAGCTGAGATGAGGGCGACATCACAACAGTCTAACGTGCCTCGAAACCAGAGGAAGGCTAACCTCATTAAAAAATGCCCACCGGAAGTCAGAAGTGTCGTCCTACGGGTGGCAAACTAAAAATTGACACTACACAATTACGTCCGAGTGAAATGTCTCGTCCGAATGTTTCTCGTGCTAGGAACAGCTCTGACCACCTAGTTTCTGAATGCCGCTCCTGTTTGGAACAGCTCTAACTAGGTAGTTTTCCGAATGTCTGTCGTGCCTGGAACAGCTCTGATGGGCGCAACGACAAGCACATGTCCGAAAACTCGCTGAGTGGATACCGTCTGCAAACCTGTCTGGTTTGTGCGGGAATGGCCCGGGGCAAACAAAATGCCCAATATATTGAAGTGAGGAATTAAAGCAGCCATGAGCATGACGTGACGATTCCCTCGGTGAGCCCAGCTCCAGGGCGCTATGTGTCGGCCCTGCAACTATGGAAGCAACCTTGGATGGCGGAAAATACTATGGACTGTCCCTGCCTTCCTTTGAGGGATGACCGTTGTCTTCGACCGTTCCAACTTGGCCAGCTGGGCTGTAGATGGTACCACAAAAGTGAGAGTCTCCCAGGAATGCTACCTGGTCAAAAAAGCACGCTAAAGTCGATGTGTTGGCCTACGGGTTTCGGCCCAAGGGCGCATAACAGACACACCGCAATCACATCTGAAAAAACACTCCGGATGAACGAAAAGAAGAAGACATCTTGAGAAGTTGACAGTGTCCAAATTCTTTGCTTCCCTTGTATACCCAGGTACTACATGTCAGTTGACACACACACTGAGGTGAAAATAATTATATACATCTCCAGCCACACACCACTCACACATATTACCACCACACCGTGTCCATTTCACGCAAATACACTTTAGGAATATTTACTTGTACGTCAACCCTGAAGGAACAGACGTCAAAACAAGATGCCAGAAGTCAAAACAAAACAAAAAACTAATCTGCAAGCTGAGACAGGACATCAATACATCTCAGTGCTTTAAACCCTCCACAGCCAAAACACATACACAAATGATCTCTAGCCACTGTCATCCCCTCCCCATAATAGCCGTGGTGGCAGAGAGTCTAGAACCTGGCCAGCCAGCGCGGTGATCATGGGTTCCAATTCACATCGAGGCAGATTTTGAAAATTGAATTAGGCTGTGAGATGAACCCAGCCTAAAACAGGTACAAGGCAACGGCTAGGGAAGCAAAAGCAGCCAGCAGGGTACTCACCACAACCACAACACCCCCTCAAGTGTGGATTGGTTTATAAAAATAACACCAGAATTGTCAAACAGAGTGGCTAATACTCACCTCTCCCTCTCAATTAGACCAAGAAATGAAAGTCATAAATATAAACCCTCGATGACAGAAACATCCAAATTGATAAATAAATAGAGTAATTAATAAACCTCCCCCTCCATCCATTCACCCCCCAAACACACACCCCCCTTTTTAAAAAAAAAAGACAAGAATAATTGGTGGACAAACCTGACCCCACATCGGGCAAGGAAAAGAAAAACTAAAACAAGTTCTGTAGCAGAAACTCCCTGTGGGTATGTGAAGTGCTAGGACCATCACAAATTTTAGGCCTGAGTGCACAGAGGCAGCCAGTCTTTCACACCCATAGCGAACACCGAGAGCCGGCATCAGGCCGCCAAACGACCATGCAGACAAGAAAGTAAATCATAATTACGACATAATAATCCTTCCTGGCCAGATGTGAAAACTGCTAAACAAATTTAGTAAATAGCAGTTGTTTAGGTAGACTTCAGCATGCTGGAATGGATAACACTCTTAAACTTCCAATGTGCTGATGCCGAGGTAGAGAGTTCAACCCCTACAGGTCAGTTGGAATAAACTGTTGACTTCTTGTCCTTGACTTGGGGATGTAAATTACAAGTAACTCTGAAGTCGGAGTGGGTTCGCCTGATGATGAGGGACATTGGTAATAGGGAAAGCTAATCAGGCCAGTGTATAAGAATTAGTAGCACATGCATGGACCACGCTTGAGTTCAAAGTCAGCAAGCTCACACAAACAAAAGTTACTTAGGTGAAGAATGTAAAGTAGTAAGTATTAACTGATTAACTGCCATGGGATGTTAAATCATCTGATTCAAACTTCTACTAACTGCCATGGACTTATAAATCAAACAATGGTTAAAATATCAATACAGTAGTTTGTCCTATGCAACCTCTTTTCATATGATATTAATACAACATGTCTGCTATCATATTAACAATGTTTAAGTCACAACCGTGACACACCCCTATTTCCCATTTTCCGCCACCCATTTCTGTATGGTCAAAACCTAATTTTTGTTTGGGACTGAATCTGTTAACTGGACACCAGTATTGGTAAATAAAAACAGCAATAAAAAGATGTTCCCTTTCCAAATCAGTTGAGGACAGGACACAACCCCAAGAAGACAAACATCAAAACTGACATATAAACTCGGTAATTAGCAGTTCCCTACAAACTCCACAATGGCCTTGACCTAGGTTAGCAGCATCTGCAAGTCAAGTCATAGGATTGTAGGTTAGCCCGGTGCTCTCTTGGGGGTTCTGAAAGATGATGGAGCTCCTTAACTGGCAGATGTAAACAGCTGCCAGGGAAACCAGAAACATTAAGAGACCAACTGCAAGTACGTTTATCTGTAAAGGAAAACAAGGATAATGTTTAGAATACAGTGAATGTTTCATGATAGTAAACTGAGAAACACCAGGATTATTTTTTAAATATGGTAAATGTTTGATGACAAAAAATCTTTGAAAAAACAAAGATAGTGTTTATAATATAGTAAATGCTTTATGAAAACAAATCTATGAGAAGTCAAGGATAATGTTTAAAATATGCGAATTGTTTTATGAGAGTAAATCTATGAGAAACCAAGGATAATGTTTAAAATATGGTAAATGTCTAATGAGAGCAAATCTTTGAGAAAACAAGAATAATGTTTAAATTACGGTAAAATGTTTCATGAGAGTAAAACTATGAGAAAAACCATGTTTCATGAGAGTAAATCTATGAGAAAAACTATGTTTAAAATGCAGTAGATGTTTGATGAGAGCAAATCTATGAGAAAGCAATGATAATGTTTATAATATGGTAAATGCTTCATGAAAATAAATTTATGAGGAACCAAGAATAATATTTAAAATATGGTTTGTGTGCGATGAAACCAAATCTTTTAGAAAACAAAAATGTTTAAAATATGGTAAATGTCTGATGACAGCAAATCTTTGAGAAAACAAGGATAATGTTTCAAGCGTCTCCTGCTCTGTCTGTATTCCCCTTTCAAGGAGAGTGTGCCATAGCTAGCTAGACCTCTCGTGAACTCATAGGTCAGTGTGAACAACCTTGCTATGCATCTCTCAGATTCCACTCAAGGTATCAGGCTCTATCTAGCAGTGGGTAGGTTGTCTTGTTCCCTCTAATAATTTTGTCAGGCTGTGGCCTTATGGTCAATGCTTAGACAGCAAAGAGATAGACACTACTGAGGTAAACAGTACAAATGAGTAACTTCTCAGCCAAAGGCAGACAGTGAAGAGGTAGACAACAGAGAGGAAGACAGTGAAGAGGTAGACAACACAGAGGTAGACAATGAAGAGGTAGACAACATAGAGGTAGACAGTGAAGAGGTAGACAACATAGAGGTAGACAGTGAAGAGGTAGACAACATAGAGGTAGACAGTGAAGAGGTAGACAGTGAAGAGGTAGACAGTGAAGAGGTAGACAGTGAAGAGGTAGACAGTGAAGAGGTAGACAGTGAAGAGGTAGACAGTGAAGAGGTAGACAGTGAAGAGGTAGACAGTGAAGAAGTAGACAGTGAAGAGGTAGACAACATAGAGGTAGACAGTGAAGAGGTAGACAGTGAAGAGGTAGACAGTGAAGTGGTAGACAGTGAAGAAGTAGACAACATAGAGGTAGACAGTGAAGAAGTAGACAGTGAAGAGGTAGAAAACATAGAGGTAGACAGTGAAGAGGTAGACAACACAGAGGTAGACAGTGAAGAAGTAGACAGTGAAGAGGTAGACAACATAGAGGTAGACAGTGAAGAAGTAGACAACATAGAGGTAGACAGTGAAGAGGTAGACAGTGAAGAGGTAGACAACATAGAGGTAGACAGTGAAGAGGTAGACAACAGAGGTGTAGACAGTGAAGAGGTAGACAACAGAGATGTAGACAGTGAAGAGGTAGATACCATAGAGGTAGACAGTGAAGAGGTAGACAACATAGAGGTAGACAGTGAAGAGGTAGACAACAGAGATGTAGACACCATAGAGGTAGACAGTGAAGAGGTAGACAACAGAGATGTAGACACCATAGAGGTAGACAGTGAAGAGGTAGACAACATAGAGATAGACAGTGAAGAGGTAGACAACAGAGATGTAAACAGTGAAGAGGTAGACAGTGAAGAGGTAGACAGTGAAGAGGTAGACAGTGAAGAAGTAGACAGTGAAGAGGTAGACAGTGAAGAGATAGACAGTGAAGAGGTAGACAGTGAAGAAGTAGACAGTGAAGAGGTAGACAGTGAAGAAGTAAACAGTGAAGAGGTAGACAACAAAGATGCAGACAGTGAAGATGCAGACAGTGAAGAGGTAGACAGTGAAGAGGTAGACAACAGAGATGTAGACAGTGAAGAAGTAGACAGTGAAGAGGTAGACAACATAGAGGTAGACAGTGAAGAGGTAGACAGTGAAGAGGTAGACAGTGAAGAAGTAGACAGTGAAGAGGTAGACAACAGAGATGTAGACAGTGAAGAAGTAGACAGTGAAGAGGTAGACAGTGAAGAAGTAGACAACAGAGATGTAGACAGTGAAGAGGTAGACAACATAGAGGTAGACAGTGAAGAAGTAGGCAGTGAAGAGGTAGACAACATAGAGGTAGACAGTGAAGAAGTAGACAGTGAAGAGGTAGACAACAGAGATGTAGACAGTGAAGAAGTAGACAACATATTTAACAGAGTAACTTCACAGTGTTTGTTAGAGTGAAGACCAATATCAAACATTGTCTATTTGATGACCAGCATCCTGTTTGTTCGAGCATTGTCGGAGAAAGTCATCACGTGGACGGAGAACCATCTTCTGGGTGAGGCGTACTGTCCGGAATACTTGGTGCTGTTGTGTACTCAGCACTGTGATGTGACAGATTTTCTCCTGATTCACTGGTCTGATCCTACATACACAATAGAATATTCGACACACATTCTACACATCACACACACACACTTCTCCCACATATACTCTTTGCTTTAATAAATTTCTTGTTTTTATTTGTTGAAGCTAGAGTTGTCAAGAATGTTATGTTGGGGAAGAATGAGAGGGGGCATGATCCAGGGGTGAGTAAGAGTGAGAAGAAGGTGTCTTCAGACTGAGGGAGTTTTGTGGACGGAGTCTGGTGGTTTCTCTAGGACAATAATATTGGGTTAATAAAATTGTGGGTGTTGATTCCCCTCACTCCAGGGACGACACTAAAGTAAAGTAATAAAGGAAAACTTTACGACACCCGTGTGCCGTGTTGTTGATCTGTCGACTAAACTAAACTAAACCTCTCAACCATGCTGACGCCATAAACGTGATCTGTGACTTCTGTTTACATGACCTGTGACTTCTGTTTACGTGATCTGTGACTTCTGTTTACGTGATCTGTGACTTCTGTTTACATGATCTGTGACTTCTGTTTACTTGATCTGTGACTTCTGTTTACTTGATCTGTGACTTCTGTTTACATGATCTGTGACTTCTGTTTACATGATCTGTGACTTCTGTTTACGTGATCTGTGACTTCTGTTTACTTGATCTGTGACTTCTGTTTACTTGATCTGTGACTTCTGTTTACTTGGACTGAGCTCCTTGTAAGGTCTGTACAGGTGTTTACACTTACTGTGTCTCCCCAGAACACCTTTCAGTTCCATTGTATACTGTCATACCCTGCTGCAGCTAAGATCATTCTTATTTGCTACACTTCAGCCTTAACAAAACTATTCCGGTGGATATTAGTGGTATATTGCAAATGTTGTTCAAGACTGCATCCAATGAATCCCTAAAGACATAGTCCATGATGAATGAGAGGCCAGTATATGAAAGTGAGGCCCCGCAGCCATGTGCAAGACATGGCAATTCCTTGGGTGAATCCAGAACCAGAGCATGGTGTGTTCATTCATTCAGTAGCATGTCCTTTACAGAACCTCGCTCCCATAACAACCTTCAGGAAAATTTCTCGGTCATAAGCGAGATATCCCACAACCGATACACCCATTTGGAGATCATCTGTCACATCCTGCATCCGTCTTCCCTGTGGCCTCCCTCTTCCTCTCTTTCCAGGCATATACCCCTCCATGATTGTTCTCTCCAAACTTTCATGACATTTCAAGTGACCAAAATATGTCAATATTCTTTGTTTTATCATCTTTAGTATTCAACCTTCTTCAATATTCAGCTCTTGAAGTATGGATATATTTGTTCTTTTCTGTATCCACGATATTCTTAGAACCCGTCTATAACATTTATATTCAAAGGCATTTATGCGCTGTTCAGCTTGTTTAGTAAGTGTCCAAGTCATCGTGTGTGAAACAAACCAAATAAAAATCTGGAAGCAGCAACCTGTGTGTTAGGACCATCGCATTCTTTAGGCCTGAGTCCAAAGGAATAAGTGCTCAGTCTTTCCCTCCCATAGTAAGCAGCAAGCCTAGGTATCGAACCCTCGTCCCACCGCGGTCATACCATTTTCAGCACAACTTGCATCATGTGTAAGCTCTGCATTAAATTAAGCCTCCGTGGATGACTGGGAATGCCCATGTGTTGCCCCTTCCTACCCTTACCGGGCAAGTGGTATGTAAGCGGTATAGTCAAAAGGCATGAGGTGAACAGAATGGATGCAGATGACATTAAAAATTGAGGTGTCCTGCAAAACTACCTAGGAAGGCGAAGCCAGTCAGTAAATGTGGGTAAGTTATCAGCTGTGTCGGCCGAAAGGTACAAATACTGCAGCTCTGCTGTAAACAGGCACAATGCATGTACCACTCTGATTTAACAAATTAACAAACGGAGAAGGGGGAATAAGTAGGAGGGGGAAAAGGAGGAGGAGAGGGAGAAGCTAAAAATGAAGATGAGGAGGAGGAGGGGAGAAGAGGGATGAGGAGGAGGGGGAGAAGAAGGAGGGGAAGGAAGAGGAGGAGAAAATAAAGAGAAGAGGGAAGAGAAGGAAGAAGATGAACGGAATAATGATAAATGTTACTTGTTAATTTCACTCAAGCCAAGCCTCTATGTCATAATAAACAAACTACTGCAACACAAGGAACTACTAAGTAGTAACACTATTTGTAACACTATTTGCACACATAAAGATGCCAACAGCATAAAATATGGGGTGAAATGATGAAACCTACAATGTAGAACTGGGTAGGCTGAGAATCTGCAGAGAAACAATAACTAGAAAAACAAGTCACACATTAAAATGTACACTCCAAATATAATAAGCACACGATTATATCAAAACCAAATTGAAGCCTTAAATGAACACATTTAGCAGAGACGAAATTTCATTAAAAGCAAGTCAGGCTTTAGTTGAGTATATTAAAAACTCTAATCTACACAGCCATAACGAAATAAAATAAGTGTTAGCCAAATGTCAAGAACCTTTCTATATTTTTGCTCAGACACAAAGACATAGAAACATCACTGAGATCCTGGCTGATTAGTTCAGTGATTTTGTTGAGTGTAATATGCAATAGGACAGTGGCTAGCATGCCTGCCTGCCTGCCAACTCTGTGATCATGTGTTCGAGTCCCTACTTAGGCAGACTGGTTAAACTGACCTGGGCTAACAGGTCGACCTAGCTTAAAAGAAGTATAAATTTTTTTTTTTAGCCGCTCCTCCAGAAGTATAATTAACAGAGCCTTTTGCCTGACTTGAGGAGCACTGGGCGTATGGTGCTAAACCCGTATTTTTATGGACAAATAAGCACTTTATGTGGTCAATATCAAACCTGCCACCTTTACTTTCCAAGGAATTTCCTGGTGTCCATTTTATATTGGGTTGCCTTGGGCGATTTCTAAACTCCACCCCGGTGTGGATTAAAACCTATAATCACCTGGCCAGCAAGGGGAGTGTTTAGTCACTATGCTACTGCAGCTCGCCAGCCTTACTTTGGTACAGGGGAGTGTCTAGTCACTATCGCTACTGCAGCTCGCCAGCCTAACTTGGGTACAGGGGAGTGTCTAGTCACTATGTTACTGCAGCTCGCCAGCCTAACTTGGGTACAGGGGAGTGTCTAGTCACTATGCTACTGCAGCTCGCCAGCCTAACTTGGGTACAGGGGAGTGTCTAGTCACTATGCTACTGCAGCTCGCCAGCCTAACTTGGGTACAGGGGAGTGTCTAGTCACTATGCTATTGCAGCTCGCCAGCCTAACTTGGGTACAGGGGAGTGTCTAGTCACTATGCTACTGCAGCTCGCCAGCCTTACTTGGGTACAGGGGAGTGTTTAGTCACTATGCTACTGCAGCCTGCCAGCCTTACTTGAGCAGGAAGCAATGGGGCTGGCATGATAATGAACACATTAACAAAATCTGGGCAGATTGGTCTATAAAATTCATGTGGTGAGCACCATATACCGAACAACACTCGGGAGTCTCCATGGCGAAGTGATCAAACCGTCTGCCTTGCGCTCCAAAGGTTGTGGGTTTGATTCCGGTCTACAACTTTCGGTTCATGAGTGAATTTTTCTCGGAGACTTCTGAGGATTCTCGCTGGAGCTAAAGAGTTCATGCCTTGTGCGATGCTTTGGGCAGGCTGCCCTGCAGAACGAGACTCAGCCATATGAGATAAAACCTGGTGCAATGAAGAAGAGCCTCTCGACTTTAAAGACTTTTTTTTTTAAAAAGACCCAATAACACTCAGGGCTAGGATTCTTTATTTGTTTTTTCCTTTTAGTTTACTATGCCACAAAACATAAATTGAAAAGCAAAGCAAACCAAATGGATTCTAGACGATGAAACCACTTGAAACTAACAGGCTCAAATTCAATATTACTATAGATTTCAATTATTGTGTTGTCTTGTGTTTTCTTATATATATATATATATATATATATATATATATATATATATATATATATATATATATATATATATATATATATATATATATATATATATATCTGGCCGACACTTGCATAAAAAAACATTTTTCTTAAGTTTTATAAATATAAAATTTATTGGCACTCTGGTCACTCCCTGCAGCACCATTCCCTCCAGGCTGTGGTGATGTATCTGTTCTGCTGCACCATACACACAATCCCAAAGGGTCCCAGGACATGCTGGCCTTATACTGCAACCCCCCCCCCCCCCCCCCCCCCCCCCATACTTTCATACTTGGTAAAAATTACTGAAGTAAGATTTTGTACAAGAGCGCCATTACCCACCGTGCTTACTATCATATACGATAAATGTGATGAACATGATTTTAAAATAAAAACAAATCGCCTACACCTGATACTTTCATATTTGATACAATTAATTGAAGCAGGATTACAACAAGTTTATCACTACCCCTCATACTTTCATATTTGATACTTTTGAATGAAGAAGAGTTTTAAAAAAAAACTAATCATAATCACCCCTCATAATCATCATGTGCCATGCTGATAAGCGTAGGCGGTCATGTTTCGCCATCTCACACGATGACCAGAGTCATGGTTCAGCTCTGCGTTCTTGTCTCGACCATGCCACATGACCAAGACATCCAGATATTTACTTCGTTAGCTTCCCCTTGTTCTTTTCCCCTCAATCTTGCCAGTTGTCACCAAGTTCTGTAGTTTATTTCTTCTCATAATGTATCCAAAATATCGCCACTCATTCTCTTACAAATGGCAAATATGATTGAAGCAGGATGAAAAACAAACTAATGACCGCAGCAAGTTAAAAAGCCTAATTGTAAGCACACAAAAAGCAAGTAGGTGAACACAAGCTGAATAAAATCCACAAGTCTGTATTTGACACAACTTATACTCATTTACATTTTGATTATCTGTTGTTTTGTTTCCCTGTCTATTATAATCTATCATTTTTTAAGCATGTATTTCTTTCTCTACGCCACCATTGCAGTGTTGTTAATGTTACTGTCTCACGGATGAAAACTTCAAAGGAAATAATATAAGTTGTGTCTGCACCTGTTGAATTTATCAGATCAAATGCCATGGTATCACAGCAGTACACA
This sequence comes from Cepaea hortensis, assembly GCA_963921405.1. Classification (NCBI taxonomy): domain Eukaryota; kingdom Metazoa; phylum Mollusca; class Gastropoda; order Stylommatophora; family Helicidae; genus Cepaea; species Cepaea hortensis. Next base: position 74,409,946 of record OY992891.1, on the reverse strand, counting down.
AGGAATTTCATTCTAAGGAGGATACATCTACTTTCAGGGCACAACCACAAGATCAAACAAGAAAATGAAGTGTGCTGATACACTTGAGGCACTCCTCTGGAGTGTTTTTGTTTCTGGCTACAGTTTGCTTACGCATTTTCCACATTTTGTACTGGTGGCACATGGTTACCCAGCTACTGAGTTAAATGCGCGGAGTGACACTGTGAGCTGTGGATTTCATGTGGAATGCTTTTACATCTGTCCGCTGTGGTTTGTATTGTGAACGGCATGTTCAGATAAATGGCGGCTGACCGGTTGCTGAACTAGCTGGTTTTGCCTTATGCAGTACTGTGTGTGCAACTGCTGGTTTTCTAGACTGCCGATGATGAACTGTAATTTTAGTGGTGGATTGTTGTGTTGGTATTCTTGCAGCGACTGTAAACATGAATGCCTCTGAGTGCTGTTGGTTTGTCAAGACTGCTGTCAGTTCCACTTTTCTCATGGGACAGTGAGGAGCATTTTGTGTGACATTCACTGGCACAGGAACGAAGCATTATGGGGGGGGGGGGGGTGTGACCCTTTGCCGTGAAGACTAATGACTAACACTTTTAGCCTTACACAAGCAATGGAATCGCTCTTGAGAAATAGGAAGCCGAATGGATAAGAACGCTCATTCTTAAATATCTGATGTGCTGATGCCGAGGTAACGGGCTTAATTCCTACACTGGTTCAGTTGGACTAGAATGTTGACTTCTTGTCCTTGACTTGGGGACATAAATTATAATTACATCAGAAGTTGGAGTGGGTTCGCTTGATGGCAAGTTCTAGATCTTAGTAATGACAACGATTACAGATGTTTAAAAAAACATGGATCATCTCTCCTGTCTGCTGTTTTGGGACACTTATTATTTACAATTAACATAAGATAAACAACAATGGAATGGAATTATATGGAAGCTCTAAGACCATTCCATAGCCTTAAATATTTATGATAATGACCACATAATTTAAATAAATAACAACAAGGTTCATCTTTTATGTCAACCACCAACAAATCCACAGGAAATCAGACACTGAAAATTAAAAGGCGGTTACTGGATTATATCTCACAATGCAGCAATAAACTCATGCAATAAAATGAACACACTCAGCATAGAAAGAAGCCACAGGAAGGAAAATCAAAATGCACTGCTACATGCTGCAAGAGAACCAACCTCACAAAGCCTGCGGCTGTGCTTCTGCGGTGCTGTGGAAAATGACGTCTGCACTGCTACCAATAAAATACACTGCCACCAGAGAGACTAGCAGCAATGCTAAGCCAACGCACAGGTTTAACAGCTAAGAGATGACCGGGGGGAAATGCAGAAATAAAGTGAAGGATTTGATACGAATAAGGTTTAAATGAAAACAAAAATAAAAGAGCCTGTAATATGTCTGGAGGCGTATTTGGTATATGTTGTCAGCTTCATATTTTTATACACCAACTGACACATGATTAATATTACATTGGTAGCCTTTATTTCCATGGTCATTTCCCAGCACCCATATTTGGCTGGGCCAATCGGGAACCCAGGTCAATTTTTTTTTTAAAATCTGTTTCAGTAGGGATTTGAAGATACAACCACCGAGCTGATAGACAAATGTACTAGCCACTGCCCACAAATCAAGTTTCAGATCATTATGAATTAAATCTTTGCTGCGCTGTTGTAATTATATAACGCTGAAAACTACTACAGGATGTTCTGTGAAAAGGTTACAGATGACTACAAAAATATATGTCCATGAATTTTAATTGTTTGTGAAAGCACTGTGACTATTTCATTACTTATGTCAAGAACATTGCTGGCCTATGCAGTAACAAAATAAGTAATATAGGAAAGTGAGAGAGAGTCTCGGGACAGAAGCAAAGAGGGTTCCAAAATGTTTGCAATATTTTTTGTTTTATTGTCACTGCATAGGCTGTGAGGAAAGGCTAGACAGACACATAATTAGACTGCTACTGGTACCATTGGTAGTGGGACTCTTCACTGGCTGTTGCAGATGAGGATAGAACATGTATGGGATGTCCCAAGTGCTGTTATGTCAGTTCTTGACTCAACTCAACTCAAATGCATAGGCTAGCAATGTATGCTACATGTGTCATACAATTCTACATGAATATGAGCACATACAATTAAATAACTTTCTTCTTTGTCTTCTTCTTCTACAACTCCCCCCATGTCCCCCTCATTTTATTCATCTGTCTCTAATTCTCTCCTCCGTGAACTTTACAATTATATTTTTATCAGGTTTTTTCCAATGTATATCCTATCCAGCATCAGTGTCATTTTTCTCACCTCTTGACTGTATGGAATCTAGTCCTCTCCCTTCACCCACATTAGGGATTCTATCTTCCATTCCCATCCATCTATTCTACAAATGAGTATGTGAGTGGGGGGATGTGTGTGGGTGGGAGATGTGTGTGGGTGGGAGATGTGTGTGGGTGGGAGATGTGTGTGGGTGGGAGATGTGTGTGGGTGGGAGATGTGTGTGGGTGGGAGATGTGTGTGGGTGTGTTGTGTGTGGGTGGTAGATGTGTATGGGTGTGGTATGTGTGGGTGGTGAGGTGTGTGTGGGTGGGAGTTGTGTGATTGTGGATGGGGGATGTGTTGGTGGGTGGGGATGTGTGTGTGTGGGGGATATGTGTATGGGTTGAGAGATGTGAGGGTGGGGATGTGTGTGGGTGGGGGATGTGTGGTGGTAAAGGGATTGTGGTTGGGAGATGGGTGATTGGGGGGGGGGGAGTGTGTGTAAGTTGGGGGATGGGTGGGGGATGTGTGGTTAAGAGATGTGTGGTAAAGGGATTGTGGTTGGGAGATAGGTGATTGGGGGGGGGGGAGTGTGTGTAAGTTGGGGGATGGGTGGGGGATGTGTGTGTGGGTGAGTGCAGGATGTATGTAAGTGGGGGATGTGTGGGTGGGTAGGTGTGGGATGTGATGGGGAGATGTGTGTGTGGGTGGGGGATGTGTGGCTGGCTGGGTGGTTGGGGGTGTGTGGGTGGGGGATGTGTGGTTGGTTGGGTGGTTGGGGGTGTGTGGGTGGGTGGTGGTGAATATGTGGATGGGTGAGTGTTGGTGGGTTATGGGGTGGGAGGATGATATGTGTGTGGGTGGGGGATGGGTGAGTGGGTGTATGTATGTGTGACTGGGTGTGTGTGTGTGTGGATGGGTGGGTGGGGTATTTGTGTGGGTGTGGGATGGGTGGGAGCATGTATGTGTGCATGGGGGGGGTGTGTGTGTGTGTGTTGGGCGGGGTATGAGTGTGGGTGTGGGATGGGTGGGTGTATGTATGTGTGCATGGGGGTGTGGGTGTGTGTGTTGGATGGGGATGTGTGGGTGGGTGAGGGTTGTGTCTCATAACATGAAATATGCATTGTTTATGTCTACAACATTCATTTGACAATGTTTTTTTTTCGTATTTGAATGTATTATGCACTATTGATGAACGAAAGATGAGTAGATGAGTGATTGGAAGGGCAGAATGTAAGACGGGCCTGCATGCCCAATCTGTTATCCTTTGAAAATAAAGTCTGTGCGTTCTAACACCAATTAATTCATGTTTATAGTTTATTAGTAATTGTTTAAGTTGTTATCCTTATTTCTGATCCATACAGCAGTGAATGCCGGTCTCTCTGGCTGTGGGGTTACAACACTTTCTCTCTGTAATCCCGTTTATCACGCAGAGTCTCGCAGCGGAGCGAGAACTGAGGTGGTTCGACCCCCGCTCGTTACTTGCGGATACTGAGCCGGCCGCTCAGAAAGCAATGGCAAACTACTGAGCGTAATCTTGCCAAGAGATCAACAGACAGCTGAAAGATGCTGCTGTTGACAGCTAAGTCCTGTAAAAGGATACGCAAAAAAAAAAAAAAAAAAAAAAAAACAGCAGTGAATATCTTTAGGCTTATAAAAATGTCCTGACTCTTCGTTGGCTTTTGCAGATAAGACAGAGCACGTATGGGAATGTCCTGAGTGTTGTGATGTCAGTTCTTGACTCAACAAATGTCCTAGAGATATGAAAGCTTCTCTTGCCTTTTGTATTAATAATTTAATATCTCCGCCTGTTATCCCATCTTTTTCTACATAGATATATGATTCCAGTGCAGTTAAACCACTACTGATATGCTAAAGATACATCATTAAATTGCTAAAGGTATGTTTAGAGATTCACACCATCAGATCAGTTCTGAGACGCCCATAAAAATTAATAAGTATCCTCAACGGTATATACAAAAATTACTAACAATATCTGCAGAGGAATAGTATAAATCTACTGTAGGCAAAGTAGCAAAATCAATAGGTATAATTTTAGGAGATCTAAAATTACTACAAATATGTTCAGTATTATATGCTAAATTACCAAAATTATATTATGAGATATATTAATAAATTAATACAGATATGTTCAGAGATGTTTTATCAAATTACTACAAATCAGTTCACAGATATCATATTACTACAGATGTGCTCATAGATATATCAACAAATTACTACAGATATGTTCAGAAATATACTATACATGTACTATCGAACAACTTAAAGGCACCTCTTAAAATTACTAGACATAAATAAATATACCATTGAAATTTTTTAAATTTTATTTTGCTTTAAACTCAAGCAAAGTCCATACACATGTTACTACTTATGGTGCACTGGACTGATTTTTGCGTGATTATATGTTCAGAAATATACTATAAATCTACAACAGATATGTTCAGAAATATATAATAAAATTATAAAAGATATGTTACAATATATAAGATCAAAGTTTTACAGATATTTACATAAAAGTATCCTCAAATTATTATGGATATTTACTATAAATCTAACAGACTTAATTTCAGGAGTGTCTGCTAAAATTATCCCATATACGATTAAAGATAAACACAATTACTACAGTTATTGTTCAGGATAATTTCCAAAGAAGCACGTCTCGACAGAACAGATTCAGAAAATTTAGAACTCTTTACTCCAGATGAAACAACTGACCCACAGGGAATAAATGAACTTCTATTTGCAGATGATCAGTGCCTGTTTTACAGCGATGAGGGCAGACTACAAAATCATATTACTAATCTGAGTTCAACCTGCAGCAGATACAATATGAGTATAAACACAGCCAAAACTGAAGTAATGCAAGTTAGCAGATCGCCAGGCCCACTAAGTATACAGATAAATAACACACCTCTGAAACAAGTTAAAGAATTCAAATACCTTGGAAGTATGATCACAGAAGATGGCAGATTGGACAGAGAAATTGAAATCAGATGTCAAAAAGCTAGTGCACTTACATAGCAACTATCATCCTTACTGAAACATCCAAACATACCCATGTCCGTAAAACGACAGAAAATAACAGCATATTCACACCAACCCTATGCTTCCAATCTCAAACCTGGACTTTATCCAAATTACACCTTCGCAAAATCAACACCTGCGAAATGAGATGCCTGAGAAGAGCTGCCAACTTAACAATCCGAGATTGAGTAAGAAAGGCTATTATCAGACAGACTGTGGGATCAACGCCTTGTGCCACATTTATTGAAAGACAGAAGATCAAGTGGTTTGGCCATGTCGTTAGAATGCAACATCAGCAACTACCATCACTGGCCTTACGTCAAAGATCATCTGCGACGAGACCACGAGGATGTCCAAGAAGAAAATGGATTGACGACATCAGAGATATTGTACAACCACACGGAATGACACTATCCAGTGCCGCCCACCGGGCGCTGGAATGCAAATTATTCCTCCCCACAACGCTTGACGGCAGAAGTGGAAGATAATGATGATTGTTCAGGATACCACATAGATGTTTCAAAACAGGTCTAAGTATATGCCATGGAATCGGTAAAGATAAAACTACAAAGGATGTGAATACAAGAATATCTGTATAGCAAACAACACTTGGAATATATAGGTTTCACTGACTTCGTCTCACAAGCTAACTTATAACAGTACATATACCAGACAGATCTATCATCATTTTAACAATGTGGATACTCCAAAAACAACTGATACTTGTTGTGAGAAAGACAGTTCATAAATGTTGTATAAAGTCAATGCTTAAAATGGAAGTGAATCATGGACAATCAGCAGATTAGTGAGAAATGACTTCCGCAGAGATGGAGTTCTATCGAAGAATGGCTACAGGGGATCCCACAGAGAAGAATACAGAGATAGAGTTCTATAGAAGAATGAAGATTTATAAAATGCAGGGTTTTATAAAATAATGCTGAGATAGGGGTCTATATCCATCTACAGAGATAGGGTTCTACCACACAAAAAATGCTGAGATAGGGTTCTATAGACAAATACAGAGATAGGGTTCTATTAAAAAAATGCTGAGATAGGGTTCTATAGACAAATACAGAGATAGGATTTTATAGAATAATGCTGAGATAGGATTCTATAGAGGAATGCTGAGATATGATTCTATAGAGGAATGCTGAGATATGATTCTATAGAGGAATGCTGAGATGGGGTTCTATTGACATATGCAGAGATGGAGTTTTATAGAAGAATACAGAATATGGGTTCTATAGAACAATGCAATGATGGGGTTCTGTTGAAGAATGCAGAGAACACCACAGACAGATAGCACAAGTAATAAAGACATCTTGACAGAAACCAACCAACGAGGAGAACTGGAACCCACATTCATTAAACAAGTCATGTTAAATCTTAGTTGCAAATCCTTTACAGGACGTGGCAGTCAACCCTGCATTTTTTGGCTGTTTGTGACTTCTTGGCAAGTTTATGTTCAGTAGTTTGAAATTGCTTTCTGAACAAAAACATGTCATTAGAAAAGGTTAATTGGAATACAACATGAGAAGAATACAGTTGGAGAAACATTTATATCAGAAATGGTTAGCAAAATACAAGACAAGACACTGGACAATTATGATGACCAATACCAAGGACTACGCAAAGAAAGATCATTGCCCAATACGTCTTAGTGTTCACTGTAAACAAAAATTTATACTTATAGTAATAACACATTAGAATTGTGGCATGTGGCAGATAAAGAGGCCTTCGGTGTGCTTTTCACTGCACATAATCAAAAGTTACTGAGATCTGCAGTGGTGTCTGTTATCCACACAGGTAAACATGTATTTATGTTAAGAAATAAGTCATGACAGTCCTCTTTAAAACTACCGTGGTGATAATGAAACATGGCAGTGTGTTTGTGTTATTTCAGCTAAAAGAATTAATTTTAGGTTGCTTTAATATAAGTTGAACCAATTTTGTAGTATGCACCTGGCAAATTTTGCTGTGCAGGCAGTAACTTGTGCAATACATTGTGTCTTCATTATTTTAAAAGCTAATAATTATAAAACAACACTATGTCTTTGCTATATTATTACTGAGTTCCACAAATCACATCTTCATCCTTTAAATGCCCATCCTCCATTTTCCTCCCCCAGCTGTGCGAGTGATAATTTAAAATTTACGCAAAACCACTTTGGTCTGCCATACATTGAACAAAGTTTAAGTCAACGTTGCATGCCAAGAATGTTAACTTAAGAAACTGACAAACAGACAAAGTGCAGACGCAATAAGGAATACGCAGCAGTATAGAAACAATACAAAAACTGACTTTTTACAATGTCTTTTGCAACCTGACAAATTTATCACATGTGAAATTTGAAACAATAAAAAAGAGGGAGTTTAGAAATTGAGGTAAAACTGTGGGAACTGGAAAACAAGCATGTACTGAAATTTGGATGCAAACACATTATACAAGTAAATATTACACAAAATATAGTTCCTATCATTGATATATGAGTCTGTCATTTGATTGGTCCCCCTTCAACAAGCTTAAACACTATTGGCTATAACTGGTGCCATAGACCCAAGGTTACATCATTCATATAACAAAACATAAACTGTTTTACATGTAAGATAATACAAGATTGATAAGTGGCTGGTATAATGTGACATGCATAAGGTAGTATGTTACATGCTCTTGGTGTGTAATGTGACGGGTATAAAGTACCCACAATGAGGCCAGTTTTATGTGACTAATACGTTGTGTTGTTTATTATTCACACTTGTTTTACTGATGCTTATTTTAGTTGTTATAATGTTGCTATATTATTTTTGTCAATTTCTCCTAAGTTAAGTATTCTGTATACCTGGACTGAGTTACTAATCAGGTATTGTGTTTGTTGTTACTGTATGTCCGTAGAATTGTTTCCAAGTTGCTGTTATAGCCGGGGGCGCAGATTTAAGGGTGAGCACCCAATCTGGGTGAGCACCCAATCTTGGTAAACACCCCCATGGCTTGTGCATTCATCACCCCTGGCAGCAAAAGTCCAACTCCTGGCCTTCACTTAGCGGAACTGTTTTAACTAACCTTTTTGTTTCATTACGTATTAATGTGATAATGTGGTTCCACTGTTACAATGCGACTGGTCTAATATATCATTTGCATAATTTGACTGATATAATATATAACGCAGTTAGTAAGTAAAAGACCCTTTAACCCGTGTCAAGGTACATTGGACATATGGAGACCTATATTTTCACAGACTAATTAGCACTCGTAGTAGATGATGTGGATTACATCGCGCTGGTTGGCTTTACTTTCCAAGACATTTCCTGGTGCCCAGTTTAGAGAGCTCAGGTAAATTTTTAAAAATCTTTTATATATATCATGTTTTGCCATCTCACTCGATCACCAGAGTCGTGGATCAGCTCCGTGTTCCTGTCTCGACCATGCCATGTGGCCAAGCCATCCAGGTTTTTGCCTCTAGGTCTTCCTCTTGGTCTGTTCCCTTCAATCTTACCAGTTGTCACCAAGTTCTCCAAGTCATTTCTTCTCATAACATGCCCAAAAAATTTTGACTGTCTGCGTCTAATGTCTCTAATCACTTTACGATCTTCGTTTGTTTCTTGAAGGACCTGTTCATTGGTCGTTCTGGCTGTCCATGCTATTCTTTGCATATATATATATATATATATATATATATATATATATATATATATATATATATGGTGAATTTTTAATGACTGTGCAGTGTTTGAAAATATTGCCGGTCCAAGTTTTGTATTCACCCTCTGTAAAGCTCATGCAACATAATAGGTAAATACAAAATTTGGGCCAGCAATATTTTCAAACACTGCACAGTCATTAAAAATACACCCTGTATATATAATGAGCCAAGTATAATGTGATAGTTATGGTGTGGCTGGGATAATGTGGCAGTTATGGTATGATGGCTTGGCCATATAGCGTGGTTGAGGCAAGAATACGGAGCTGATCAACGACTCTGATGATTGTGTAAGATAGCAAAGCCCATGCTAATAGGCATGGCACATGATGAATGAATGAATGAATGAGACTGGTAAAACATGGCTGGTATAATGTGACGACAATACTGTGACAAGCAAGGTGCGGCTGGTATAATGTGACTACTAGTGTCACAAGTACATCTGACTACTGCAATGTGACGGCTCAGGTGTGCTGGGCATAATGTAACTTATATAATATGACTAGCTTGTTGTTGCTGAATCAGGGGCATCTGAACTACCACTCTTCCAATAAATGCCCTCCAAGGGCATATTTACTTAAACTGCAATAAAGCAAAAGCAATGTGACTATTATAATATGCTAGTACAATTTCAACTGGATGATAACTAAAGTAATGTGACCAATAAATGCAACTAGAATAATGTGACTAGATGATAATAACAGAGAAACTTTACATAATGAAGTAATTATAATTGTATGCAGAAAAATAAAATACTACACTATGAAATGAAATAGTGTCAGCTAGACACTTAGCTCATATAAGTTTTTAAATACCTGAAATTGTTCGCTTGGTAAAAGGAACAGCCTGACCCCAATTGCTGTTGAACCCCATCTTGACTCCGTCCAGGTCGAATACTCTCCAGACAACATGTCATATCCTGGGTGATTTAAATGAGATTCTGGGTTAACTTTGAAATTTAATATTTCTTTTGGCGTCTGCTCGCTTTGAACTCGAGCATCCCCGGGAAGGTTAACCCGGTCAACAAATGCCCGCAGAAGTCGGATGTGTCGGCCTAACGGCACAAGAACGCAGCTCTGCTGTAAACAGGCACAACGCAATCAAATCCGGAAAAAAAAAAAAAAAAAAAAAAAAACTCCGGATGAACGAAGAAGAAGAAGAAGAAGAACTCGAGCATACTCCATACACGCTACCTCTAGTGGCACTGGACTGAATTTTGTGCGTGGATTCGCTTTCTCCATTACCAATGTTCCTCGCCATCAGGTGAACCCACTCTGACTTCAGAGGTACTTGTAGTTTACGCCCTCAAGTAAAAGACGAGAAGTAAATATTTTACTCCAACTGACCGGTGTAGAGGTTGAATCCCCTATCTTAGCATCAGCACACCTGGTGTTTAAGAAGGAGCGGTCTTATATATTCAGCAACACTGGCCTCTAAACTTAATATTTAACAGCCAACTTTGTGCACACAAAAATACTTGATAGTCAGTTTAAAATTACCGTGGTAGACAATTCAAATTACTGTGGGAATGTGTGTTATATATTTCAGCTTATATGTACATGCGGATTCCATGAAAACATATCTAGCCCACAACAAGGATACAGATTAGAAACGTGTATATTTATATTTTTATGTAGTTGTATCCGTGCGTGTTAGTTGTTTATGTGCTAATGACGGCTTTGGCCGCAACGTTCATTTTGTTTGTGGTCGTGTTCTAGCAAAGCTTACCCGTTTACGTCTCGTTTTTTGGTGATTCATTCATGATATATTTCAGCTTGGAGGATTTATTTTATTGCTTTAGTTAATGTTGTGTGAATTCTGCAGTATGCACCTAACGAGATGCAGCAAAATATGTCAGGAAATATACTGTGCAATCTAATATTTATGACTTCACTGTTCAAATTTACCAGGGAAAACATTGTTGTCATAGTTCGAATGACAGGCAGAAATAGATAAAATGATGAGCAAGCACATCTGAAGATAAAAGCAGAAGTTTGGCACAATAAAGCACTGGCGCAAAACAAATAAGACGTCACAAGTGCGTGTATTGACAACCAAACGGTTGTTTAAAGGCATTCGCGTACCAGCCAGCAAACAACTCAGATGTAGGAGCTTATATTCGCTAGCTCACACTTAGTCTACAATGTCCAGCTTTATGTGATTAGTCTACACACAAATAGAGAGGATGAACACGACAATGCAGGCTTAGACAGGTGGTTCTAACTCATCGAATCGGCAGCTGGAAGTATCTTGTGTTCAGCGTCATGTGTGCTCAGGAAGGCGCAACTGAGTCCAGCCAACGGACATTGGCTGACATGGACGGATCAGAGTCAATTATGACCAGAGTCTGGAATAGCCTCTTCTAACACCACAGACACAGGTAATGATAGATCAAACTAGTCACCCAACATCCACAATAAGTAGGAGTCGATTTGCTAGAGCAGTACGACTGTATCAAAGGTATGAAAGCAGCTGAAGGTCTTATCATTATCACGTACACTGAATGTTCGTTATCTGTTACCGGCCAGCTGTACAATATATATAGCTGATCACTTCACAAGTGTATTAGAGTTGTTCATGGGAATGACAGTTGTCTCGTCCTGTGCGAGTAAGTGCAACTAGATTGGCAGGCTATTTAACTTTCAGGGAACCTCAGAACGAGCCAAATCACAGCGAGTTCTCTCAATGATAAATGACTTAGAGACAGAGAGAGCACGTTTCGTGACAATTGTATTGAAATTCTGAAACTATCCATTACTTAATGACTTAATGAAGTTGACAGCATTTATTTCCCTTTATTTCCTTGCAATTAGAGAAAATAAACAGACTCTCTTAGAATATTCAATCAGAATTATTGTATAGATCAGAAACATGGAGAAAAGCTAAAATGATTACAAATAAATTACAAACATTCCTTAACTGGTGCTTGCGCAAATTAGAAGGACTAAAATGGGCATGATAGAATCACCAATGTGGAGCTCATGGAGAGAACTACAATAATACCAATGAACCAAGAGGTGAAGAAAAGACGCTAGCGCTGAATAGAACATACGCTGAGACAACCTGAGAATAGTAAAACTAGAGAGGCTTTTGTCTGGAATCTACAGGGCAGAAGAAATAGAGGAAGACCCAAAACCACATGGAGAAGAGAAGTAGAGACAGAGATGAATCATATGGGGAGGACATGGATACAGCTGCATGGGATAACTATGGATAGGGGAGCTTGAAGTGAGTTGGTTGAAGGCTGAACCCCCTCAGTGGGGAATAAAGAGTGGAAGATTGAAGAAGAACAGGGACTCTAGATATGTATATATATACAGGAAATGAGGTTGCATTTCATTAAGTTAGTTGCATATCCTTTACAGGATGTCACAGTCAACCCTGCAATTTTTTGGCTGTTTGTGATTTCTTGGCAAGCTTACGTTCAGTAGTTTGCCATTGCTTTCTGAACGACGGACACTCATACCATTACATTAAAACTAATGCAAGGCGGTCTGCTGCCAAATCTCTTGCAGCTGTGTTTCGAATGCGGTATGTGGGATTACAAATTGCATCCGTAACCCCTTTGAGTGCCTGTATTCCATGTAAACAAAAGCAAACAGGTATCAGTTGCTGGGCAACTTCTGAGGCGGCTGAAAGAACATGACAAATAAACTCACGGCTACTGATAATCATCATCATCATCATGTGCCGTGTCGACATTCATTGTTTGCCACCTCGCACAACCACCAGTCTTGGATCAGCTCTGTGTTCTTATCTTGACTATGCCATGTTTTCAAGCCATCTAGGTATTTAACACTTCGTATTCCTTTTCCACTTTTCCCAAGTTTGCCACTTGTCACTAACTGTTCCCAGTCTTGTTTCTCTTCAAAAATTGTCCCCAAATAAATCTTGTCTGTCTATATCAAATTTCTGTAATCCATTTAAGCTTTTCATCTACTTCTTGTTGGGCTGTCTCAATCATTTTTCTGTCTGTCTTTGGCATTTTCTGTGCAATTTCCTCTGCCATTAAATGTTTCTCAGCTTGCCTACTTATTGTCCATGTTTCACATGCATACAGTAGTATACATTCTATTTCATACACAAAATCATTATATTTTCCCCCACAGCATCTGACAGCTTTCTATTGGTGAATATGTTTTCCAAAAGGCTACCTTTGCAATAGTGATTCTTGTTCTAATCTCTACAAGCCCAGAAACCAACCTTGTGTGCAAGAATGGTACTGCACATCCGTGGGCAAACATATTAGGATGTATCCAGCTCACGATTCAGCATAGGACATGCTGTCTATTTGTCCAATCTTTGAACAATTAAAAATATTTCCACCTCATTCAACCTGCTTCAGGGTCTCATCTCGTTCCTCTTGTTCCTTGCGGTGTCATAGTGAAGCATAAACAGTGGAAGGGTGCCAGTTTATGGGTTTCATATATCGAGATTTCCATAGACTCTGTTATTCCCTCTGCCCATCACTTATATGGTCTTCTTCTTCTTCTGGTTCCATTTGGTCTGTACATCATTACTTCTTGTGGTATACTGTTGGTAGTCTAGTTATGTGACTGAACCATTTCACTTGCTGTTTTCTAATGGAATCTAGTGCTTCTATTACCCATCATTTTAATCCCTATTTCATCATTTCTGCTTCCTCGGTCTTGATTATAACCAAAGAGATTCATAATGCAGTTTGATCTTTTCATGTTCCTTTACAATTCAGAAATTTTCCTCTGATACATATCTGGCTGGACCCCTCTTTGCTGTTGTCTTTCAATCCTTCATCCATCAACACCTGTGAACTGGCTAGAGTTAAGTCTAGGTTGGTAGTGTTTCCTCTGCAGGTTATTAATATTTCATTGCTATCCGACTCCAACCCAAAGCTCAGAGATGTTCAGTAAGATAATACCAGTCTTTGAACATAATAACTTTACATGGCATGACAAAAAGAGCCTACCAATCAAAAACTGAAGCACACTTACCATCGATTTCAAACGCAGGGGACACAGCTTCTGTGTATTGCACAAGAGACTTGACACACCAGCCTTCTCTGTGAGAATTCCCATGACTGTCGGTCACCAACTTGCCTTGCATCCAGACATAGCTGTATCGCTGTGGGAACAACAACAGTCAGTCAGTTAGTCATTCGCGGTTCCAACTTCATGGCAAAGGGTCACCTCCATAATGCTTCATTCCTGTGCAAGTGAATATCACACAAAAATGCTCCTCACTGCCCCCTGTGAAAAGTGGAACACACAGCAGCACCGACAAACCAACAGTACGCACAGGTAAGTACATGCATAATGCCACTGCCAGAATGCCAGCACAACAGTCCATCATGAAAATTACAGTTCATCACCGAGGGAAGCACCAGTCACTAGAAATACAGCAGCTTCACACATGCAAAATTAACTAGTTCAGCAACTGGCCGCTGCTATTTTCTGAACATGCAGGTCAGATTACAAACAACCGCAGACAGATGTAAAAGCACACCACACGAAATCCACAGCTCACAGTGTCGCTCCAAGCACTTAACTCAGTAGCTGGGCGACGGAACCAAGCACTACTAGTCCAAACATAAGGAAAATGAGTAAACAAGCTGTAGCCAGAAGCAAAACCACCCCAGGGGTCTTAACAGCTCAACCGCCTATCCGCCATATTGGACCAGAAGCTCGGGGGATGGGGGGAAATTAGCACATAACAGGATTACTAAAACCATATGTAAGGATTGGGTGCACTGATGCAGTGGTTAGAACATTACACAGACAATGGCATGGCCAGACGAGGGTTCAAGGTCAGCTCTCGGCGTCGGCAATGGGAGGTAAAGACGGAGTACCTAACCCTCCGTGTACCAGGGCTACAAAATGTGATGGTACCAACACTTCACATGCCCACACCAAGTTCCTGTGGGTCTCAGGTTGACCCAGCTTAAAATGGATGCCAGCAAATGATTTGGGAAGTGAAGGTGACATTGAAGGTGACCACCAACCCACAGAGTGCCAGTTGATCCACAAAAATATGGGTCTAGCACCCTATGCCAAATGCACCTTAAAGGTCATTTACTTTACTTATAGGTACTGATTAGTACGCATAGATGACAAATGAAAAGAAGAACATAAATCCAATATAAAGTGCCATGAGCGGCTGGCTGAGTGTCTAAGAGCACTGGGTTCTCCTTCGGGAGACCTGGGTTTGAATCCTTGGCAAGGTGTGGTTTCTTTTCTGTTGGGGGGAGGGGGGGAAGAAAATCCTAACCTGCACAGTTCGCGGCGACTTAATTCCTCAGGCTGCCCTACACTGCAAGGTACTATCGGCAGTAGATGACAGTATTTGGACAGTTCTATTATTAAACATTATTACTCGTCAGTGCAGGATGTGTTTGGTCGGAGGCCCACCTGGTCATCCCTTAGTCGTCTGTTAATGGCATCTCTTAACATCTCCAGAATGAACTAATTTACCATTACAACACAAATAGTCCAAACCAGTCAAAAACATAACATGATCATTATCATATAAGGAGCTGCTCGAGGGTCAGTTGGACTAAAATTTTGACTTCTCGTCCTTGACTTGGGGAGGTCAATTACAAAGTACCTCAGAAGTCGGAGTGGGTTCGCCTGACGACAAGGGACACTCGTAATAGGGAAAGCTAATCCACATGCAAAATTCAGTCCAAGGCACTAGAAGTACTAGCACGTGTACGGACTGCGCTTGAGTTCAAAGCAAGCGAACACACCCCCCCCCCCCCCAATATATATATATATATATATATATATATATATATACATATAAGGAGCAGTCCAAACCAGTAGAAAACTAACTTGATCATTATCATGCAACAAACAGTCCAAACTAGTGAATAATTAGCTTATTATTACAATACAAAGAAGAGTCCAAGCTGGTGAAAAACTAACTTTATCATCATCACACATGGGGCAATCCAAAAAGTGGAAAACTAATTTATCATTTGTATGCAAAGACTGGTGGCTCTGTGGCAAAAGGGTTACGGACTCAGTTCGTAATCCCGCATACCGCTTTCGAAACACAGCTGCAGGCGATTTGGCAGCAGACCGCCTTGCATTAGTTTTTATAAAATGGTATAAGTGCCGGCCGTTCAGAAATCAATGACAAACTACTGAATGTAAACTTGCCAAGAGATCACAAAGAGCCAAAAGATGCTGGTGTTGACTGTGATGTCCTGTAAAGGAGATGCAACTAACTTGTTTTTTAATGCAATGACTAGACCAAGCTAATAGTAAACTAACTGTATCATTATCACATAAAAGGCAGTCAAAACCAGTGGACAACTAACTAGATAATTATCACAGTCAAACCAGTGGACAGCTAACTTATCATTTCTACACAAAGACAAGTCCAAGCTCACGGAAAACTAACTTGATCATTATCACATAAGGGGCAGTCAACAATTAATTTATCATGCCTATATGAACAAACAGAAAAACAAACTTTATCTTATTTTCAAAGGGTCATAATAAAGTTTGTTCATTCGTATAGTTGGATCTGCCATTCACTGTATAATAATCAAGTTCGTTTTCCTCTAGTTTGGATCTATACAAGAATAGAAGGCATGGTAGCGAAACTAATAGTGTCATGAGGTTTTGATGCCTGGACTCATCTCCGGCTAAGTGAGGAAAAGATTGGCCATCTCTGCCTCCATGCATTCAAGCCCGCAAAATGTTATGGCCCTACCACATCACAGAACTATAGCAGGAAATTGCTTCGAAACAACTAAAATAAATATATATATATAAGGAATAACAGGCATCTGTGGCTTAGGGGTTAGTGAATACAGTTTCACAATTCCCTGACATGTAGGGTCGAAGAGTCGCAATCAGTTGCTGGTGATTTGGGAGCAGACTTTTTCGATGGTATGAGCGTCAGCCATACAGAAATCAATGCCAAACCTCTAAACGTACAATTGCCTTGTAAATCACAAACAGCCAATGAATGCTGGGGTTGATTGCAATGTCACGTAAAGGATGTGCAACTACATATTATATAAGAAACAGTGCAAACTAGAGGAAAACGAACTTGATTATTACACTGTGAACAGCAGATACAAACAAGTAGAAAACAAATATGATTATTATTCTGTGAAGAGTGAGAGAAAATCCTTGAAAGTCTTGTGTCATGGCAAGGAAGGGAGTCAAGACACAAATTGGAGGTCATAGTTTGTGGAGAAGCATGGTCACACATGCCAGCCAGCAAGACACTTGATGATGATGATGAAGAGCAGTAGAAAACAAACTTGATTATTATACTGTAAAGAGCAAATCAAAACCAGTAAAAACACAAATTTGATTAATATAATGTGAAGAGCAGATCCAAACCTGAGGAAAACTTACATGATCATTATCAGACATGGTGCAATCGTGTTGATCCACCTTCAAGAGGTCCCCAGTAAACTTTGCCAGGATGTTCTTCACCAGCTGAGTAACCTCATTGATGTGGCTGTCGACGCTAACATAAAATGGGAATGGCTGCTTGGCTTTCTCTGTGAAATAAAGACAACAACCGTATCGGGATGTGACATCTTTCACTTACACATTCAGTCTTTCTTTTCTCCTGAGACTGAGGTGAAGACAATCCTGCATGCAATTAGGATGTTAAATATCCTTACAGTCATGTTTAGCCTTTCCTCAACTACTTTAGGGTGTCAAATATCCTTACAGCCTTGTTTAGTCTTTCCTCAGCTACTTTAGGATGTTAAATATAATTACGGTTGTGTTTAGTCTTTCCTCAACTACTTTAGGGTGTCAAATATCCTTACAGTCATGTTTAGTCTTTCCTCAACTACTTTAGGGTGTCAAATATCCTTACAGCCTTGTTTAGTCTTTCATCAGCTACTTTAGGATGTTAAATATCCTTACAGCCTTGTTTAGTCTTTCCTCAACTACTTTAGGGTGTCAAATATCCTTACAGTCATGTTTAGTCTTTCCTCAACTACTTTAGGGTGTCAAATATCCTTACAGCCTTGTTTAGTCTTTCCTCAGCTACTTTAGGATGTTAAATATAATTACGGTTGTGTTTAGTCTTTCCTCAACTACTTTAGGGTGTCAAATATCCTTACAGTCATGTTTAGTCTTTCCTCAACTACTTTAGGGTGTCAAATATCCTTACAGCCTTGTTTAGTCTTTCATCAGCTACTTTAGGATGTTAAATATCCTTACAGCCTTGTTTAGTCTTTCCTCAACTACTTTAGGGTGTCAAATATCCTTACAGTCATGTTTAGTCTTTCCTCAACTACTTTAGGGTGTCAAATATCCTTACAGCCTTGTTTAGTCTTTCCTCAGCTACTTTAGGATGTTAAATATAATTACGGTTGTGTTTAGTCTTTCCTCAACTACTTTAGGGTGTCAAATATCCTTACAGCCTTGTTTAGTCTTTCCTCAGCTACTTTAGGATGTTAAATATAATTACGGTTGTGTTTAGTCTTTCCTCAACTACTTTAGGGTGTCAAATATCCTTACAGTCATGTTTAGTCTTTCCTCAACTACTTTAGGGTGTCAAATATCCTTACAGCCTTGTTTAGTCTTTCATCAGCTACTTTAGGATGTTAAATATCCTTACAGCCTTGTTTAGTCTTTCCTCAACTACTTTAGGGTGTCAAATATCCTTACAGTCATGTTTAGTCTTTCCTCAACTACTTTAGGGTGTCAAATATCCTTACAGCCTTGTTTAGTCTTTCCTCAGCTACTTTAGGATGTTAAATATAATTACGGTTGTGTTTAGTCTTTCCTCAACTACTTTAGGGTGTCAAATATCCTTACAGTCATGTTTAGTCTTTCCTCAACTACTTTAGGGTGTCAAATATCCTTACAGCCTTGTTTAGTCTTTCATCAGCTACTTTAGGATGTTAAATATCCTTACAGCCTTGTTTAGTCTTTCCTCAACTACTTTAGGGTGTCAAATATCCTTACAGTCATGTTTAGTCTTTCCACAACTACTTTAGGTTGTTAAATATCCTTACAGCCTTGTTTAGTCTTTCCTAAACTACTTTAGGATGTTAAATATCCTTACAGCCTTGTTTAGTCTTTCCTCAACTACTTTAGGATGTTAAATATCCTTACAGTCTAGTTTAGTCTTTCCTCAACTACTTTAGGCTGTCAGATATCCTTACAGCCTTGTTTAGTCTTTCCTCAGCTACTTTAGGGTGATGAATGTGCTTGCAGTCATGTGTAGTCTTTCCTCAGCTACTTTAGGGCGACGAATGTGCTTGCAGTCATGTTTAGTCTTTCCTCAGCTACTTTAGGGTGATGAATGTGCTTGCAGTCATGTTTAGTCTTTCCTTAGCTACTTTAGGGTGATGAATGTGCTTGCAGTCATGTTTAGTCTTTCCTCAGCTACTGTAGGGTGATAAATGTGCTTGCAGTCATGTTTAGTCTTTCCTCAGCTACTTTAGGGTGATGAATGTGCTTGCAGTCATGTTTAGTCTTTCCTCAGCTACTTTAGGGCGACGAATGTGCTTGCAGTCATGTTTAGTCTTTCCTCAGCTACTTTAGGGTGATGAATGTGCTTGCAGTCATGTTTAGTCTTTCCTCAGCTACTTTAAGGTGATGAATGTGCTTGCAGTCATGTTTAGTCTTTCCTTAGCTACTTTAGGGCGACGAATGTGCTTGCAGTCATGTTTAGTCTTTCCTCAATCACTTTAAGGTATTTTATGTCCTTTCAGCCTTGTTTAGTCTTTCCTCAATTAATTTACAATGAGTAAATTACACAAATGAGAAGGGGAATTGGCAAGCTATACTAGAACAAAATCACACAAAAAACCAAATGGACCCTGCACCTAGAACCTTCACCAGCACACAAACAATAAACAGCCACTGAAACAACTACATAAACAACATACAAAAGTGTGACATTCTGTTTAGCCTTTCTTGCCCTAGTTCTGGGATGTAGCTACCAATGTGAACAATATCACACCAACTGCCTTTACTTCCCTTTATTTTTCTGGTACCCATTATAGACAGGGTGGCGCTGGGCGCTCGGGTCAATTATCTTAAAATACGCCTCAGTACAAATGTAAATCCATTCTAGCCAATGTGCTACTACGGCTCCCCTCTGGAATGTAGAGGTACTTTATATACAAGGAAGCTTCAAATGAAAACCTAAATTTTTTTTTGGTGTGAATATATTTTGAAGAAGAACAAATGTATCATTTTTTTTATATAGTCACCACTGCTTCCAACGAAAGTCCTTCAGCACCACTAAAGTGCTTGGATTCCTGTAGAAAAAAATCTCTTGGTCGCGTGTGTAACCACTCATGCACACCTGCTGTACCTCTTCCTCGGACCGAAAAGTTTTGAAACTTCCTACTCCTTTCATATACTTGCTGGATTGACACAATAATGGACCTTCATTCACCGAAGAATTTCGATAAGGTTTAATTCCTTCATTGATCAAAAAACGGACAACAGAATGCTGCTTCTCTTTAATGCATGTCAAAGGTAGGGCGGCCATTTTAAATTGTCCTTATGATGTCACCATGTTCGTCTTAACAACAATAATGACAGGTTACAAAACAATGACATGGTTATTGTAATTTCTAATACACTTGAAACATTTTCATATGAAGCCCCCTCAAACTTATCTTTATTTAGGTATAATCACACACAAGCAAGTTTTTACAAACTAACCAAACCAAACACAATCTTGATTAAATTGAACAAATTAATAAGATGCATCACACGAGAACAAACTCCACAGACAGTAGCCAGGTTAATTACCTCGAAAAAATGGTTATTACAAAGAAGAAGTGTATACCCAAATGCATAATGGGGACGACCCGTTGCTGTGAAGTTGGAACTGCGACTAACTAACTAACTAACTAACCCAAATGCAATATCAAAGTAAATGGAATCAATATGAATATATTTGGATACTTTAATAACAGCAGATAGAAGATGTATTAAGGCCGATTTTATAGCACAAGATGAAGAACATTCTCTGCAATTTACCTTTGTCAACTGAGGTGAGGGAAAGAGTTATTAAGAGCTACATTGAGCCAATCATGATGTACAGAAGCAAATCATGGACAATTAGCAGACAAGTGAAAATTATGTGGAAGCTGCAGAGATGTGGCCTTACAGAAGAATGATGAGAACAACACTGATGGATGGAAGGAGCAATGAAGATATCTTGAAAGAAGTTAACTCACAAAGAGAACTGGTTACTGGCATGAGAAGGAGATACTCCCCATTCTCCAGGCATTCCATGAGAAGAGGAAAGCTGGAGTATGTCATCACAATGGGAAGGTTGGAGGGGAAGAGAACAAACGAACGAACAAACTTTATGTTCAAAGGGTTAAGAATTGGCACGCAGCCCCGTCTAACATTCTGCCCTTCTATCACTTTCTTTCATTCGTTATTTCATCCGCACATCATTTGAGGCTAACTGAGAACAACAACAATATAAAAGATATGCATTATAAAGGCACGGGGAAAATGCAAAAATCAATACTACACGACTCAGTAATAGTAATGACTGGTGTGGCAGTTGTTACTAGCTATGTGGAATATACTGGTCTACCAAAAGGTGACTGGCTGTTATACTAGTTTTAGTATTATTATTATTATTATTTTTATTATTAAGGGGGCAGACCAATAGAGAAGATGCTTGACAGTTTGACATCATGGTAGGGAGGAACGTCAGTTTCAGAAATGATTGGAAGCGCTTCCAATGGCAGCATGTTTTAAAACAACTTCACAGCAGTCCTTGGAATCAACAACCCAGCACACAATATTGGCTGTTACTAACACAGGTACTCACTCAAAATATCTGCATTAGCTTCATCAAGACTCTCAGCGAACAACTCACAAATTGGGGAAACCAGGAAACAATACAGTAAGTGTGCCACCTGTCAGAAACAAAGCACAAGAAATTGATGTCTTAAGTAAACATGTATGAGAGCTTGTTTCAACCTGTTAGAAACAGCACAAGAAATTGGCGTCTTATATAAACTTATAAAGGGTCTTGTTTCAACCTATCAGAAACAAAAACATCAGAAAAAAAAAGAACATGATGTCTTAAGTAAACATGTAACGAACCTTGTTTCAACCAGTCAAATACATCATAAATTGACGAATTCTGTAAACATGTAAAGGACCTTGTATCAATGCCATTGTGGCAAATTCAGGACATTGTGGTCAGCTGTAAGCTCTTAATCAAATGACCCTCACTTGATGATGTTGTCAGCATCACACTGGCCATGTCACCTCCCAGAAAAATGCTCTGCTGTCCTAGGGCCACATGATCACCAACAACACTAAACTTTTAGATATTTGAACATGGCACCATCAGGTCAGCTGGTATTTGATTTAGCTACAATGCTTTCTTTTTCTTTGTTTCTTCTGCTCTTTATCCCTGACAGGGGTACAGGTGCTCAAACAAACCAGGCCAAGCAGAAGAGGAATATTTAAAACCAGAACTGGTTGTAGTCATACAGTTCCAGCTTCATAGCAAACGGGTCACCTATAATTGCTCCATTCTTGTGACGATGAAAACCACACAAAATGCTCATGATTGTCCCATGTGAACTTGTGAAGAAAACCAGAACTGGTGTCGCAAACTGCTACATGCTGGGGGAGATACGGAGGAGGGGATCCAAGCATTTACAGACTGAATGATTCAATGTGCAGCGAGGATGATCTGTCGACTAACAAATCCCACACAATATGCCAGGCTGTGCTGCCTTCAAACCATCAGACGGCTGTTGCCACAGACTCAACTTCCTCTCTCATGCCAGATATTGTAAAAGCGTATGCCAGACTCCTCTTTTTAAAAGTGAACATGCAATTTTATCAGTGCAATGAACCCCACACACTCCTTTGACCACTCATTACAGACCCATCAGTGTATATAATCATGTCGCCTGGGCATGAATTGTCATTAACCAGATGTCCCATGGAAACTTCTGATCACCTACTGCCCATTCTTGGCACCCTCAATCCAATTTACTATAACACAAGGCCTTCAATGTTAGGCAACACCAAGACCCAATCTTTTCCACAAACCATTCCACAAACTTAAACCAACTGTGTCTTCAGCTTGTGCCATTCAAGATCTGTCTCTCATCAACCCAGGTATCATTTAAATCTGTGCATAGGGGATGCTCTGTGCTACCTGTCTACCGTGACCTTAAGGTACAACTTGGCCTGAAACAAGCACCATGTGCCTGTAACATTTGCAGTGTCAATGGATCCCTGATCTATTATACATATCATAGGAGTTACTACTCTAGGGGTGCAAAGTATTGGACCTTCACATATACCATATCCCAGCCAGATGAGATGAAGTGCCCACTTCCCTTCCTCCTTTCCCAGTTAGTTTCCAACAATTCTGACAATTATCTAGTGCCAATTTTACAAGGCTGGGTTGAATCCAGTGCTGCCACGACTGGTATGAACTAGGACGACTGTCTTGACAAGCTAAGGCACTAACAACTATGCCACCATGTCTCTCTCATTCAGACACTCTCTCATTCACTCAGTCTCTTTTTCACTCACTCACTCACTCTCTCTTTCACTCTCTCTCTGTCACTCACTCACCCTCTCTGTCTCTCTCTCTCACTTACTCTCTTTCTGTCTCTCACACACTCTCTGTCTCACACTCCCTCATTCACTTACTCTCTCTCACTCACTCACTCACTCACTCTGTCTCTCTCTCACTCACACATGCACATGCGCACACACACAAACATACAGATAGAGAGAGAGAGAGAGACTTACAGTTGAACTATCTGCTGTCATGTTCTGGATCAAGTCCTCAGGTGGGGGGCTGCCCACAGATTCCTCGTACAAATACAGAGCTAGAGTAGTGGACAAGTTGGTGATCAGCTCCGCCTGTTTGGTGACATAGTTATACTTCTCCGACTCATTCATGCCCTGAGGATAATCTGTTGCCCCTATGAGGTCACCAGTATCAAACCGACTGTTGTAGAATCTGAAAATAGCAAGTTTAACTACGTCAAAGGCTGACATACCATGAGTTAGTTAATTAGTCAGCAAATCATCCGCACTACGCCTCACCATTCAGTCTACAAGTGCACAGTATCTCCTCAGTATCACCTTCAGCATGTAACAGCTGAAAACACCAGCTATGTGTTGATTGACCATTCTTCTTTAATTAATTAATTCATTCATCATCATCATCATCAGCCATCCCGATAAGCATGGGCGGTCATGATTCGCCATCTCACTTGATCACCAGAGTAGTGGATCAGCTCAGTGTTCTTGTCTCGATTATACCACGTGGCCAAGCCATCCAGGTATTTACTTCTCTGCCTTCCCCTTGTTCTCTTCCCCTCGATCTTGCCAGATGTCATCAAGTTCTCCAATTGATTTCTTCTCATAGCGTGACCAAAAAATGTTGACTGTCTGCGTCTAATTTCTCTAATCAGTGTACGATTTTCATTTGTTTCTTTATCCTCCTGTATCAGTGCTCTAATACAATACAGGCAATAAATCCTGCAACATATTGTTTGAATCTTCTGTGTTTAAATTCACTCGTGTTGAATGCCTAGGCTCCACTGGGGGAGGAGGGATTAAAAGGCAAAGGAAAGAAGAAGAATGTTGGTTGAGGAACAGCTTATCACTGTAGTGAAGCCAGTACACAGGACACCATGCCACCACAACAAAATATGTAATGTAGGACAACAAAGGAAGCTATCAAAGTATCAGAACAAATAACAAACAAGAAGAAAGAAAAATTTATTTGCATATCCTTTACAGGATGTTTCAGTCAACCCCAGCATTTTTTATCTGTGATTTCTTGGCAAGTTTAGCTCAGTTGTTTGCTATTGCTTTATGAACGACCGGCACTCATACAATGAATGAAAACCAATGCAAGGTGGATCTGCTGCCAAATCGCCCCCAGCTGTGTTTCGAACGTGGTATACAGGATTACGAACTGCACCCGTAACTCCTTCGCCGCGGAGCAGAGAAGAAGGCGTAAATAACAAAGACAACATACTCCAGGTCAAACCTACTTATTTGTGTAACTGCTCTGATGGTCAGTGATGACTACTGTCGGAATGGATGGCATACTCCGCAAGAATCTTTGAGCAGACGCTGGTGGCAATGGCTGTCCTTGGCCAGTTTTGTTGAAAGTCACGTTCCAATCCTGGCCAAACTCCTGTAAGTTGCTAATCATCTGTTGAACCTGAAATTGTCCAGAGACACAATCCATTACATTGTTTGTAGTTAGCATAACTATTCTGTGGAAGCTGCGGGGGGTGTTATTATAGAAGAATGATGAGAATGCCATGGATGGATAAAAGAAGTAATGAAGATATAATGAAAGGAGTTAACTCACAATGGGAACTGGTTACTTGCTTCAGAAGCAGACAGTCCACATCCTTTTGGCATGTCATGGGAAGGAGAAAGCTGCAGTATGTTGTCACAATGGGAAAGTTGGAAGAGAAGAGAGGCGGTAGGAGACTAAGATAGAAGATGCATGGAGAAATAGCAGTATCGGAAGTGATTGGCAGTACCTGAGATAGAAGGCTGTGGACAGACAAAATCAGCAATGCCACACTGCACGGATTATAAAAAGAAGTTAGCGTAACGAACCAGTGAACACTGGATATGCTTGAAAATTAAATATAACTGGGAAATGGGGGTGGGGAGGATGAGCTTTATGAGAGCTTTATTATCAAGGCTTCTCTTTACCTCGCAAGAGGACATCCTGGCCAGACAACTAGTTTGGTTAAGGAAGGAATAATCAACCAGTCTTCAAACAGTGGAAGATAAACTCTATGGACCACTGAGTGAACTAAAAAATACAGTGAAGTTTATACAGAGACAACATTGCAGTTATAGACAAGTTTCAAGCGAACGAAAGAAGACGAAGAATCAGTCTTTCTGTCATGAAGCCTGCAGAACAACAAACTCTGCACAAAGCAAAACTGCATAAAAGGTACATGACCCTTTCACAAACCTTGACCCTTTTCCACTCTATGACCCTTTTACAAGCCTTGATCTATTTCACTCTATGACCCTTTTACATTTACGAAAATAGATGCAATAAGGCAAACCAACTCATTGGACAAATGGCACCAATAATATAGAACAAACATGTATCAATAACTACTAAGAAAGCACTTTACAACACAATCTTCCTACCAACTCTATGCTACCAATGCCAAACCTGGACAATGACAGACAAAGAGAAAAGAAAAATCACAACAGAAATTAGATTCCTGAGAAGAATACTCAATGTATCAAGAAGAGAAAAGATCAGAAATGAAGAAATCGGGACTAAAGTGGGGGTTATAGCAGCACTAGAGTTTATTAGAAAGCAGCAAGTCAAATGGTTTGGCCATGCAAGTAGGTTACTAGTCAACAGCATACCACAACAAGCAATGATGTACAGACCAGATGGAAACAGAGGAAGAGGTCGACCACGTAAACGATGGACAGAGGGAATAGCAGAGTCCATGGGAATATCCATATATGAAGCCCATAATCGAGCACTCTCACAATGTTTATACTTCACCTCGACACCGCAAGGTACAAGAGGAACATGATGAGATGAGATGAGACCCTTTTACAAGCCTGGACTCTTTTACACTCTATGATCTTTTTACAAACCTTGACCCTTTTACACTGTAACTCTTTTACAGGCCTTGACGCTTTTACACTCTATGACCCTATTACACTCTATAGCTCTTTACACTCTATGACCCTTTTACACTCTATGACCTTTTACACTCTATGAACCTTTTACACTCTATGAACCTTTTACACTCTATGATCCTTTTACATTCTATGAACCTTTTACACTCTATTACCCTTCTACACTCTTTGAACCTTTTACACACTGTCAGGGGCTTATATGTAAGTAATAGTGTAAGTGCCGGTATGTAAGCGAGAGTCAGTGTAAGCATAGCTGAGGTCAAGGGCAGTAGGAGACATCACGGCTTGGCTAACGGTCAAGCAAGAAGCCCGTGAACAGACCCACGTGATGTGGGAAGGTCAAGGAGGACGGAGTCAGTGTGTGTGAGACAGCGAATAGAGACGGACGTGTGGAGATCTAGCGAGAGATAGAACGATCGAACGATAGTGTTGTGACGGATAGATGAGATGAATGTTGTGTATTGATATTCGAGGGATGTACCAACTGTGATATGTGCGAGATGATGTGAGACTGTGATTGCGAATGGTCATACGGGCGACAGTGTAAATATCGCCCATGTGAGCGAGCGTTTGGCTGCTTGTGTCGAATGATTGCTTGAGCGTGAAGTGCAACCATATTGTCATCCTGTAGAATTATGTAATAAAGGTTGTTCAGGAGATAGCTCCTGCGAGTTTCCGATTGCAGTCATGTGTTATTAGGATATGTGTCGTAGATGTTGTACTTTGCCTGTCCAAGTCCAGTGAGCTAAAAGGAGCAAATAGTTAGGACTCTGACACACACCATGACCCTTTTACACTCTTTGACCCTTTTACACTCTATGACCCTTTTACACACTATGACCCTTTTACACTCTATAGCCCTTTTACACACTATGTCCCTTTTACACTCTATAGCCTTGTTACACTCTATGACCCCTTTACAGTCTATGACCCTTTTACACACTATGATCCTTTTACACTCTATGACCCTTTTACACTCTATGACCCTTTTACACTCTATAGCCCTGTTACACTCTATTACCCTTCTACACTCTTTGAACCTTTTACACTCCATTACCCTTCTACACTCTATGGCCCTTTTACACTCTATGCCCCTTTTGCACTCTATAGCCCTTTTACACTCTATGACCCTTTTACACTCTATGACCCTTTTACACTCTATAACCCTTTTACACTCTATGACCCTTTTACACTTTATGATCTTTATACACTCTATGACCCTTTTACACTATTATGATTCTACATGCCTGGGGGTATACTGGGTATTCGGTGCTAGCACCATATTTGTATGGACCAATCGGCACTGGCTGGCTGATGTGGTCATTATCATGCCAACGTATTTACCCAGGAATTTGGACATGAAAGCCCAAGTTGTCTTTTTTACAAATCTGCCTTGGTGCAGATTCAAACACATGGCCTCCACGCTAGCAGACAAGCATGCTGGCTACTGCGCTAACACGGCTACTGAGACCCCCATGAGGGTCACTGCAATTCCCCCATGATGATGACAGACAAGCAGCACCCACGTCCTGCACTCACCACTTGGAGAACTCACGAACATGTTTGGATGAGTCTTTTGCTTGCAATAAGGGATGGAACTCTTTTTCATTGTTATAATAACCACATTTCAAAAACTTCTTTTGCTTACAATAAGGGGTGGAACTCTTTTTTATTGTTATAATAACCACATTTCAAAAACTTCTTTTGCTTACAATAAGGGGTGGAACTCCTGTTCATTGTTATAACCACATTTCAAAACCTTCTTTTGTTTGAATTTAGGGTTGAAACTCTTGTTCATTGTTATAACCACATTTCAAAAACTGTAATTCTGCCCTAACGCTGTTTATTCAAGATGTCACTATACATTCTCATATTCTCTTGTGGATGTGCGTACATTCATATGTGCATGCACAAGTAGGCAAGCAGACAGACCGAGAGGCAAGCAGGGAGGCTGACAGGCAGGCAGCTGGGAGGTAAGTATAATTGTGTGTGTGTGTGCTCACGTGCATGAGTGAGTGTATGCATAAATACACAGATATTTACAAACAGAAAACACACATAAACTGTTCTCCCTTCGCTCACATTATGTCACCCACACACTCACTCATTCACAAACACATACACATTTTGAAACAAGAAAACAACATGCACACATCACTTTTCTCTCTCTGACACACACACACACATGCACACTCTCACAAATGCCAAGAGAGAGGAGAGGGGAGAGAGAGAGAGAGAGAGAGAGAGAGAGAGAGAGAGAGAGAGAGAGAGAGAGAGAGAGAGAGACAGACAGACAGACAGAGAGAGAGAGAGAGAGAGAGAGAGAGAGAGAGAGAGAGAGAGAGAGAGAGAGAGAGAGAGAGAGAGAGAGAGAGAGAGAGAGAGAGCAAGCTATATAATATAACCCTCACCTTAACAGACTCATTGCTGTTGAGTCCATCAACATGAGCCCAAAGTCCTCCGCCATCGTCACGAAGGCCGACCTGGTTGAGTTCCAGAATCTGGTCCAGGTGATCTAAGTTGATACGATGTAGATAGCGGTCAGACGTTGAGTCATCATACTCCTGGGGGAACTTGCCATTGTTCATATCGTACACCATACGACTTGAACCAATGTAATCAAATGACTCCTGTCAAATAATAAGAGGGCTTTGTGCAGAGTTTTAACTGTAAGATAAACATAGGTCTTTGTGCAGAGTTTTAACTGTAAGATAAACATAGGTCTTTGTGCACAGTTTTAACTGTACAATATATAGAGGTGTTTGTGCAGAGTTTTAACTGTATGATATATAGAGGTCTTTGTGCAGAGTTTTAACTGTACAATATATAAAGGTCTTTGTGCAGAATTTTAACTGTAAGATATATAGAGATCTTTGAGCAGAACTTTAACTGTAAGATAAATAGAGGTCTTTGTGCAGAATTTTAGCTGTAAAATAAACTGAGGTCTTTATCAGAGTTTTAACTGTCTGATATAGAGTCTTTGTGCAGAGTTTTAACTGTATGATATATAGAGGTCATTGTGCAGAATTTTAACTGTAAGATATATAGAGGTCTTTGAGCAGAACTTTAACTGTAAGATAAATAGAGGTCTTTGTGCAGAATTTTAACTGTAAAATAAACAAAGGTATTTGTGCAGAGTTTTAACTGTACGATATACAGAGGTCTTTGTGCAGAATTTTAGCTGTAAAATAAACTGAGGTCTTTATGCAGAGTTTTAACTGTAAGATAAATAGAGGTCTTTGTGCAGAATTTTAACTGTAAAATAAACAGAGGTCTTTGTGCAGAATTTTAACTGTAAGATAAATAGAGGTCTTTGTGCAGAATTTTAACATCAGCTGTAATCAAATGTCTAGCAATAGAAGAACAACCTGATGTACCCGTTACATTCCATCAAAGAAAAGAATGATCAAATTAGTCAGAAAACCACCAAAAAACCTGCTCAAGATGACTTCCACCTTATGAGCAAACCTGAACAAATCATTATTCGGTGGATTGACTCCGCAGACAGCATACTCCAAGACTGCATAAAATATGACATATCTAGGCAAACCTTCTGGCCTAAAGAAACAGCAGAGGAAGATAAACTCTATGGACCACTGAGCGGCCTAAAAAATACAGTTAAATCCATCCAAGATACAACATTGCAGTTATAGGCAAATTTCAAGGAAATGAAAGAGGAAGAGGAAGATGAAGAAGAAGAAGAAGAAGAAGAAGAAGAAGAAGAAGAAGAAGAAGAAGAAGAAATGGAAATATACCTCTCCATAGCACAAAGGGTGAGATGAACTGTAGAGACCATGTGTTGCACATGCAGCATGATCCCTCTCTCGGCATGCGGCATGCCTAGTTTACTCCACAGGAAAGATAACATCAATACATCTGGAACACGAAAAGCTGCAGAAGCTGTCGGATCAAAGCAATGCTCTAACTGTCCACCTGTCAGAACTTCGATTCTAAACCAGCTACTGACCAAGACTTAGGGACTGGTCTGCCCTGCCAAGACATTCAGTCTTTAGGCTGCATTTCCTCGCACTAGGGTAAGGCTTTTTAGAGTCTATTAATAATAAAATATTTAGGAAACATGGAGGAAACATAATAACCAATCTATACCTAGTCATAACCAGTCAAATTGACATAGACACATTTCAAGCGAATGAAAGAAGAAGAAGTATAACAGGTCCATGTGTGCTGTGCTGAATCAAGACCTGGTTGTACTCTAATATGCCTCTATACAGGAGCGAAGTTTCCGTTCTGGTCTTGCACAATCTGCTGTTTTCTAAGCTTGGAGAGAGGAAGCAGAGCACTGCAAGGTGGCCCCCATGAAGGTTTTACTTTAGTATTGGGTCGACAGGAAAGTCTTGACTCCAACCACATGCTGATGGATGCAAACCCTTATCAGGGCCTGGACGACCTAAACATCAGTGCATCAGATTTAAGAGTGTTTTATTTTTACTTTCACCCGCTTTGAACTCAAGCATAGTCTGCGCACGAGCTACTACTTCTAGTCCACTGGACTGATTTTTGCATGTGGATTAGTTTTCCCTATTACCAGTGTCCCTCGCCATCAGGCGAACCCACTCCAACTTCTGAGGTACTTATAATTTACGTCCACAAGTCAAGTACAAGAAGTCAACATTTTAGTCAAACTAACCGGTGTACGGACTGAACCCACTACCTCGGCATATGCACACCATGTTTAAGAATGAGCATTCTTACCCATTCGACGATGCTGACCTCCTATTTAAGAGTTAAAACCAAGTCTTCTGAAGGATTCACAACCATTCAACAACCCACCCACCAACCTATCTTTCTTTCATTCTAGCTCAAGTGGTTTTACTGTTCAGGCCACGCCGGTGTTCATGGAAATTCTAAGGTCGATTGGTTGGCCTCCGGAACACCTTCAGAGGAAACACTGAGACTGGACAAGGAAGACATGCTACTGTATATGAATAATCACCTGTTGCACAAAGAAACACAAATCAATGACTATCTGCAGCTACAACCAATTTAATCAGGCCATGCTATTGTACATGAGAATTAAAGGGCCAATTAGTTGGCCTCCGGAACACCTTCAGGAGAAACCACTGAGACTGGACAAGGGAGACATGCTACTGTATATGAATAATCACCTGTTGCACAAAGAAACACAAATCAATGACTATCTGTAGCTACAACCAATTTAATCAGGCCATGCTATTGTACATGAGAATTAAAGGGCCAATTAGTTGGCCTCCGGAACACCTTCAGGAGAAACCACTGAGACTGGACAAGGGAGACATGCTACTGTATATGAATAATCACCTGTTGCACAAAGAAACACAAATCAACAACTATAAGTGGTTACAACTGATTTAATCAGGAACCCATTTCAGCACTAGCAGGAAGGATCTTTTCACAGGAAGAAGCAGAGGCATGCAAAACCCATGGCCCATTGGAACTATAAGAATCCGTACCCTTTGCCATCTTCTGGGAGATATGGAGATGGGAATGTACTGAGTGTTGTGACATCAATGTTAGATGACAATTTCTCTCACAGAGAGAGATAGGGAGAGAGAGAGAGAGGGGGGGGGGGGGAGAGAGAGAGAAAGAGAGAGAGAGGGGACAGAGAGAGAGAGAGGGACAAAGTGAGAGGGGGAGACACAGAGAGAGAGAGAGGGACAGAGAGAGGGGGGAACAGAGATAGAGAGAGGGACAGAGAGAGCAAGAGAGAGGGGACAGAGAGAGAGAGAGAGAGGGGACAGAGAGAGAGAGAGAGAGAGAGAGGGGGGGGGGGACAGCGAGAGGGACAGAGAGAAAGAGAGGGACAGACAGAGAGAGAGAGAGAGAGAGAGAGAGAGAGAGAGAGAGAGAGAGAGAGAGAGAGAGAGAGAGAGAGAGAGAGAGAGAGAGAGAGCTTCACCAAATACTCACCCCTTGAAAAAATGCAAACATGATATCTTTGACTGTTGTGTTAGTTGAGTTACTCTGGATAGCATTTCGCACTTTCCACAAAGCCTCAGCCGTGGCCAGGAGAGTCACAATACCAGCAACTGTTGTATCTGCAGCGCGGTACTCATTTTGAAACAAAGAAGTAGCATCCAGCTGCACAAAATCAAAAATAACAATTTTCTTAAATGGAATTCCTATAAACAGGCTTCAGCAGACAGAAACAACTATTCACCATAACAACTAACAGAATGAATGAATCACCAAAAAACGAGAAGTAAACGACAAGCTTTACTAGAACATGATCACAAGTTTAAAAAATGGATGCTGCGGCATAAAATTATCATGCCTCGTTAGCTCTTTTTAGAGTTGCTTCTTTCTGAAGGACAGCACACACACAACAAACACTGAGACACCTACATGAAAATATAAATGTGAAAGTTCCTCATCTGTATTCTTGTTGTGGACTGAACACATGTTTCATGGAATCAACATGTATGATTCCAACAAAGCGACTGAGCAACACCATAACAACTAAAGAAATTATCAGACAACAAACCAAATAAATCTGCATGCACAGATAACAGTTAAAGTGAAGGACTCTTTTTTTACAGTTGAGATGAGCTGAGTTGAATTGAGTTGAGCTAAGAACCAACATCACTGCACTCAGGACATTCCCACAACGTGCTCCGCCCCCTAGTTCAACAGCCAGCGAAGACTCATATTGCTAATCATTCCAACTGCTCTCAGATTTAAAGTTCTCCTGGTCTTCCTTCTCAGCTTTGAGATTCTTCCAGAGCCCCTGCCAATCTTTTTTACACACCTGAGATGTATTGGGTACTTGGTGCATGCCCCATATTTTTTCACATAGAACATACATGAAATCCATAGCTCTGGTGAAAAGCCCCTGGGTCTCTGGAAAAATTGCACTTATTAACTGAATGATAGTTTGAAAATGAACCCATGAACTTTTAAGCACGAGGAAAACGGCTTGAATATTTCACCGAGGAGACGACTGTGTTTATACCAGAATCACATCTACTTTAAATATTCTACAGTGGGTTGGCTTTGTAAATTTGAACCTAGGCAGTGGCTTGTTTGTCCTTTGGCATACTCTTCGGATTTCCAGATGCTGAGGTATCCGTAAAGGTTGCAACTTGCACTGTGGGCATCCTGTTTTTAACCATTATCTGAGAATAGGCAGCACACCCACTACTCAACATGCTTTTGGCATACTCTTCAGATTTCCAAAATCTGAGGTATCTATAATGTGTGCAATCCATATTTTTATAAACTAATTATATTGGCTCTGGATGGGTGATGGCCATCTTAACTTCCTCGGACATTTCCTGGGGCCCAGTTTAGGTTGGGTTAACCTGGCAGCGAAGGTCAATTGTTAAAATCTGCCTTGATGCAAATTCGAATCTGTGACCACTGAGCAGCCAGGTAATTATGCTAGACACTGCACTACAGTTCTCCATTTTTAAATTACATAACAAAATAACTAACATCTTTTTGCTGTGTCTCTGACAGTTTTCCCTTGATCCATTGGACAGATAGGGTTAACTCAATTCAAACTTTTTTTCTTCCTGCCAGTCTCTGTGGCGAAGGGGTTACAGACGTGGTTCATTATCTCGCATACCTGCGTTCGAAATACAGCGTGATTTGGCAGCAGACAGCGTTGCGCTGTTTTTTTAATGAAATATTCTTCTTCTTCTGCGTTCATCCAGAGTTGTGTTTTTTTCGGACGTGATTGCGTTGTGCCTGTTTACAGCAGAGCTGCGTTCTTGCGCCGTTAGGCCGACACATCCGACTTCTGCGGGCATTTGTTGACCGGGTTAACCTTCCCAGGGTTTTTATGAAATGGTATGGGTGCCTGTCGTTAAGAAAGCAATGGCAAACTACTGAATGTAAACTTGCCAAAATATCAACAACCGCAAAACATGCTGGTGTTGACTGCAAATGTCCTGTAAAAGATATGCAACTAACTTTTTTTTTCTTCCTATGTCGAAAATGGGTTTTTCTGGCAAGCTAAGCTAACAGTTGTCTTTCTTTTTCATCATAAAAGCACTGAATCAATGTCCAAACTTTCCTTCACCCTCGCATCATATTTTTCCACAGCGTTAACTCCTCCTGGGGCACTACCATCAAAGGGAGGAGACCCTCTGCTGTTTCTTCTATCTTAGGCCACTCCCTGATAAGATCCCCGAATTCACTAAGCATATTTGAATGGCTACATTTTTCATTACTTATTATCTTCTCTTGCTTCATTGTTATGACAGGGAAGTCAGATGATGTGCTAAGTCTGGGATAGTTTGAAGATGAAACAGAAAAATTTAAATTCACATTTCATTACAAATGTCTTGCGGGGAAAAAAACTGTTAGGAAAGAAAACATACCAACGGATGGATAATGCCCATAACCTGGATAGAATCTATCTATAGGAAGTAAAACTTAGTCAAATAGAAGCTATAGTTAAACACACTAACCTTTGAGTCAAAGAGGTGCATACTTAGATGTGAAGCACTCCTCTTAAAATAGGAAAGAAAATGAAGTATCTGAGTTTAGAAAACAGATAAGGACAACCACAACTGTACATATGAACCTTCACAGATTACAAGCAAAAAGGTAATTTTCAGCTAAACATAACTCAGATTCTTAGCTAATATTAACTCACCCTTGCTCCAATCAGAATCACAGAGTTGTTCTCACGTGATTCATTCTGTGGCACATTCTTCATGGTGACTATGACATTCTTATCTCCCAAAGGATCACAATATTTCTGAGTCCCTGACAGGCTCAAAGCAAATCTGTTGGAGCGACGTATGCAAGTAATAGAATCAACAGCGGCATCCATTCTAGCCTTGAGCTCTGCTGCACAAACTGGATAGCCTCGTGACTGGTTGTTGAAAGGATAGAAACACTGCAGAGAAAAAAAACATCATCAGGAATAACAAATCAGCAATGAGAGGTAAATTATAACAAATCAGGTAGTTTAAGATTCAGCAGAGATCCTGACGGCTTTGGCAATTTGGTCTTGTCAAAACTACTGTTTCCTTCATGAGATCATATGGGATAATGAAATGTGCATTTTACGTGATTTCTGCTGGCACAGGAATGGAGCAATTATGGGTCGACTCGTTGCTATGGAAGTTGGAACCATATGACTATAGCTACCAGCAGATAAACAATACAAGAAAAACTATACAAATGTTCATATTATAAAAAAACTATACATTTATTCTGGTTTGAAAGAAAACACAAATGCAAAAATATGTATAAGAACATGTGATGTATTTTGTTCATCATCATCAAGTGCCTTGCCTGCTGGCATAGGCGATCATGCCTCTCCACAAATTGCAATCTCCGACGGCATGAATCAATTCGGGCGTTGACTTGATTTCATGTCTTGACACAAGGCTGTCAAGAATTTCCTCTCGCTGTCTTCCTCTGTGTCTCTTTCCACAAATCTTTCCGGTTGTCACAACAATTTTCTGTATTTGTCTTCCCCTAATGTGGCCAATAAATAATCTCTGTCTATATCTAATGTTTGTGACAAGTTGTCTGTGTGACTTAGCCTCTCTCAATATGTACAGATTGCACTTTCTGGCTGTGGAAGGAATTATGAGCATTCTTTTCTTTTTGTTACAATACATAAAGTATAATAGTGCAGAATTAGCAGACGTAAGAGCCACACTCCATGGACTGTCAGATATCCAAAATAGTTTAATACAATAGATCCCCTAACGCTGCAGTATACCAGGAAATTAAGAAGCTGACATACTGACAAAGGCAGGTGAGAGATTACCTCAACCTGACACAGACATAACCAGTTATAAGACCAAGAGATTTATAAGAAACATTATAGAACCAAGTTATGACTAGAGCCCCCAGGCCACCATAAAGAGATGCATATTACCAATTCAAACAAAGTGAACATGCACTAATCTTTAGATTCTTCACAGGACATAACAGGCCAAAATACTACTTGTTCAATAAGCTAAAGATAGGAGACACTGATGAATGTAACTGTGGAATTGGAAAAATTAAGGCTAAATATTTGCTGCAAAGAGTGTCCAATATATGCAGAATAGACAAAATTACTTGGGCTTAAATCTGCTCCATCTGAAAACACTCTGTGCGAAAACGTTGATTGGGTTTTTTTCAGTGTCTTAATATAAGCTTGCGAATCGATTGTCTCTCCTCTTGGCATAACATCCACAAGAATCACACCTTCATTGTCCTAAAGGTCAGTGATCATGACCTTTCCAGCTGAAAGAGTTGTCTTAAATTTCTTTCTTCGTGGTGATTGCAGAAGATGTCACTCCATTGACAGTCTTTTTGTCTCAGGTTCAAACTGATGTGCCCAGGTTTCGTCACCTGTAATGAATTAGTCAAAAAGTTCTCTCCATCAGCACTGAAACTCTCCAACAATTCAGAAGAGATTGCTTTCCTTTGCAATCAGTGATCATTTGTGAGACTTCAAGGAACCCATTTTGTGCAAACCTTAGAAAATCTGAGTTTTTATAACTGCATTTGCACTACCATTGCTGACTGACAGCTGTAAGGCCAACTGTTGAGTAGTGATTCACCCATCAGTACGAATAATGTTCTCAGCACATTTCAACATTTCTGCAGGATGTCCACAGTGTGCTCAATTAAGCAGCTCAGTAGCTCCACTTTCTGATTCTTTGATTCTCTGAATCCAGCGACTGACAGTACTCCTGTTGACGGCAAATTTTTTCCATAAAACAGTTCCCTTCTCTGCAACGAGAAACTCTATCAAAATTCGCTGCTTATAGCACAAGTTGCTAACACGCTCCATTTCAACGATTTAGAGCAGCCATATTATTTGGCCAGTTGGGTTGCAATTTGGTGCACACAATCCAAACACATGTCATATGTGAAGTTTGCAAAACATTTCATGCTTCTATCTTCATTATTACCTGAGAAAAACAAGGTGGTGCATTACCTTCTGAACGCCCCGCCCCCTAGTAATCCTCCATAGATAGCTACATACCTTGTGTAAGACCGCATCAACATCCTCCGGATCAGATAAAGCAAATATTGGAATTGAAATGTCCTGGAAATGTAGTGAGGTGCCTGGTGGATTCCACTGGAATTTGTTACAATTCTTAAAAGGTGTTTTGCTGTACATACCTGGCAGATATGTAACATAGTTAGCATCATGGATGAAGAAAATGTTGTATCAACAAATAATCATTCTTAAATGCATATTGAAAACGTGGGGAGAACAAAATGTTAAAAAACCAGAGGATCGACTTCAATGTCCCAGGTTTCAACCCATCTGGCTCAGACTCTCCGCAGATCAGTCAAATGAAAGCAACACATCGAAGTCGCTCTGATACTGAGCTCCATTCTCTGAACAAATTTCACTCATGAACCAAACGACAGTCTGAAAATTAACACACAACCTGTTAAGCACAAGACAGACGGCTTGACTATTTCTCCAAGGAGATTATCCCCCACCCTCCAATACCCCACCACCCACCCTCCCAACTATCCCAATGTGTTTATACCAGAATCATGTCTGCTTTAAATATTCTGCAGGGGGTAACAAGTTAGTGCATACCCTTTATAGGACTTAGCAGTCAAATCCAGCAATTTTCTGCCGTTTTTTATTCCTAGGCAAGTTCACGTTCAGTAGGTTGCCATTGGTTTCTGAACGACCGGCACTTATAACCATTGTATGGAAATCAATGCAAGGCGGTCAGTTTCCAAATCATCCACAGCTGTGTTTCAAACGTAACCCCTTCGCTACAGAACTAGCAGTGGGTATATTTTTGTAATCTGAACATAGGTAGCGGCGTACTTGTTCTTTGACATACTCTTTAGTTTTCCAAATGCTGAGGTATCTGTAAAGGATAACATTGTTAATAACTATGATTTTAATCCTGGGATAATTTTCTCCAAACACATGGAACATGCAATACTGATGAGACTCTTAAAGCACATCAGATAGTTTAACAGAATGTATTGGGTATCTAATGCAGCCAGTTCTAGCAACACATCTTCACAAATCATTAGACTCTCTCAAACAAGACCTTGGCAATCCTCAGTTTGTTTACTGCTGGTTCCTGAATGATCTTGTGCCAAATAACTACTCCAACTTATCTCAGATTTTTTTCAGGGAATGTGCAAGTCATTCATGCCTCATCAACCCATCCATGGTGTATCCACTCAGCTGCACCAGGCACAACCCCAACCATGAACAGTCATGCAGGTCCTGATCTATTAACTGTCAAGGCCCACAAATCTTAATTATGATGATGAACGTCTTAACCACTCTATCCCTTATTTTACATTAAAGATATTTATAAAGTTAGGGAATACATTCCCTGTCAAAGTTGTAAATATTTAATGTTTTGGTGGTCAAGCTGTTTGACTCGGGCTGTGAAGGTTGTGGGTTCGATTCCGGACCGCGCCCGTCAGTTCACGAGTTAAATTTTTCGGAGACTCCTGTGGGTCATCGCTAGAGCTACGGAGTTCGTGCTTGGTGCGACGCTTTTCGTGCTGCGGAAAGAGACTGAGCCATATGGGATAAAACCCGGTGCAATGAAGTCGATCAACCCTGTCAACTTTTAAGCGACTTTTTTTAATGTTTCAGAAAATCAAAACAATGTTTTCCCATAGTGAATTTGAATAACGAAGACACAAACAATAGATTGCACAAATTATTGACAGGCATAGTTTGCTGCATCTCGTCAGGTACATACTGCAGAATTCACACAACATGAGAGTAAAACAACTAGATACACCCTTTAAACTGAAATATACACATGTTCACACAGTAATGTCAATTGTCTACCACATATATATAAAAATATATAAAATAGTTGCTTGTTAAAGTTTGCAGAAGCCATAATGATTAATCTACATAGGCCAGTTTTGTGCAAACAGAAAGACATGATAGTCAGTTTAAAATTACTGTGGTAGATAACTGACATTACTTTGTGAACATGTGTATATTTCAGCTTGAAAGATTTATTTAGTTATTTTACTTTGTCTTGTGTGAATTCTGCAGTATGTGCCTGGCGAGATGCAGCGAAATATGCCAGGCAATAAACCGTACAATCTATGGTCTGTGTCTTCGTTATTCAAATATTTAATGTGTTGAGTTATAGTTAGAAGTCAGTTGCAGGTGGTTAGGAAGCAGATCACCATGCGCAGATTTTCAGTGGTATGAACAACAGCCGTTACAAAGCAAAGGCAAATAAATGACTGAATGTAAAATTGCCTGGAAAAATCACAGACAGCTAAAAAGCTAAAAAATACTGGGGTTGATTGGGACAACCTGTAAAGGGCAAGCAGCTAACTTTTTAAATAATACTTGTTTTATTGAGCAGTTTTTCTGGTCAACCTTGTAAATAGTTTATGTATTAAAATATAACTTGGTTAAAGAGATTTTAAAATACTTTTCTGAGCACATTTTCCTTGACAAACTTGTAAATAGTTTATGTATTAAAATACAAATGTTGGTTAAAGAGATTTTTTTAATGCTTGTTTTTTTAAATTTTATGTTGCATATCCCTTGCAGGACATTGCAGTCAACACCAGAATTTTTCAGCTGCTGTTGATGTACTAGGCAAATTTTACATTGCTGCATTTCAGAAAATGAAGAGTATCTCATACAATAAGTCACTATCATTGAATGTAAGAAAGAGAGTGTTGATGTACTATATAGAACCTGTTTTGCTGTATGGCAGTGAATTTTGGAATGTAAATGAATACATTAAGAAGAGCTTGGAAGCAACAGAGATGTGGTTTCTGAGACGAATGTTGCAAATTCCTTGGACTGCCAAAGTAACTAACAATGATAGTTTCAAAGAGACTAATGAAACTAGAACATTACATACAACAATAAGAAAGAGACAAACAGCTTTCTTTGGTCATATGATGAGAAGAGAAGCATTGGAGAACATCGTGACAACTGGAAAGATCGAGGGGAAGAGAGACAGAGGCAGTCCAAGAGAAATTATGCTAGATGGATTAGGACGGTGGCATGGAGGAATATCATCAGCAGAGTTGATCAAGAAAAACAATCTGTGGAGAGTCATGAACGCCTAAAACAGCTGGCATTCACTTGATGATGATGATGATACATGTCTATTTGATAAATGTTTTTTTTCCTTCTTTTCAAAAACTTGTCATCGAAGAATATAAAACTACTTGAAATCTACTAGAATATAAAACTACTTGATCTACAGAAAAGAATTCATATTTCTATCTCTACAGTTATGGTTCTGAAATATGAACAATGAAAAACCAACAAGATGAAAAAACATAAAAGGGTATTTGACATTTGTTGTTACCGAAGAATAAAAAGAACCAGCAACATTGATGAACTGACAATAACTGAAGAAGTTCTGGAAACCTGGTCACATTCTAATACATGAAGAAAAACCAAAGACAATACCGGAAGGCAAAATACTAGATCAAAAAGAGGAACCATGAAAAACATAAAAGTGGCATTCACAGATCTATCAATACAGACATAGATGAAAGTGGCACAAGACAGATAAACATGAAATAAAATTAACAGGAAGCTTCATGGCCAACACGATGACTGAAACACTTGATAATAATAATGAGATATAATGAATCAAAACTTTCATAATCAACTACTTATTGCATACCATACTGGTCATTGGGGCAGGTGTCCACGCTGGAAAACCCCTCAGCTGGATGATTAGAAATAAAGCCAGCAGTTGAATTCTCCAGTACATTGATGACCATAATTCCTGTGACTCGACTTGACCTGTACAAGGCCCTGACACTAGTACTGAAGATAAAATGGGGAAAAGATTAGTGGTATATTATTAACGTTCCAAGGTATACAATGTATAAAATAATTACCAGGAAATGTTCTGGAAATAGATGGCCAGCATGTATAAGTTGTACATTATTAGTGGATTAGTTGTGTACTATTGAAAGAGAGTACTTAAATATTATATAAAATCTGTTCTGCTGTATGACAGTGAATCTTGGAATGTGAACAAATATTTCAAGCAGAGCTTGGAGGCAACTGAAATGTGGTTTCTGAGGCATTTGTTGTGAATACTTTGGTCTGCCAGAGTAACTAACAATGATTACCTCAAAGAGGCTAATAAAAGTAGATTATACACAATTATAAGAATGAGAGGAACAGTATTCTGTGGTCATGTGATGAGAAGACAGTCATTGCAAAACACCATGACTGGAAATATTAGTGGCTGATGAGGCAGGGGCAGTTGATGATGTAATACATCAGTAGGGAAGAATATCAACAACAGAATTCTTGCAAAATACTTAGGGTCAAGATATGTGCAGAGATATGAACGCCTACATGAGGTGGCAAGGCACACGATAACAAACTATCAGAGACAATGTTCTGTAGTCATATAATGAGAACACAAGCACTGGGAAATATTGTGACAACTGGAAAGGTGAACAGTAAAAGAAGCAGAGGAAGACTGAGAGAAATGATGGATAGCCTAAGATGGTGGCATGGAGGAATATTATCAATAGAATTAATTCAGAACAACCAAGAACTGAGATCTGTGGCGATACATGAATGCCCACACTCTGATGATAATTATTGGTTAGTAGGATGGTTGATTGGTTGGTCACTGGATGAAATCCCCTTTTGACGTCGATTTTTTTTGTCGCAATTAAAGTGGGCATCACCAAATTATATTGGAGATAAATCCTGCCCCATAGAATGTCCTAAGGTTAAGAAAAATATGGGTCTAGCACCATGTATCCCCAATGGCAGCCATGGCTAGATGCTCGCCTGCCGGTCCCGGTGGTTATGGGTCCCATCGAAGTAATGGTGGCTAGCATTGTACTGAACCTATCACCCACTAAATGCTGATTGGTTGACACATGCCTGGGGTCACTGACAGTAAGGTCAGTGTCCTGGATAGCAATGCTAGTACATAAACAAGTGACCGGGCATGAGAAAGAATAGACGAAAGTTGGAGACAGTGAGTTAAGGGGTGTGAAGGGGTTTTCAGCCCGCTAGTGTGGATGGGGAGAGACCATTTTAGGCTGGGGAGTAATGTTGTGGGGAGCCCAGGGAGG
Source organism: Cepaea hortensis (assembly GCA_963921405.1). Taxonomy (NCBI): domain Eukaryota; kingdom Metazoa; phylum Mollusca; class Gastropoda; order Stylommatophora; family Helicidae; genus Cepaea; species Cepaea hortensis. Next base: position 74,367,292 of record OY992891.1, on the reverse strand, counting down.
GGGAAAAGAAAGGTTAAAAAGACAGTGACAAACATTGACGGGGACAGTTGAAGTGGAGACCAAGTGAAGGTCGGATCGTTTTGGACAGTTGAGTTGAGATCCGACTAGGAGTAGGTCGTGGTCTGAGAAAGTGAAGAATCGTGACGGAGTTAGGAAGAGAACTCCGCACTGTGGGTTTTGAGGTATAGTTAGTGGAATTTGAGACCCAGAGTGGGTTACATTGAGTCGGGCCTAGAGAGAGGCTAGTATACCTGTCGTGTGGGATGAGATTTAGTAGGCCTTGAGAGGCAGTGTTATTCGAAGTGTTCCATTGGGATGAAGATATATTCTGAGAGAATTATTGTTCCTGGATTTATATGTTACGTGTGTCCGTGTTCATTCGTCATTAAAAGGAATTGATGTGCGTAAATTAACTCTTGTTAATTGACTCACGTATGTGCTGCAGTGAGGACTGGTGGTGTGAGATGGGTCACAAGCTCAGCTTCCACTCTACAGTGAGTTAGTAGAAGCATTAGACCCTAGACAACAATCCAATCTTAGTTTGGTACAAAAGAGTTTGTGTCAGGTCTATAAAAATATTAGTTTAGCACCATCTGCCAATTGTTCCTTAAATGGTGATTGGTCTATACAAACATTAGTTTAGCACAATAAGCCCAATGTTCCTTAACTAATTCAGTACCAAACAAAAAGAAAGTTTGGACCAAACATGGTCCACAATCAAATGAACAAGTAATATATATAATATAATGTAAATGTCCGTTTACTGAGCATTGAAATTACGGAAGATACCAAGAAATTAGGTCACTATCACTGAGTGTAAGAAAGAGAGTGCTGAAATGCTATGTAGAACCAGTTTTGCTGTATGGCAGTGAATCTTGGAATGTAAATGAACAAATTAAGAAGAAATTAGAAGCAACAGAGATGTGGTTCCTGAGACGAATGTTGAGAATTCCTTGGACTGCCAGAGTAACTAACAACAACTGCCTGAAACAGGCTAATGAAACTAGAACACTACATACAACAATAAGAAAGAGACAAACAGCTTTCTTTGGTCATGTAATGAGAAGAGAGGCATTGGAAAACATCGTGACAACTGGAAAGATCGAGGGGAAGAGAGGCAGAGGTAGACCAAGAGAAATGATGCTGGATGGATTGAGACAGTGGCATGGAGGAATATCAGCAGCAGAGTTGATCCAGAAAACCAAAGACCGAGATCTGTGGAGAGCCATGAACGCCTACGCCAGCTGGCAGGGCACTTGATGATGATGACCAAGAAATAAAACAAATAACATGATGACCCTAGTATGGTGATATATCGTACTTTTGCTAAAATGGTAGGTTACATTTGGCGATATCCTTCGGCACTGAATCATTTAAGGCATGTGTAAGGGTCCTTTGCTCTTGACCATATCCGCAGTATGCAATAGAAAGAAGTCCTGCATACAATGGAAAGAAGTCCTGTATACAACGGAAAGAGGTCCTGTCCCGTTTATAATTCTGCAGGAAAGTCACAGTTGTGTTGTGGTTAGAGTGCTGGCTTGCCAACACGGTGGTCCGGATGCAATCCCCAGCCGAGGCAGATTGATTTTTCTAACTTGCACAGTGGTAGGGTAGACACAGCTTTACACAAACAAGAGAAACAGGCAACTTTTTAGAATCTTCTAACTTGCACAGTGGTAGGGTAGACACAGATTTACACAAACAAGAGGAACAGGCAACTTTTTAGAATCTTCTAACTTGCACAGTGGTAGGGTAGACACAGCTTTACACAAACAAGAGGAACAGGCAACTTTTTAGAATTGTCTAATTTGCACAGTGTTAGGGTAGACACAGCTTTACACAAACAAGAGGAACAGGCAACTTTTTAGAATCTTCTAACTTGCACAGTGTTAGGGTAGACACAGCTTTACACAAACAAGAGGAACAGGCAACTTTTTAGAATCTTCTAACTTGCACAGTGTTAGGGTAGACACAGCTTTACACAAACAAGAGGAACAGGCAACTTTTTAGAATCTTCTAACTTGCACAGTGTTAGGGTAGACACAGCTTTACACAAACAAGAGGAACAGGCAACTTTTTAGAATTGTCTAATTTGCACAGTGGAAGGGTAGACACAGCTTTACACTAATAAGAGGAACAGGCAACTTTTTTAGAATTTTCTGGGAATTGTGTGGGAAGGAAAGATGATGGGGAAGAGGACTGGCCACCCCACGTCATTATGTCATGGTCTAGAATATGCTGAGGCCTAAGATTTCACAACCCCAATGATAATATATGCCATAGGACTACCATTGTAGCGTTGTGGTGGAGCAACAGCACACCAGCTTACTGCTATGGACAGAATCAGTTTCCTACCCATGGTATGAGCTGTGTCATCCTGCTATACACATTGTGGATCCTTGACGGTGCTACAAAGTTCATGCACTGTGGGGAGAGATTCTCCTTGTGTGATCTATTTGAGGAGACTGGAGCACTTATAGAGATATCTGTGTGCAATGATAGTTCTTCTTTTGTTCGCTTGAAATATGTCTATAACTGCAATGTTGTCGATTTTTGTTTTAGTTCACTCAGTGGTCTATAAACTTTATCTTCCACTGTCGTCTCTCTAGGCCAGAAAGTTTGCCTGGATACGTTGTATTTTGGGCAGTCTTGGAGTATGTGCTCTGCTGTCTGCAATGCCAATCCACATGTGCACATGGCTGATTCACCAATTTTGAATTTTGTATGCATGTAGTTGCGTAATCTATTGTGTCCTGTTCTGAGACGCAGAATAATGACTTGTTCTGATCTGTCCATAATGTGGTACTCGTCTTGAGCAGGTTTTGGTGGCTTTCTGACTGATTTGATCATTCTTTTCTTTTGGTGGTATGTAACGGGCACATCAGGCTGTTCTTCTTTTGCTCCTTCCTTAGCCAATCGATCAGTTCTGTCGTTTCCAGGTACTCCACAGTGGGATGGTATCCACTGTATGGTGACCTTATGCTGACTGCTAAGTTCAGACAGTAGTGTCCTTAGTACTGGCAATTTCCCAGTCAGGAGCGCCTCGAGCACCAATTTTGCATCTATCAATAGCACCACAGGTTGTGTACCATGGCTGATATTTAGTAATTTCTCTGTTGCTATCTTGATTGCCTCAATTTCAGCATCATAGTTATGGTAGTACTTTCCTGTTGGTACTCTGTGCAATTATAAACCAAACCAACCATCCAAAAATAAAAAAATATGCACACATGCACAGACAGAAAGAGAGAACGAACGAACGAACGGACTTTATTTTCGAAGGGTAACAAATTGGGGAAAGAGAGAGAAGAGAGAGAGAGAGAGAGAGAGAGAGAGAGAGAGAGAGAGAGAGAGAGAGAGAGAGAGAGAGAGAGAGAGAGAGAGAGAGAGAGAGAGAGAGAGAGAGAGAGAGAGATAATAATATTAACTATGAAAAAGATTACCCATTGAAATCCTCTGCATTCAGTAAGGCAACATATGGAGCATGGGGTCCTGTAGACAATATCCAATCAAAATCTGCCGCCGTCTCAATATAATGAACCGTTCCAACATTTCCTTTGGTGGCAGCTGTCAGGAATATTATCAATGCTCAATGACCACTGAAACTTATTTTAAATTGTAATCATTATTGTTAAGTGACAACTGACAAACACAATGGAAAAGGAGCAAAAAAGAAGACAAAAAGAGATACATCCCTGGATGGACTTGATCCAAAGGTAGTGATCGTTTGAGATGGTGAACCTTGATCACGCATGCTTATCAGCATGGCACATGATGATGATTGTTAAGTGCAACAAAATCTGGAAATCTGATCAATTACAAATGTTGTGTATACAAGAAATGTCTTATTTGTAAACATATTTGACCACAACACGACATTTTAAGGCCAGGTTTGTCCTACCTCTTCAAAATATGTTAGAAATATTCTGTTCTATGGATAGTTTCCAATTTTTCAACTGCAGGCCTTTAAGCTTACTCATAACAATGTTCAATTACTGAGGGAATCTTAAGCAGCTGAAATGATAAGAATATGAATCATGGTAAAACTCCACGATCAGAGAATATATTGTGTATTTGTAGAACCATCAGGCACAAAAGAGAACTTAATGAATTCAGAGCAATTAAAAGAGAAGTTATTCGAGGATGTGATTTATCACCTGATAATTTCTACATGAAAACCGAGATAAAGCATCTATCATCTTCAGGGACATAAAGTTGGAGGACAAAATATAAACATCCTGTGATAGATGAAGGCATAGTTTTAATAGCAGAGTCTTAAAGTTGCCTGCAAACTGTTCTAGACCAGATAATGGAGGAGAGTGAGAAGAGGGATTTATCATCAAATGTTAGACAGAACTTAATGCCAGGTGGTTTTAAATAAAGCATTGGGGACATTAAAAGGCAAGTTAGTTAGTTGTATATTCTTTTACAGTATGTTGCAGTTTTTTTTTGTTGGCTGTTTGTGATCTCTTGGCAAGTTTACGTTCAGTAATTTGCCATTACTTTCTGAACCACCGGCACCCATACCATTTTGTAAAAAAAACCAACGCAAGGCAGTCTGCTGCCAAATCTCCCGCAGCTGTGTTTTGAATGTGGTATGCGGGATTACAAACTGCATCTGTAACCTCTTCGCCATGGAGCGAGCTCAAAGGCAAGGGACACAGAAAAATAAATGTGTCCCGCAGCAGTGTCCTCCTAGGACTCTATGATGTAGGAGGGCCATCACATTTTGTAGGCCTGAATACATGAAGGAATAAGTCCTTTCCTCACTTAGCAGGTGATGAGTCCAGACATGAAACCCTTGTCCGACTGTGCTCCTGATATTATCAGCACAGCTCCCTACTAACTTTGCTAATGCACCCAAAAAGGGCAAAGGAATGGCAAAGATAAAAGAAATGCCTGTGAAATCAGATGAGCTGAGCCACGGGCTTGATGAAACTGTGCATCCCAGCTCCATTACTCTATGGTGTCATCATTTCTGATTCTGTCTAAACAGCATTCATCTAGTATAAATGCCTAGTATTTACACCATAGTTTTTTTTTTTAAAACACACACACAAAATATGACTAGGAACCTCAATGAAAGGAAAAACATACACATTTCAACCAATGAACAACAACAAAATCAACGAACAAACAAAATTTAAAAAATTAAAAATAAATATACAAAAGAATGCTTATCTCACCATCCAAAAAGTAAAAACTTACACATTTCAACCAATGAACAACAAAATCAACGAAAAAAAAACAAAACCAATAAAAAATAAATACACAAAAGAATGCTTATCTCATCATCCAAAAAGCAGTCTGATCAACACAAAACTAGACATGGAAAACTATTTTCCATTCATAGTTTTATGTGATCAGACTACTTTTCGATTGCCAATGTATGTATTCTTTTGTTTTGTCTTTTATTTTGTGTGTTTTTTTCTTGCTTGTTGATAAATACTTCAGTGAAAGCATTCACTTGTATCAATGCATGTTTTTCCATTCATCGAGCTACCCGGCCATAATTTGCGTTTTTATTTCGGCTCGAGTATCAGCTCAGCAGCAACCAACACTCCTTTTTGTAATTATTTACACCATTATGGGAATATCTGCAACATAATTACTTTCACCTTTCTTTCTTTCCCTCTCTGCTACTCTTCATCTAAATAAAACCCACCCACACACAGCATTCCCATCTGTGCTTGATTGCTTGTGTTCGTTGGCTTGAGCTCCAACGCGAAGTCCTGTATGTCGGATGAAGGCATCTTGTTGTCCAACATCAGTGTGATGTCATACAGGACCTGAGGTTTGCGTGAGTATCCGTTGTCCCATGTCTGGCTTATTGGTGTGCAGACTGGTGGTTCCTCGCCGTACAGGCAGACACTCTCCGACTTCGGAGGAATCAGCGATCCTACTGACTTTAGCGAAGACCCCGAAGGGACCTGTTGCCCAGGACGCTCGACGAGGACGCGTCAATAGGTCTTAGCCAGTATATAACCCGGCCTTGGAAACACCTCTGTGTCCCTTTCGCATCTGTGAGACCAATACCATGAGTTGACCATTACCAATACTCACATGTGCATCCAGCTTGATGTGTTGCATTTAGATTTCTAAAACAAGCACTCTGTGTTTTGAGGTCAATGTAGATTTTGTTCTTTGTTCTGACGGCAATCACTGGGAGAAAAAGGTGAAAATGGACAAGTAAGTAATAAAAAGGTCGTATCATCAATACATGGATGTCAAGAACACGGTCGTTTTATATAAATGTGTGTCAAATGATATATAGTGGCAGAACTGGACAATGATTATCAACATTATGTGCCCTGCCAACTGGTATAAGTGTTCATGTCTCTCCACAGATCTTGGTCCTTTGTGTTCTCGATCAACTCTGCTGATATTCCTTTATGCCACCATCTCAGTCGATCCAGCATCATTTCTCTTGGTCTGCCTTTGCCTCTTTAATTGATGCTTAATGCTCTTAAATGAATGCTTATTGTTATTGTTATTTTGTTGTCTAAGATTAGCTTCATAAGTGATGTTGAATGAAATAATGTATGAGAGGAAATAAAGTAGGGCAGAATGTCAGACAGGCCTGCGTGCCCAATTCTTAACCCTTTGAAAATAAAGATCGTTCGTTCATTCGTTCGTTCTTTTCACACTGGTCTTTCCAGTCTTCACAATGTTCTCCAACGCCTCTCTTCTCATCACATGACCAAAGAATGCTCTTTGTGTCATTCTTATTGTTGAATATAATGTTCTAGTTTTATTAGCCTTTTCCAAGCCATCGTTATTTCTTTACTCTGGCAGTCCAAGGTATTCATAACAATTGTCTCATGAACCACATCTTTGTTGTTTTAAGTTCTTCCTAATTTGTTCATTTACATTCCAAGATTCATTGCCATGCAGCAAAACAGGTTCTATCAAACATTTCAGTACTCTTTTTCTGGCAATCAATGACAGTGACTTAGATAATGATAACAACAGATAAAAGAAGAAATGCAACAACAGACAAGTCATGAACTGTAGGCACAGCTAGTACAACATCTGCAATGGATTTGATCTAAAGTGACAATGAGAATGATGCTTAGGTCATATAAAAAAAAGCCAATACAAACAAAATATCACAAACAATGTACCATGATCAAAATACCACAAACAACATACCAAAGACAACATATCAGAAACAACATGCCAAAGACAGTATACCAAAGACAACATACCACAAACAATACACCAAAGACAACACACAAAAAAAGCATAACACAAAAAACATAAAACAAACCAAAGACAACACACAAAAACAGCATAACACAAAAAACATACTAAGAACAACAAACCAAAGACAACATACCACAAACAATACACCAAAGACAACACACAAAAACAGCATAACACAAAAAACATACTAAGAACAACAAACCAAAGACAACATACCACAAACAATACACCAAAGACAACACACAAAAACAGCATAACACAAAAAATATACTAAGAACAACAAACCAAAGACAACATACCACAAACAATACACCAAAGACAACACTCAAAAACAGCATAACACAAAAAACATACTAAGAACAACAAACCAAAGACAACATACCACAAACAATACACCAAAGACAACACACAAAAACAGCATAACACAAAAAATATACTAAGAACAAAAACCAAAGACAACATACCACAAACAATACACCAAAGACAACACACAAAAACATCATAACACAAAAAACATACTAAGAACAACAAACCAAAGACAACATACCACAAACAATACACCAAAGACAACACACAAAAACAGCATAACACAAAAAACATACTAAGAACAACAAACCAAAGACAACATACCACAAACAATACACCAAAGACAACACACAAAAACAGCATAACACAAAAAACATACTAAGAACAACAAACCAAAGACAACATACCACAAACAATACACCAAAGACAACACACAAAAACAGCATAACACAAAAAAACATACTAAGAACAACAAACCAAAGACAACATACCACAAACAATACACCAAAGACAACACACAAAAACAGCATAACACAAAAAACATACTAAGAACAACAAACCAAAGACAACATACCACAAACAATACACCAAAGACAACACACAAAAACAGCATAACACAAAAAACATACTAAGAACAACAAACCAAAGACAACATACCACAAACAATACACCAAAGACAACACACAAAAACAGCATAACACAAAAAACATACCACAAACAACAAACCAAAGACAACATACCACAAACATCAAACCAAAGACAACATACCACAAATAACATTCAGAGTTAAACAATCATTTGTTTTCTATGTTTAGTGTATGCTCGCCTTGAACTCAAGCGTAGTTCATACACATGCTACTACTTCTATAATACTGGATGGATTTTGCATGTGAATTAGCTTTACCTATTACTATGTGTCCCTCGCATCAGGTGAACCCACTCCTGCTTCTGAGGTACTTGTAAACTACGTCCCCAAGTCAAGGATGAGAAGTCAGCATTTTAGTCCAACTGACCGGTGTAGGGGTAGAACCTGCTACCTCAGCTTGAGCACACTAGAAATGTAAGATTGGGTCATCTTATCCATTCAGCCATACTGACCTCAAAACAGTCATATGATTCCACCTCTTGTAGCCAGGTTCTACCAAAAGAATTGGGGTGTTCATTTGTGTGATTTATTCTCATTATCTTTGTCTTTCCTGTATGAATGTTTAGACCTAATTGTTGTGACCTCCCATCAAATACAGATGGAGAGAACTAAACAAATCCCGTGAATCAAGTGGCGAGGAAAAGATGCTGGCACAGGATAGGTCAAACACTGAGAAAATTTTTTATTTTTAATAGTATTACTAGGACACCCTTCTCCTGGAGCCCACAAAGCAAAAGAATTAGAAAGAACCCTAAAAACACATTGAAGAAAAAAAAGAATTAGAGACAGAGATGAACTAGAGAACATGGATGAAGCTGTATGAGACAGTAAAGAAGATGAGGACTTGGCATGATTTGTTTGGATCCTATGCTCCATTGGGCGATAAAAGTCAGAGGAAGAGGAATCATATTTTTAATGTATTATATGCGGGGGCTTCAAATTAAAATCTTAAAAGTGTGATAGAAATTACAATAACCACGTTGTTAATATTGTTGTTAAGGGTGTCAAGAGAGTTATGCACGTTACATCACGGTGCAGACATACACGGTGACGTCAGGGGGACAGTTTAAAGATGGCTGCCCCACTTTTGACATGCACAAAGCTCCATAGCACAAAGCTTGGCCTGAATGTAGAGACCATGTGTTGCCCTTACAGTTGCCCTCTCTGCCTGATAAGTTTACTCCATAGGAAAAGTAACACCAATATGTCTGGAAAAAGACAAGATGCAGAAACTGCCGGATCAGCAAAGCAATGCTGTCTGCCTGCTGGAGTTTCCATCCTAGACCAGTTGCTGACCAAGGCTTAGGGCCTGGTATGCTCTGCCATGACATTTAGTCTTTAGGCTGCATTTAATGTATTAAAGACTTAAGATTTAAACTAAGTAGAGGCTAGCTAAGTGGCTAGAATGCCAGATTCTCCTTCGGGAGACCTGGGTTCAAATCCTCGGTAAGGTGTGGAGTTTTTTTCTGTCGGGGGCATAAAAAAAACTCTAACCTGCACAGTTCGCAGTGACTGTACTAGCCAGGCGGCCTAAATTCCTCAAGCTCAAAACCTCCTTGCCATACAGAGCAAGGTACTGTACTATATTGGCAGTAAATGACAGTGACAAATATTAATAACATTAGATTAGATATGCAGAAAATACAGTCTTGATTGCAGACAATTAACAGGACCTGCAAAATTTAGTAGATACCGTGTTGCACACAGTGAACAACTAGGGTTAGAATTGAATTGTAAGAAGACACAGATTATGGTCGTCACTAGGAAGGAAGAAATACCACAATGTAATATACAAGTAAATAGGCATATTCTTAAACAAGTGAATCGGTACAGTTATCTCGGAACAGTCACAACATCTGATGGGAGATGCTTTGAAGAGATTAGAACAAGAATTGCCATTGCGAAGGTAGCCTTTTGCAAGATTAAAAACATACTGACCAATAAAAAGATATCAATCGAAACGAGAAAAAGAGTGTTGAAGTGCTACATAGAACATGTACTTTTGTATGGATGTGAAGTGTGGACAATGAGCAGACAAGCTGAAAAACATCTGATGGCTGTGTAAATGTGGTTTCTGAGGAAAAAAAGCAAAGAATACCATGAACAGACAGAAAAACCAATGAACAAGTCCTTCAAGAAACAAATGAAGATCGTAAACTGATTAAGACATTAGACGTAGACAGTCAAAATTTTTTGGGCATGTTACGAGAAGAAATGAATTGGAGAACTTGGCGACAACTGGCAAGATTGAAGGGAAGAGACCAAGGGGAAGACCAAGAATTAAATACCTGGATGGCTTGGCCATGTAGCATGGTCGAGAGAGAAACACGGAGCTGATCCACGACTCTGGTGATCGAGTGAGATGGCAAAATATGACCGCCCATGCTTATTGACATGGCACATGATGGGTGGATGGATGTAGTAAAGTATTAGTACTTAAACTTTCTAGGGGGCTGCATGGTCTTGAGGTATGGTGTCCGCCTTGAGTGCTGGAGGTACCGGGTTCAAGCCCAGGTGAGGAGCTGGATTTTTTTTTCACACGGACTTCTAGTAATAAAATTTCCCCTGGTCTCTGGGTAGTGAGATCGGACGCCTGTGTGTATTGTTGTGCGCGTAAAAAATCCCTTGGCAGTTGGAAATTGAAAAAAATAGTAGCCTAACGGCACTGCTCAGGCAAAATTCCGAGTTAAAAATCTACCCAAAGTATTTGAGGATCCTCGCCGGTGCTACAGAGTTCATGCACTGAGCTGAGTTTCTCCAGACTCAGGTTTGAGTTAGGAGGAGAACAGAGCACTTATGGGAAGTTATGGGTTACACCCAGTGTTGCCATTTTAGTGCTTTTTGCACTAAATTTAGTGCTTTTTCAAGTCATTTAGTGCAAAAATTTTGCTTTTAGCGCAGCTGCGCTAATTTGGTGCTTCACAAAATTTTTTGGTGCTTTTTTTGAGTTAGGAGAACGGAGCACTTATGGGAAGTTATGGGTTACACCCAGTGTTGCCATTTTAGTGCTTTTCGCACTAAATTTTGTGCTTTTTCAAGTCATTTAGTGCGAAAATTTTGCTTTTAGCACGGCTGCACTAATTTGGTGCTTCACAAAATTTTTTGGTGCTTTTTTGGGGTGGGTAAAAATTACTTTAAAAATCATTTTGGGAACACTAAAAAGCCGAATTTGAACTGAAGCGAGGGAGTAAAACAGTCTTAGTATGTTACCGCGCAATATTCAGCTAATTTAACTCCCTTTAATACGATTTCACTGAAAGCGAACGCCATCTTGCAGACGAGTCCAAACGTCAATACATTAGCTTGTAATCGAGTTCATAATTTTGTGGTGTCTACATTATCCTTTCATTTAAGCTTATTTGTGTTTCACCATGAGCAAGAAATATTGTCAACATTTCAGAGAACAGTGGCTCAGTGACACGAGATTTCAAAAATGGTTGTTAAAAGTAGAAGGGGATAATACTAAGTGTTTTTGCAAATATTGCAAATGTTCAATTGCAGCCAGGTTAAATTATATTGAGAGGCATAAGAATACAACGAAACATCAGAAAGCCGAACAACCATTCAGTACACAAAGGCAAAAAACAATTGCATTTGACAAACTGAAAGATGATGTCAAAGAAACAGAAGGATGCATGTCTCTGTTCATAGCTTGCCATTGTTCGCTTCGCGTTGTTGACCATTTAAGTGAACTCTGCAAGGTACACTTTGGTGACAGCAAAGGTTGCAAGAACTTTAAGCTTAGGAGAACTAAGTGCAGAGCAGTTATTTCAAATGTATTTGCACCATATTTCACAACAGACTTGACAGCTGATATTGGCAAAAGTAAATACAGCTTATTGATTGATGAGAGCAATGACATTGCTGAAACTAAGCTACTTGGAGTAGCTATTAGGTACTATTCAGAGACAAGAAAGCAGTTTGTGGTTACTTACTTAGATTTAGTTGAACTGAGTGACTGCAACGCACAAGCAATGCGTTAAAAGATTGTTTAAACAAGAATGGACTTGAGTTGCAAAGACTAGTTGCACTCGGCACTGACAATGCGTCTGTCATGACAGGTGTAAACAATGGAGTATATCTTCTTCTTCTTCTTCAGCGTTCCGAGCCATTGAGGTTCTTTGCTGCAAATACAATCCGTCTCCATTCGTCTCTCTGGTGGACCTTCTCTTGCCAGTCGTTGATTCCAAGTGCTTGCAGGTCTGTACATGTATCCGAAGTTCCTCATCTGGTACTAATTAGGTGTGTATGTCATTCCCTTCAGCTGGCTTGTCTGCCCAGGAACATAGAGTTCATGATTAGAGAAACATATAACTGGTTTTCTCACTCAAGTCTTCGTCAAGCAAAGTACAGGGAGCTTTTTGTTTCAATATGATATATTTTTCAATATAAATGATGGACAACATCGACTGAAGATTGTTCAATTAAGCCAGACACGATGGATGTCCTTTCAATCTGCCATTGTCAGAATATTGCAGCAGTGGGTCGAGCTCAGAACTCATTTTGATGTAGCAAGACTCAACAAGCGCTGTTATACAGCAGAACTTCTACATTCTATGTTTAGCGACATGAAAAACTATGTGTATCTCATGTTTCTCAAGCATATTCTCGGAGAAGTTCAAAGTGTGAATAAGAAATTCGAAGCAGATATACAGGATCCAACAAAACTACTCAGCGATCTTGTCCAGCTCATTGATTCTATCAGTTCAAAGATTGCTATTCCTGGGAAAAAAATAACAGAAAGTGATGCTATTCAAGATTATTTAGATCCTAATCCCAATCTAGGTTATGAGTTTGAGAAAGAAATAGCAGACTACAAGTTTCCAGATGAGAAAGAAATTCGTGGAATGTGCATCCAGTTTTTAATAGAGCTATTGACACAGCTGTGTTTACGTAAACCCGATAACGTTCGAGTGTTGCAGTCCATGTCATGTCTTAGTGGAAGTGAATGTCTACAGCCAATGAAGCCCTGTATATTGGATCTTGCTAAAATGTTTGTAGAAGATGCAGCTACTCTCACCCGCATTGATTTCCAGTGGTGAAAACTTCATCATATGCAGTGGACACAGACCTCTGACACACTTGGACTGTGGGCAGAAATAGCCTCATACAGGGATGCCACCGGTGAAAATCCTTTCCAAGATCTTACAGATTTAGCTTTAACTGTGCTCATTGTACCTCATTCTAATGCGGACGAGGAGCGTATTTTCAATCAGATGGGAGTTATAAAATCAAAATTGTGGAATAGACTTAGCATAAAGAGTTTGACAGCTGTTTTGACTATTAGATATGGAATGAAAAGATATGGCAAATGCTGTCATGATTATAAACTACCTAAGGATATTCTGCGAAAAATTGGATCACAGGAGACATATACATGTTCCTTTCAATCATCCTCCTCATCCTCATCATCGCAGGAGCAAACACAGCAGGAAATTGAAATAGCTACAGAAACTGAAGAGGAGTTGTTTGACTGGGATTTGGCAGATCTGGAATAAACTTCATTCTAATATTCAGTGATAATAATAAATTACAATGTGCTACTTTATAACATTTTGAATGAATACTGCCAGTGCTTGTTTTAGTGATTTCCCAAAAAATATTTCAATTTAGTGCTTATTTTGGCTCGAGAGTAGTTCTGATTGGGATTTGGTGGATCTGGAGTAGACTTCATTGTAATATGAAGTGATAATAATAAATTATAATGTGCTACCTTGTTACATTTGTAATAAAAACAGTTGGTGCTTTTTTTTTTTTTTTGGTGCTTTCCAAAAAATGTTGGTATTTTTAGGGTCGATTTTGGTGCTTTTTCATCAAAGGGAGATGGCAACGTCCGTGATGTTGATCCATCGCTAAAGTGCTAAACTAAACTTAAACTTTCAGCATTAATCTAATTTTCATTTAAACAAACGCTAATCCAAACCCTGCACCTAAACTGACTCCCCTTGGGAAAGACTAAGTTAATTAATTTACGATCACTTGTCTATCAACCAAAAGGGGGAGTTATAAGTAGGAAAGAAGATTCAATCAGAATCATGATTATGAATCATCAGAGTACGTAAACAATGAAATTTCTGTCCGTAGTCTTGCCATTAAGACATATATCTATTCTACTACAGCAACAACTCTTTTTCTATAAATTTACTGGAACAAATTAACAAGCAGTCATGTTACAAAAGCAAAGTACATTACCTGAATTAATATACAAACTAATATTACAATATATCATCCACAAAAGCACAACTCTCTTCCTGATGGTGGCCATGTCTGTTCGTGGACACCAATTCTGTGAATAAACAACGGACAAATGTTTGTGTAAATAGCCTTCCCCCTTTCTCCTCCGTCTTGTTTAAATTTCGGTTATTCTTGTTTCAGCACATATCTTGGCGGTTTTATTTATGTGAAAGGAATTTGTGTTACTACACTCAGGGCAAGCACCTAAGTACTCTGTCTCTCCCTGATCGTCCCGGTGTGATCTGGTTAACAACACATCTGAGCCGTCCGCATGTAGAGACACTCAGATATGATTATGATATGATCTATGAACTATGAATAATAATAATTAATATTATTATTAATAATCAACTGGAGAAACGTGAGTTAAGTTGATTCAAGAACCCACATCACAGCACTCAGGACATTCTCACACCTACTCCGTCCTCATCTTCAATAACCAGCGAAGATTCTTAATGCTAGTGGTATTAGCTGCAGTATGATTATGTGTCCGTTTGATTATGTGTCCGTTTGATTATGTGTCCGTTTGATTATGTGTCCGTTTGATTATGTGTCCGTCTGACTTTCCTCGGAGATTGATTGATTGATTGATTGGCCTAGGAATCGACATCACAGCATTCGAGGTATTCCCATAAGTGCTCCGTCCCCATCTTCAGTAGCCAGCGAAGAGTTCCAACACTAATAGTACCAGTAGCAATCTGATTATATGTCCGTCTCGCCTTTCCTCTGAGCGTTGAGCGTCGGCCAGATCCCCTCGTCACTCCTCGCTGTCTCATTCTTGCCAGACCATGGTAATCGGAGAACTGAGAGTCGAGCTGGGCTGGATCCCTTGGTCTAGGGTTGCCAGACTTCCTGGTTTTCCGGATGAGTCCTGATTTTTTTCTGAAATAATTCACTGTCCTGAAAAATGGTTTAGGAGCGCATATTTGCCCCCCCCCCCTCCTCTCCCCGGTCAAAGGAAAGGTGTAATTAAATTAAAGTGATAAACTGTTCCTCGATTTTTAGCTGGTAAAGAGTAGAACTGTTTAACTTGTGCCTGGGATTAAGAGCAGAATTTGTCAAACAAAAGCTACATTTCAGAATGTGAAAAATGTTATGTATTATGCAATAATTTACTTTCAGTGAATGTTAGAAAGAAAATACTGAAATGCTGCATAGAACCTTTTCTGCTGTATGGCAGTGAATCTTGGAATGTGAATGAACAGTTACAGAAGAGCTTGGAGGCAACGGAAACGTGGTTACTGAGGCAACGGAGACTTGGTTACTGGGGCAACGGAGACATGGTTACTGAGGCAACGGAGACTTGGTTACTGGGGCAACGGAGACATGGTTACTAAGGCAACGGAGACATGGTTACTGAGGCAACGGAGACATGGTTACTGGGGTAACGGAGACATGGTTACTGAGGCAACGGAAATTTGGTTACTGAGGCAACGGAGACATGGTTATTAAGGCAACGGAGACATGGTTACTGAGGCAACGGAGACATGGTTACTGGGGCAACGGAGACATGGTTATTAAGGCAACGGAGACATGGTTATTGGTTACTGAGGCAACGGAGACATGGTTATTAAGGCAACGGAGACATGGTTACTGAGGCAACGGAGACATGGTTAGCCTACTGAGGTAAAAGGAGACATGGTTACTGGGGTTTGCCAGATTCACTAACAAATATTGCCGAGAAGGGGTTAATGAAACTAGAACAGTTTATATAGCTATAAGAAAGAGACAAACAACCTTCTTTGGTCATATAACGAAAAGTGAAGCCTAGGAAAACATCGTGACGACCGACAAAATCAGTAGGAGAAGAGCAAGATGAAGATAAATCAAATGATGATGGATGGACTGAGACTATGGCATGCAGGAATATCATGATCAGAGTTAATCCAGGAAACCGAGGACAGAAATATATGAAGAGACACGAACATCTACGTTACTTGGCCGGGGGCATATTGATGATCATGAGTGACAATATTAATTTGTTTAACATATTTTTTTTTTTTTTTCTTAGAGAAACGTCCGGGTTTCTCAGTTACAAAATCTGATAATCCTTCCCTGATCACTCCCTGCAGCACCGTTCTCTCTGGCAGAACAAACAATACAAATATCTCGAAAAGATAAA
This sequence comes from Cepaea hortensis, assembly GCA_963921405.1. Classification (NCBI taxonomy): domain Eukaryota; kingdom Metazoa; phylum Mollusca; class Gastropoda; order Stylommatophora; family Helicidae; genus Cepaea; species Cepaea hortensis. The sequence goes on along the minus strand of OY992891.1, from coordinate 74,350,778 downwards.
ATTACAAATATCAGTCAATCAATCAATCAGGTGCCGTCTCCGCAATGAAGGTTGGCTGCAATGGATCTCCAACACTGTCTGTCTCTCGCCCTAACTGTACATTCTGTCAGGCTGATGCTAGTCCATCTCTTGATGTTATCCTCCCACTTGTATCGTTGTCTACCTCTTGCTCGCTTGCCCTCAACCTTGCCTTCCAATATTGTTTTTATAAGAGATCTCCATAACATTTTTGTGGATTTTAAAAAGGCTTATGATATTGTCCATAGGAATAGTCTTTGGAATGCTATGCAGGAATTTGGAATACCAAGGAAGTTAATCAACATGACCAGACTATGCATGGAAGATACTTATAATATAGTAACATATAAAGGCAGGAAATCAGACCCTTTCCAAATAACATCTGGCTTGAAACAGGGTGATGCACTATCGCCGCTACTCTTCAATCTGGCTCTAGAGAAAGTTGTAAGGAAGGTAAAGGAGGAATGTGATATTGGAGGAACATCCATGCTGCTTGGTTATGCAGATGATATAGATATTATTGGGCAAAGTGAACAAAAGACATTGGAAATATTGACTCACTTAAAGGGAAAAGTCCAATAGATGGGGCTGGTTATCAACCAAGATAAGACAGAATATATGGTAATTTCAAGAGACGGAATGGCTAAAAACTCTGGCCACATACAAATAGATAATATGACCATTAAAAGAACGGAAATATACAAATACCTGGGTACAATCTTCAACTGCTCCAACATCATAAGGGAAGAAATACAAACTAGAATCAACTCTGGAAATAAGATATACTATGCACTACAACATCTTCTAAAATCAAATGCGCTATCTCGTAACACCAAAATCACAATATACAAAACACTGATCAGACCAGTTGTGCTGTATGGCTCTGAAACCTGGAGTACAACGAAAGGAGACGAAGCCTTGTTACAAACCTTTGAGAACAAAATTCTAAGACGCATCTTTGGACCCATTCTCATTGGCACCTTTCCGTCTTGACAGACAATAGTTATGTACATTGTGCTTCAAAAAGGCTTAATAACTACGACCCATGGCGGTGGCGAGTGTGGCTGGTAAGGCCAATTCTTGCGGCAAATGTTTGCCCACAGTAGATGCATGTGAAATCATGGTCATTTCCACCATTTTGAACCATCTTACGTCTCTCACGCTCTGTGTGTGCTTTATATGCAATCATTTTCTCCTTTGTCTTTATTCCATTTCTGATAGTTGCCCTCCATGCAAATTGTTCAGCGGCGACTTGCTCCCAGTGTGCATTATCAATGCCTGTATTAATCATGTCCCGCTTACACACATCTTTGTATCGTAGTATAGTAGTAGTAGAGGCCGACCCTGAGATCTCCTACCCGTCTGTAATTCACCAAAAAAGATGTCCTTTGGTATTCTACAATCATCCATCCTCCTAACATGTCCTATCCATCTAAGTCTACGAAGACTGAGCATGGAATACACCGTCACACAACCTGATCTTTCCAATACTTCAGTATTTGTGATTTTGTCTTGCCACTTAATACCAAGTATTCTTCGCAGACACCGCATATGAAAGCTGTTTAAATGTTTCTCATGGCGTGAGTAAGTTGTCCAGGTTTCACTCCCATAAAGTAGAGTACTAAGGACACAGGCTTGGTAGACGAGAACTTTTGTTTTGGCAGTAAGCTTCCTGTTCTCCCAGACTCTTTTTGCTAACATGTTCATTGTTGTTGTTGCCTTGCCAATCCTGATGTTGATTTCCTGATCGAGGGATAAGTTGCTATTTACCTCTGATCCTAGATATGTAAAATGGTCTACTATCTCCAGTTCGGCGTCGTCAATAAAGATTGATGGTACACCATGTGCACCTTGTGACATAATCTGTGTCTTCTTTTTGTTAATTGTTAAACCAAATTCAGAACAAGCATTGGAGAATGCAGATAGTAGATGTTGTAATTCTTCCTCAGAGTGGGTCGTAATCGCAGCATCATCTACAAAAAGCAACTCTCTGATTAGTACCCTCCTAATTTTGGTCTTGGCCTTCAATCTCTGAGCATTATAGAGGCCACCATCTGAGCGTGAGTGAATGTATATACCGTCATCCTGATCACGAAAGGCATATTTCAGCAGAAGTGAAAAGTATATCCCAAAGAGGATGGGAGCTAGTACACAACCTTGCTTAACTCCACTCTTGATTTCAAACTCTTCTGAAGTTGAGCCATCAAACTTGATTATACTCTTCATGCCTGTGTGGAACGATTCCACAATGGACAGAAGAGTTGGTGGGCAGCCAATCTTCTGTAGTGCTTTGAACAGACCAAATCGAATGCCTTTGTGAGGTCGATGAAGGCAATAAACAGTGGCTGATTCTTTTCCCGGCATTTTTCTTGCATCTGTCGCAATGAGAATATCATATCAATGGTAGACCGGTTCTGACGGAAGCCGCGCTGTGATTCGAGGTAGACTTAATCACCCAGGACTTGAAGTCTGCGGAGAACAATTCTGGCAAATACTTTCCCAACAATACACAGAAGTGAGATACCCCTATAGTTGTTACAGTCGCTCCGATCACCCTTGTTCTTGTACAGCGTTATGATGTTTGAATCTTTGAAATCCTGTGGGACTTGTCCTTCTCGCCAGCACAGCTCTATTAGCTGGTGGATCTGCAGAGAGAGTGTGTCTTGCCCACGCCTGATTACCTCTATTGGAATCCCATCCTTACCTGGAGCTTTGCCAGATGCAAGCTCATTTATAGCACACTTAACTTCTGTTATGGTGGGAAGTGTGTCCAGGTGGTCAAGAGTTGGCAGGGCGATACATGAATGCCCACACTCTGATGATAATTATTGGTTAGTAGGATGGTTGGTTCCAGTTGTGCTGTATGGCTCTGAAACTTGGAGTACAACGAAAGGAGACGAAGCCTTGCTACAACCTTTGAGAACAAAGTTGTAAGACGCATCTTTGAACCCATTAGGGATACACAAAGTGGAGAGTGGAAAAGAAGAAGTAACAAAGACATTTATGATCTGTTTAAGTTCCCGCTAATCACTGGTATCATGAAGGCTAATAGACTACAATGGCTGGGGCACATAGAAAGAATGGAAGATAATAGGGAAACAAAACTCGCTTGCACTCAGGAAATAAATGACCGTAGACCCCGAGGTAGACCAAGAAGACGGTGGAGAGATAATACATATACAGACCTACAAGCACTTGGAATCAACAACTGGCAAGAGAAGGTCCACCAGAGAGACGAATGGAGACGGATTGTATCTGCAGCAAAGAACTTCAATGGCTCGGAACGCTGAAGAAGAAGAAGAATCATGTCTTTTAACGTGGCCAAAATATTTCACTTGTCTCCTCTTTATTTCTTTCATCAACTCTCTCTTCATTCCCAGTTTTTCTAGGACCTATGCATTTGATTGCTTTTGTTTCCATGAAATACGACCTATTCGTCTGTATATCCACATCTCCAGGGCTTCTATGCGACTTTCTAGTTGCTTGTTCAATGTCCAGGCTTCCGCGCCATACAGTAGCGTTGAATATACGTAGCATTTGATAATTCTCATTTTTAATGCGTTATTAATCTCTTTAGATGTTAATGCTGATTTCATGCCGTTGAAAGCATTTGTGGCCATTCCTATTCTCTTTTTGATTTCCATTTCACTTCTGCCATCATCTGTTATTATATGTCCAAGCTAAGAGAAACTTGTTACTTGTTCTAGTATCTGTCCATTTACTGTGATGTTCATTGTGATGTTCAAAAATATATAAGTTATAAATAAATTTGTTACTTAAATCGTCCGAGGAAGGAATACAAACAAAAACAAAAAAATAAACAGAAAAACGGGAGATAAAAAAAATTCAAAACAATGTTTTCCCGTAGTGAATTTGAATAACGAAGACACAAACAATAGATTGCACGATTTATTGCCTGGCATATTTCGCATGTGTAGGATAGAAAAAAATCTGCTTCTTCTCTTCTTCCTCTATTCTTTATTTCTTCTAGGATAACCGAATTATGGCTTCGTCTTCCAGCTGATAGCGAGGTAGGCGGTTCAACCCCTAAACCCTCAGTTTACTTCTCGTTCAGAAAGCAATGGCAAGCTACCGAAACACTAGAAAATCAACACCCTGCAAAGGACATGCAACATTTAATCGGCTCTGTGGCGAAGGTGTACGAACGCAATTTACTATCCCGCATACCGTGTTTAAAACACAGCAGTCGACAGTTTGGAAGCAGATCGCCTTGCGATGATTTTCATTCAATGGTATGAATGTCGGTTGTTCAGAAAGCAATGGCAACTTGCTGAACGTAAACTTGCCAAGAAATCACAAACAGCCAACATGTTGGGATTGACTGTGATGTTCTGTAAAGGATATGCAACTGACATTTAATTTCAAGTTTCACCAAGGTCCTGTGGTCATAAAAGCTCCAGTTCCCGTCGAGGCAGATTTTTAAAATTGACCAAGGTTCCCAGTCAGTCTAGTCTAAAATGGGTGTCAGTAAATGTCATTGGTCGAAACGACAGCCGGCGTGATGGTGTTTGTCCATCAAGATTGATAATGACTATTCACTTCACCCAGTGGGGTTTAAAGTATGGCGCCGTGAGTTCTAAGCTGGCTGATAAGGCCTATTTTGGCTGGAAATGTTCTTTGACAATGCGGGCAAAGAATGCTTGAAGTTCCAGGAGGAGGATCTCCTGCAGTGGTTTTTCTGTCCAGCATTTTTTTCCACAGCTTTTGCAGTCCTGTTTGCTTCATAAGTGACTGCACCCTTGCGTAATGATGTTGGCAGCAGTCTCCCAAGTGTCGTGCTGAATTCCAAAAGCTTTTAGTGAGATCTTCAGAGTGTCTTTAAAGCGTTTCCTCTGATCACCCTGGGAGCGTTTACCACAACACAGCCCGAAGTAAAAAAATTCGTTTAGGGAGCCTGTGATATGGCAAGTGGCCAGCCCAGCGAATCTGATTCTTCATTAGTAGTAGAGTGTTGATACTGGGCATGGGCGCTCTTTCTAGGACTTCAGTGTCTGGGATCTTGTCTTGCCATTTAATCTGCAATAGCTTCCTGAGGCATACCGAGTGGAAGGGGTTTAGTTTCCTAGCATGTCGCTCGTAAATAGTTTAGGTTTCGCAAGCATATAGCAGTGTGGATAATACGACTGCTTTGTAAACTTCCAGCTTTGTTTGCAGGCTTATTCCATTTCTGACCCACACATTCTTGTACAGTCTGTCGGCGTGATATTGACCAGATAATCCATTGCCTGTCTATTGGGAATTGGAAAAAAAAGACATTGGACAACCGTCTCATCTTCCAGTTGGATTCACTCTTCCCTAACGGCCTCAATGTCCAACACAATTTCATTTAACTCCCAACCCCCCACCCCATCCCCGCATGCGTATAGTCAACTAAAAATAGTTAGTTGTATATCCTTTACGCAGTCAGCCCCAGTATTATTTTTGCTGTTTGTGATTTATTGGCAAGTTTGCGTTCAGCGGTTTGTCACTGCTTTCTGAGCGACCGCCACTCGTGCTATCTTATGAAAACAAACGAAGAAGGGTCGGCATCCAAATCGCTCGCGGCTGTGTTTCAAGGGCTGGATGCGTGTAGTGCGAACTTCGTCCGTGGCACCTTCGCCAAGAGCCGACTATAGTGCTCTACCAATCCTTATTTCTACCTTTCGCTCACCTGGGTGTCCCCCATCCCCCAGTGGGTGTCCTCCCACCGGGAGGCTAAGCCAATCACTGAGCTTCTGGTCTTATTCACCTTTAATCAAGTGACCGCCTGAACCATACACCCGGTTAGTTAGTTAGTTAGTTAATTAGTCGCAGTCCCAACTTCACAGCAATGGGTCGTCCCCATTATGCTCCGTTCCTGTGCCAGTGAATATCACACAAAATGCTCCCCACTGCCCAATGTGAAAAGTGGAAAAGACAGGAGTCTCGACAAACAACAGCTCGCACAGATACACTGGGCATAATGCCGCCGCCAGAATGTCAACACACCAGTCCCCCACGAAACACCCAATTCATCTCTGATGGAATCGGCAGTCATTTTCCTATCTGGATGTTTCCTAGATGTTCACCCAAACAGTCCACGAAAATACAGTTCATCACCGACGGCAGTGGCAGTCAACCAGAAGCCCAGCAGCCACGCATTTCTGCATAAGGCAAAAACCGGCCAACTCTGGAACATAGCCACCTGCCATCACTCCGAACATGCAGTCACGTCCTCCCCCCCCCCCCCCCCAAAAAAAAAAAAAAAAAAACTTGGGCAGATTCAAAAGCACATCACACAAAACTCACAGCTCACAGTGTCGCGCCACGCACTCACTCAGTAGCAGGACGACGGAACCATCAAGCCTCCTTAGTCGCCTCTTACGACATGCGTGGTAGGTTAAATCCATCCAATGATAGTGACCCAAGAAGTATTCAGCCAAACAAGGATACAGATAAGTAACTTTAATATTTTCATGCAATGTTTTTAGAGTACTTGTGTGTTGGTTTGTGTTTGTTTATTCTGTGCTGACGAAGGTTTTAGACGCAACGCCAATTTTGTTACTTGTAATCGTGTTATAGTAAAGCTCACATTCTACTTTCGTAAATCACACCACGTGAAATGCAGATGGAAAAAAACGAGAAGAGACAGAAAGAGGAGTGAAAAACTAAGAACGAGCGTAGAGACAAAACCTTATTATTGGCTTTATAGAACACCAAGGAAATAAATGGTTTAGAAATATAACTAGAATGGAACAAGATCAACTAACGGCGATAGCGTTCTACGTGAGAACTTAGGGATACAAGACAGAGTATGACACTGGAAGATTTGCTTGGATGGAGTAATAAAGACATTAAAGAAATCACATACATACGTCAGTGCAAGTAACATGACACACGAAACACAGACAACAAAAAGCATTAGGACAAAAGAAGAAGAAGAAGAAGAAGAAGAAGAAGAAGAAGAAGAAGAAGAAGAAGAAGAAGAAGAAGAAGAAGAAGAAGAAGAAGAAGAAGAACAAGAAGAAGAAGAAGAAGAAGAAGAGGAAGAAGAAGAAGAAGAAGAAGAGGAAGAAGAAGAATAATTAGTAGTAGTAGTAGTAGTAGCAGCAGCAGCAGCAGCAGCAGCAACAGCAGCAGCAGCAGCAGCAGCAGCAGCTGTAGCAGTAGTAGTAGTAGTAGTAGTAGTAGTAGTAGTAGTAGTAGTAGTAGTAGGAGGAGGAGGAGTTAGTAGTAGTAGTAGTAGTAGTAGCAGCAGCAGCAGCAGCAGCAGCAGTAGTAGTAGTAGTAGTAGTAGTAGTAGTAGTAGTAGTAGAAGGAGGAGGAGGAGTTAGTAGTAGTAGTAGTAGTAGTAGCAGCAGCAGCAGCAGCAGCAGCAGCAGCAGTAGTAGTAGTAGTAGTAGTAGTAGTAGTAGTAGTAGTAGTAGTAGTAGTAGTAGTAGTAGAAGGAGGAGGAGGAGGAGTTAGTAGTAGTAGTAGTAGTAGCAGCAGCAGCAGCAGCAGCAGCAGCCATAGAAAAGCCATAAAGGTGGCTCAAAGCGGGAACACTCTAGCTCAGTGGTTCTCAACCTTTTTTGGCCCGTGCCCCGCTTCACCATATTTTCAGAACGCTATTCCCCCCTTCCTATAAAAAATTTGGCCCGTGCCCCCCTTCATCGTATTTTCAGAACGTCATTCCCCCCTTTCATATTTCCTATCTAAAAATCCCCCACTCCTACACAGTATACGTAAAAATGGAAGGTACATTTAATAGCATATACTAAAACAAGTCTAGACATCCACATAAAACATGATTTGTGGGTCTACTTACTTTATAAAATGAATTTTAGAAGGATGAGACGTACATAACTATAAAGTATGAAGGGAAAAACAATATCAAGTAATCAGTTCTTGTATTAACGCGATCTTGAAATGGTCTTCATTCCCCCCCCCCCGACCTTAAAATTCCCCCGGGGGGGGGGGGGGAATTCCGCACCAGTTGAGAATCACTGCTCTAGCTGATTGTAGCAACTTTCCCTGGCAGTTTTAGCCCAAAGTGACCTGCGGTAGCTGAAAGACCTAACACAACAGACCATATTCCCCATAGTTGACGTAGCTGTGGGAATTTCCGGTATTTTCTGTAAAATGGATTAGTTCGTCTGGCAGTTTCCGTCGTGTTGAAATCTTGCCCAACTTTGATGATATTTTAACACAAGTGACACGTATCCGTTTGTGACTTAACACTTAATTAATAGATACTAGTTGTTGTTTCAAGCGTCTCGTCTCTGTACTTTTACTCAGACTTTTAGTTTTTAGTAACTTTCGGGTATGTATTTATTGTCTTCTTTAGTTATGGTAACTTAAACTTTACTATGTTTATAAATAAACCATTTAATAATAGTATTAATAGGATATAATAATTATATATATTTACTAATATAGGATAGACGCCCATAATTATATATTATAATTTATTTATGTTTTATTATTAATATAACCGGTTTAGGGTGTAGTGAGACGCGCAGTTTCATAGTTCCTGGTCATACGGAGTCAGGAGTTCAAAATCAGTTGCGGGCGATTTGGAAGCGTCGGTCGTTCATAACGTTGTGGCAAACTACTGAACTGACATCGCCTAGAGCAGTGGTTCTCAACCGGTGGGGAATTCCCCCACCCCCAGGGGGGAGTTTTAGGGTTTCCGTGGGGGGGGGGGGATGAATACCATTTCAAGATCGCGTTAATACAATAACATATTACTTGATATTGTTTTTTCCCTTCATATTTTACAGTTATGTACGTCTCATCCTTCTAAAATTCATTTTATAAAGTAAGTAGACCCACAAATCACGTTTTATGTGGATATCTAGACTTGTTTTAGTATATGCTATTAAATTTACCTTCCATTTTTACGTAAACTGTGTAGGAGTGGGGGGATTTTTAGGTAGGAAATATAAAAGGGGGGAATGACGTTCTGAAAATATGGTGAAGGGGTGCACGGGCCAAATTTTTGATAGGAAGGGGGGGGGGGATGACGTTCTGAAAATATGGTGAAGGGGGGGAACGGGCCAAAAAAGGTTGAGAACCACTGGCCTAGAGAATCACAAACAGCTATTATAAATGCTGAGGTTGATTGCTGTGTTCTGTAAAGGATATTCAACTAACTGTATTAACTGATTAAGTGCCATGGGATGATAAATCGTCTCAAGCGACTTCCAGTAATCTGCCATGGGCTTACATACAGTATTTTTCTTATGCAACTTCCTTTAATTTGATATATAATAATTCAACATGCCTACTGCCATATTAACAACTTTGAAGTCATAACTGTGACACACCCCTACTTCCCATTTTCCACCATCCATTTTTGTTAGGTACAAATCTACTGTTTGTTTGGTACTGAATCTGTTAATAATATATACAATATAATACATGATTATAGATGCTTATCCTAATGTAATAATACAAATTATTGTTCTTTAAAAAAAATATGATTAGACTAGCAGAGTATTCAAGTAATGGATTAGTTAGTTTCATCCTATTGTTTGAGCTCGCTCGCTCTGAACTCAAGCGTAATCCATACACACTACTTATTGTAATGATGGACTTAATTTTGTGGATTAGCTTTACCTATTAACGGTGTTCCTCGCCATCAGGCGAACCCACTCCGACTTCAGAGGTACTTGTAATTAACATCCCCAAGTCAAGGACGATAGATCAACATTTCCGGGAAGGTTAACCCGGTCAACAAATGCCCGCAGAAGTCAGATGTGTCGGCTTAACGGCGCAAGAATGCAGCTCTGCTGTAAACAGGTACAAAAAAAAACAAACTCCGGATGAACTCCGGATGAAGAAGATCAACATTTTAGTTCAACTGTCCGGTGTAGGTATTGCACCTCTTACCTCGGCATCAGCACACGAGATGTTTAAAAACATGCCTTCTTATCCATACAGCCATGCTGACCTACACTGAATAAGAAATTTACAGGAGACGCTTTAGAAGAGGTGACTAAATGTAATTCGACAGTTCATACATTGTTCACGGTTCTATATCAGATCAGCAGGAGACCTCCCTAAACAATGATGGTGATGAAAATGGATGAAATTGCAGCATAGACAGGGGTAAACAAAATATTGACAGGTGCAGTTTTCAGTTGCAGGAAACATTTTGGATCATAATGGGGATGCTAAAGCTGAAACAGATGATGGTGATGACATGGATTGTAGTAAACTAGACTTTAGTTTAGTTTAGTTTAGTCGACGGATCAACATCACAGCACACAGGTGTAACCCATACTTGCTCCGTTCTACTCCTAACTCAAGCCTGAGTCCGGAGAAACTCAGCTCAGTGCACAAACTCCGTAGCACCGTCAAGGATCCTGAAATACTTGGGTAGATTTTCAACTCAAAATTTTGTCCAGGCAGCGCCGTTAGGCTACTCTTTTTTTTATTTCCAACTGCCAAGGGATGTTTTATGTGCGCAACAATACACACGGGCATCTGATCTCACTACCCAGAGACCAGGGGAAATTTTGTTACGTGAAAAAATCCCGGCCCTCACATGGCTTGAATCTGAGACCTCCAGCACTCGAGGCAGACACCATACCTCGAGATCACTCAGCTCCCTTAGCTGGGGGGCTAAACTAGACAGTAATGAAATCAATGATGATATTGAGTAAAACAATTTACCTCTGAAGTGGGCTCATCTGTATGGCGAGGGACACCTTTAAAAGGGAAAGCAAGCCCACACGCAAATCTCAGTCCTTTACTACATTAAACAGTGTGTAAGGACTACGCTCGAGTTTAAGCGAGCGAACAAAAAGAAGAAGAAGAAGAGTAAAACAATTTTTCATAACTAGATGCTGATGATGATGAATTACTGTTGGAATATATTGTAAACAAGGGGAAATCCATGGTAAAATGATTTATATGCCTGCCTTGCACTGTGAAGGTTATGGGTTCATTTCTTGACTTCCGTCATTTATTTCACGAATGCAGAGACTCCTGAGGGTCTCGCTAGTTCAGTCTCTGTGCAACACTTTTTTTTTCAAGCCGCTCTGCAGAAATAAACTGGACCAGTACCAAGGGCAATGGAGTCTGTCCTCTCATCTTTAAACCCTCTTTCAATAACAACACACAGAGTTCACTGAAAAAGATTTCTTGCGATTATCGTTAACATATAATAATAATATAATAACATATAATGTAATATTTACATATGCGGAACCAGTCAAAATTTTTTGGGCTCGTTATGAGAAGAAATCGCCTGTGTGTTGCCCGGGCCCATACGGGAGAGCAAAGAATAGTAACACTGTTGCCTACCATGCACGTCGTAAGAGGCGACTAAGGAGGCTATGGTTATGTCGCCCTGCTACTGAGTGAGTGCGTGGCGCGACACTGTGAGCTGTGAATTTCATGTGGAATGCTTTTGCATCTGTCCACAATTGTTTCTCACGTGAACTGCATGTTTGGAACGATGACGGCCGGCTGTTGCTGGATTGACTGGTTTGCCTTTTCGGGTTCACGGGTGCATTTTTTGGGAGGCTCCTGGGAGTCATCACTGTAGCTATGGAGTTCGTGCTTTGTGCGGCGCTTTCGGTGGGTCACCCTGCAGAAAGAGATCGAGCCATATGGGATAAAACCCTGATCAATGAAGTCTTTCTGGTGACTGTCGGTTTCATCGACGATGAACTGTATTTTTCGTGGAGGACTTTTGTGTTGGCATTCTGGCGGCGGCATTATGCACAGTGTACCTGTGCGGGCTGTTGGCTTGCCGACACTCCTGTCTATTCCATTGTTCACATGGGGCAGTGAGGAGCATTTTGTGATATTCACTGGCACAGGAACGGAGCAATATGGGGACCACCCATTGGCGTGAAGTTGGAACCGCGACTAACTAACTAACTAACTATGAGAAGAAATAAATTGGAGAATTTGGTGATAACTGGCAAGATTGAGGGGAAAATAACAAGGGGAAAGCAGAGAAGTAAATACCTGGATGGCTTGGCCATGTGGTATGATTAAGACAAGAACACAGAGCTGATCCACGACTCTGGTGAGTGTGTCAGATGGCGAAACATGACCACCCATGCTTATCGGCATGGCACATGATGATGATGATAATGTAAAGCTTCAAATCCAACTGTTGTTTTCATCTCTGTTTATATTTCAGGATTGTTGTTTAATTTTACGACAAAAACATCAAATGGCCTCACAACCAATTCAGTTTGGTAAGTACTTTTAAAAAATGTAACAAGAAAGATATCCACATAATAATAAGACAGAAAATATAGATCATGTCTAAATGTACAATTAGCAGTCGATATTGCTGAAAACATAAGAGCACTTGTTCTTAAACTTCCAGAGCACTGATGACTATGTATGATGTTCACTCTCAACACTGACATTAAGTTTGGCTTAAAAAACGTTGACTTCTCATTCAGAAAGCAATGGTCAATTACTGAACATAACATTGCCTAGAAAATGAACTTGGGGTTGATAGCAACATCCTGCAAAGGACATGGAACATTTGTTTTACATGTACACAAATTCAATGGTATTAATTTTGGGAGAGGTACTGACTTTCCAGTATCTATGCCCATGGATAACATAAGGTGGGAGATATATTACAGAGATAAAGAACAGAATATGACAGCAAAAAAAGAACCACATTTTATCAAATGAAGAACATGCAATAAATCCCTGTCATTGGAGGTTATAATAAGTTATCTTGCATGCTTCATAGAACCAGTTTTAAAATTTGGCAGCGAAACCTGGATAATCTGTAATCAGGCAAATATAACATTCCATAAGGGCCACAGAAATGGAGCTGAGTTGAGTTGAGACAAGAACCGATATCACAGCAATCAAGACACTCCAATACATGCTCTGCCCTCATCTGCAACAGCCAGTGAAGAGTCCCAGTACTAGTGGTACCAGTAGCAGTCTGATTATGTGTCCTTTACTCAGAGTCCTGAGTGCCGGCCAGTTCCTCTGGTCACTCCCTACAGCACCATTCTTTCCAAACCATGACTAATAGTAAGAGGACAGATTAAGTAAGTAAGTAAGACGCACAGTTTTACTAACCAATGCAGTGGTTCAGGTTTAGTCCAAGCAGTAGTGAGGAGCAGCTGGCCGAGTGGCTAGAATGTCAGATTTTCCTTCGGAAGACCCTGGTTCGAATCCTTGGTAAGGTGTGGAGTTTTTTCTGTCGGGGGCAAAAAGAAAACTAACCTGCACAGTTCGTGGCAACTGCACTAGCCAGGTGGCCTTTAATTCATCAGGCTCAAAACCCCGCGCCATACACTGCAAGGTACTATATTGGCAGTAAGTGACAGTTTGACAGTAGTGGGAGTCTTGTTTCAAATCAGCATAGCTTGAAGGTTGACACAGTTCTTTAAATGTGTATCACATAATTATTGTCCATATCATCCATCGAGTGCCAGCCAGGTTGTCATGAAAAATAAAAATAATCTTTCCAGTTGTCACAGTGTTCTCCATTGCCTTTCTTCTCATTACATGACCGAAGAAAGCTGTTTGTCTCTTTCTTATTGTTGTATATAGTGTTTTAGTTTCATTAGCCTCTTTCAGGAGGAGCGGCTGGCAGAGTGGCTAGAACGCCGGAGTCCCGTTTGGGAGACCCGGGTTCGATCCCTCGGTAAGGTGTGGGATTTTTTTCTGTCGGGGGCAAAAAGAAAATTCTAACCTGCACAGTTCACGGCGACTGCACTAGCCAGGTGGTCTTAATTCCTCAGGCTCAAAAACCCCTCTGACATACACCGCAAGGTACTATATTGGCAGTAAATGACAGTTTTTATGACAACCTCTATCAGGCAATCGTTGTTAGTTACTCTGGCAGTCTAAGGAATTCACAGCAATGGTCTCAGGAACCATATCTCTGTTGATTCCAAGTTCTTCCTAATTTGTTCATTTACATTCCAAGATTCGCTGCCATACAGCAAAACTGGTTCTATATAGCACTTCAGAACTCGCTTTCTTACATTCAATGATAGTGACTTATTGCATAATATACTCTTCATTTTCTTAAATGCAGCTTTTTCTAGCCCAATTCTGCTCTTAATCTATGTTGTAAACTATCCATCTGATGTTATAATTGCCCCATGGTATTTAAAATTATCAACTTGGTTAAGAATTGTCCCTTCTGTTTCCATTTCACATTTTAATGTCACCTATTTCTTTGATATCACCATTGTTACTGGTTTCTTGCTATTCAAGGTGAGTCCTTTCCTGGCATTCTATGTTACTACAATGTCCAACAATTGTTGTAGGCTTGCATTATCCACCACCAATACTGTGTCATCTGCATAGCGTATATTATATTATAACCTCCGATTAGTATTCTCAGCTTCTCTTTGATCTCTCTCATTATTACTTCGCTATATAGGGAGAAGAGATCGGGTGACAAGACACACCCCTGTCGTACTCTTAGCTTTATTTGTTCATAATTGCCCTCTTTATTTCCCATTTTAATTGCTGCTACTTGGTTCCAGTATATAGTCTTTATTATTCTGAGATCTTTCCAATCACTGTCAGTATCTTCCATTTTAATCAGTTCATCATGTTTTACTTTATCAAATGCTTTAGTATAACCTATGAAGCACAAATATATGTCTCTCTGTGTTTCTATCGACCTTTCTATTAGTGTCCGTAATGTATAAATTGCATTGTTTGTTCTGTTTCCTTCCACAAATCCAAACTAATTATTCAATTCACCAATTTCCATTTTTGTTTTCTTTCTTATTCTTCTCATTATAATTATGATTAGAAGCTTAGTGACATGGTTTATGAGGTTAATTGTATGAAAATATTCACATTCAATTGCTCCTGGTCTTTTTTTGGTATAGCTATAAATACATATTTCAGCATATTGCTTGGTTAATTTCACAAAATAGTATGAGACTTGAAAACACATGTATAAGAAGTTTAATTACAGAGGTGAATAATATGGGAAGAACCTAGACAAGGTTGCAGGAGATAGGAAAAGATACGATGACTTGGCATGAGGGCTTATGCTGCAATGGAAGACAAAGGGCAAAAGAAGAAGAAGAGGAAAGTGGTATACCCAATATCCTTCAAGGTGTGCAAAAGAGTTGTTTAGATGTTTACCAACTACCAAATAGGCGGGGTGGGGGAAGGGGTGTTTACCAGATAGTTTACAGCTTTCTAGCAATTCTCTGGGAAGGAATGCTAGAATGTTAGTGAGAAATGAAATTGGCCACCCAACCTGAATCTGTGACCTAGAACATGTGAAAGCCTAACACTTCACACCCATAAGGCAGAAATAAGTGCAGAAGAACAGATAGATCAGCACGGCCTGGAGAAAATGGTGCTGCAGGGAGTGATCAGAGGATCCGGCCGACACTCAGGACTCAGAGGAAAGGCCAGACGGATGCATGTCTATTGAATCGGATGTATCCATATGCTGTCTCAGTACAATAACTTGCTCATTGCTACCCAATAGATAATTATCCAGGACGAGAGGGCAGACAGATTGGCTGGGTCTGCATCATATTTGTGGGGTATTGGTGCATGATAAGGCAGATGTGGTCGGGATCCTTTGGAATCGTGTGTATAGTGCAGAAAAATTCTAGATTATAAAATGGCTTGGCGAGAATTGTGGTACAGGGAATGACAGGAAGATCTGGCCAAAACTCAGGACTCGGAGAAACAGCCAGACGGACACATAATCTAACTGGTACTGGTACCATTAGTGTTGGGACTTTTTGCTGGCTGTTGAAGATGACAGAGCATGTATGGGAATGTGTCAAGTGCTGTGATGTCTGTATTTGACTCAACTCAACGGTTAAGGCAGTTTAAAAAAAAAAACAAGACCTGTTGATCTAGTTTCATGACATGGTTTTATTCTTATCTGGGTCATGTGTTTGTTGATTCATTTTTCCAGGTCAGATGTCTGGGTTTATCAGTCTACAAGAGATATTTTTGTGTACATATCTGCTTAAAGATTTCCTCACTATCATCATCATTATTAACATCACCATCAATGCACACGGTATATGATGATATCATTGATTCTTCTTTTCTCTGTTGTTGTTTTTTTTATTCAGAAGGGCCGATTATAAAGCTTGAAAAACATTTGGTTATCCTTAATTTTTCAGCCATCATGTTTGTTTTAATCAATGTTTATTAGTAGATGTGTAGAAAGCTTAAGCAGCTGAACAACAAATAATAATATAAGAAACATTAAATATTCATTCAGATAGCAGATGATAGAGGATTGGTGAGTCACAAACAGCAATGTCTTATCAGGGAAGAAAAAAAAAGTTTATATAATTTTTTGTTGATACCTTACATTTAATTCAAAGAAATAAAGATCCTGTAGTGTCTAGGAAATGTTTCAGGATCACCTACTTCCTTCTTTGTTATCTTTGCAATTTATAACCTGTTCCTGTGTTAGGTGCATACCTTACCCAATTTATTTTTAAGAGTAGTCGCCCCTGTGTTATTGCTGACTCATGATAAGGTCATGTAACTGAAAACAAGATTATGAGATGAAAGATAATCTACTAGATGGGCTGCAGTCTGTAGTAGTTAGAGATGGGCTGCAGTCTGTAGTAGTTAGAGATGGGCTGCAGTCTGTAGTAGTTAGAGATGGGCTGCAGTCTGTAGTAGTTAGAGAATTTGCTTGCTGGGACAGTGAATAGTAGTCAGAGCAGTGGTTCTCAACCGATGGCGAATCCCCCCCCATTTTATTGTTTCCAGGGGGGAAAATAAAGATTATTTCTAGATTGTGTTAATACAAGAACCAATTGCTTGATATTGTTTTTCCCTTCTTACTTTACGGTTCTGTACGTATCACCCTTCTGAAATTCATTTTATAACGTAAGTAGATCCGCAAATCACATTTTATGTAGATGTCTAGACTTGTTTTAGTATGTGCTATTAAATTTAGCTTCAATTATTACGTATACTGTGTAGGGGCAGGGGGAAATTTTTAGGGAGGAAATGCAGGGGGGGGGGGGATGATCTAAAAATATTGTGAGGGGGGGGGGGAGAATGACGTCCTAAAAATATGGTGAGGTGGGGAATCATGTCCTAAAAATATGGTGAAGGGGGGCATGGGCCAAAAAAGGTTGAGAACCACTGAGTTAGAGCATTTGCTTGCCTGGGCAATGAGTAGTAGTTAGAGCATATGCTTGCCTTGGCAATGGGTAGTAGTTAGAGCATTTGCTTGCCAGGACAGTGGTTCGGGTTCACACCCTAGCAGTGACTGGATTCATTTTTTATGACCAGCATGGGTTAGAGGTCGACCTAGCCTCATAAAATCATCATGTGCCACGCTGAAAGACCTTCATGGTTTGCCATCTCATACAATCACCAGTCTTAGAGCAGGCCTGTGTTCTTCTATGCCCATGCAATCAGGTTCACATGGGGCATACATATTTGTGGGAGATTTGATGATTTGACTTCTTCTTCTGCGTTCATCCGGAGTCTTTTTTTTATGTGATTGCGTTGTGCCTGTTTACAGCGAGCTGCGATACTGTGCCTTTAGACCGACATATCCGACTTCTGCGGGCATTTGTTGCCCAGGTTAACCTTCCCGGGGGTTCAGACTTTCCATGTAATGGATTTGCTATCCAAGCAATATTCCATTTCATGCCACTGGGACGCTTTTTCCACCTTTGATGATGCCCACACAATGAGCTTTTGATATGGACTTTCCACGTAATGGATTTTCTAGCCAAGCAATATTCCATTTCATGCCACTGGGACACTTTTGTCACGACATATATGTGGCATGAATTGTGGCAGGCTAAGATCTTCTTCATGCACCTTTATATGTCAACCTGAATATAGGTAAAGAAAGCTGCAGTCAATTTGAGCTTGTTGATATCTCCATAGAGCTTGTCCTCACATGAAGCAGGAGTGGACCAAAATATCTTTATCTGTTCTGCATATATTGGGCACTGCTGCATGAAATGTCCAGCTGTAATTTTACCAGTTCCACATTTACATTCATCAGAATCTCCTATCTTTGGTTTATTGAGCAAGTCATATTTCAGCCTGTTATGTCCTGTGTGGAGTCTGAAGATTGCTACTTGTTCACTTTGGTCGAGTTTGTAATATGCATCATCTTTCTGGTGGCCTGGATACTCCGATTCCTATTTGGTTCTATAAGTGCTTTTTATAAACCTTTTTTTCCTCATTATAGGTTTTGTCTATGTCAGGCCGAGGTAGTTGTCCTCTCTCTTTTGCCAGTCTGTCAGCCTCTTCATTTCCAGGTATACTGCAATGTGATGGGATCCACTGTATTACAACTTTTTTGCATTTCTGACGTAGTCCATAGAGTGCTGCTCTTAGGTCTGCTAGTTCTGTGCTGTTTTTGCTCTTCAGTATTGAGACAGCTGACTTTGCATCTGTGAAGATAGCTATTTGCTTCTATTTATTTTCCTCCATCATGAGCATTTCCACTGCAGTTTACAAAGCCTCTACCTCTGCTTTGAAGTTATTTGAGAATTTTCCAGTTGCCACTGACTGTGTTGTTTTCACTCCAATTTTTAAATTTAGAATTCCTGCTCCTCCATTTTCTATTGAATTTTTGGCTGATCTATCATGCATGGGTCCAATTGCTACTTGGGTAGTGTTCTTTTATTTAGTTTAGGGCTATTTGTCTTCTTCTGTTTCATTCTGAGTGTTCTTTTTCTCAATACCAGGAATGTTTTCTACCATCTCCAGTTGATGCTGTCTCCATGCTGGGAACTTGTGTGCATTGTAAATGGGTTTGACTGTTGATATGTTAGGTATAGGATCTGCTCTAATCTTTGTTTTGCAGTCTCTACAAAGTTGCTACGCTTCTGTCTTCCCTTTCCAAAACCATTAAACCTTTTATACATGGGGTGGTCTGTCAATCTTCTAAATTTTTCTGCTTGTTGCTGGGCTCTGCTATCTCTTCTATCCTGCATTGATTGTAAACAAGTGATCTTTTCTAATTCATTTATAGGCGTTGTCTTCAGGCTTTGCATTGCTCATGTTTGATTTTTCTCAACTTGTGTCTTCTGTGTCAGGCGACGATCAAAGGTGACTCCTAGATAGTTTGGATTTTCTTCATGGCGCAATATTTTTCCATTCAATACCAGCTACCAGCTTTGATGATTTGACTGCACAAAGGTGCACATATTTGTGGGAGATTTGATGATTTGATTGCACAGAGGTATACACATTTGTGGGAGAATTAGTGGCTACTAGATGAGTCAGGCGCACAGAGGCATTCATTATTGTGGGATGCCTTGGATTATCTAAGTTCACAGGGCTATTCATTTTTGTGGGACACTTGATGATTCTAGCGCACAAGGGCATACATATATGTGGGAAACTTGATGATTTGAATGCTCAGGGGCACACATCTTTGAGGGAGGCTTAATGAGTCAGGTTCACGTGGGGAATTCATCTTTGTATGAGGCCTTTATGATTCAGAGTAGGTGTATTGGTGTAACAAGTAGGATGTTACACTGACAATGGCTGTCGGACAAGGGTTTGATGCCAGCTCTCATCATTTGCTACTGGAGGGGAAGTCTGGCCTCCTATTCCTCTGTACACTTAGCCCTACAAATTTGTAATGGCCGCATCACTTCACATAACCACATCAGGTTTCTGCTACAAGACTTTTTTAATGAATCAGGTTCAAAGAGGCATCCATTTTTGTAGGAGATCTTGATGTGTTGTGTCCAGTTGGGCATCCATTTTTGTGGGAGATCTTGATGCTTTATTTCCACATGGGCATCCATTTTTGTGGGAGATCTTGATGCTTTATGTCCACATTGGCATTCATTTTTATGGGAGATCTTGATGCTTTATGTCCACATGGGCATCCATTTTTGTGGGAGATCTTGATGCTTTCTGTCCACATGGGCATCCATTTTTTGTGGGGGATCTTGATGCTTTATGTCCACAAGGGCATTCATTTTTATGAGATGCAATGAAGATTCAGGTGAGCAAGTAGCTGATAGTTTATGAAAACGGTTGAAGGAGTCAACATGGCAGAATGGATAAGAGCGTTCGCTTTAAACTTCTCACATGCTGATGCTGAGGTAGTGGGTTCTAAGTTGGACTAAAATGTTGACTTCTTGTCCTTTACATGGGGATGTAAATTACAAATACATCAGAAGTCAATGTGGGTTCACCTGATGGTGGGAGACAATGTAATAGGTAAAGCTAATCCACACACAAAAATCAGTCTAGTACGCTAGAAATAATAGCACATGTATGAACTACACTTAAATTCAAAGAGAACAAACACACACAAAAAAGCATGAAACTGTGAGCAGCAAACAGCCTAACAAACTAAGACCTGAAATGCACAAAATACCATAGTAAATCAGCAACAGGAGTTAAAAGTCTGTTTTCCAGAGGCAGCCCCAGACGTCCCAGTGTTTCTGAGGCTTGTGAGGAAAGGGGAGACCGTTGATGAATTAGAAGCTAACATCAACATTAGCAAGACCACGCTGGAGGTGAGTCATTGATGATGTGCTTCAAGTCTGTTTTAGTTAATGATATCTGTGAATACACATAGTGATGTGAAATGTTGTTCATGGCTAGAGTTGAAATAGGTGAAATATTGTTGTAGATAGCTTGAGCTGAAATAGGTGAAATGGTGTTGCTAGAGCTGGAATATGTGAGATGTTGTTGTTCATAGCTAGATTTGAAATAGGTGAGATGATGTTGTCGATAGCTAGAGCTGAAATAGATGAAATGGTGTTGCTAGAACTGAAATATGTGAGATGTTGTTGTTCATAGCTAGAGCTGAAATAGGTGAAATATTGTTGTAGATAGCTAGAGTTGAAATAGGTGAGATGATGTTGTTGATTGCTAGAACTGAAATAGATGAAATGGTGTTGCTAGAACTGAAATATGTGAGATGTTGTTGTTCATAGCTAGAGCTGAAATAGGTGAAATATTGTTGTAGATAGCTAGAGTTGAAATAGGTGAAATGTTGTACATAGCTAGAGCTTAAATAGGTGAAATGGTGTTGCTAGAACTGAAATATGTGAGATGTTGTTGTTCATAGCTAGAGTTGAAATAGGTGAAGTATTGTTGTAGATAGCTAAAGTTGAAATAGGTGAAATGTTGTTGTTCATAGCTAGAGCTGAAATAGGTGAAATGGTGTTGCTAGAACTGAAATATGTGAGATGTTGTTGTTCATAGCTAGAGTTGAAATAGGTGAGATGATGTTGTTGATTGCTAGAACTGAAATAGATGAAATGGTGTTGCTAGAACTGAAATATGTGAGATGTTGTTGTTCATAGCTAGAGTTGAAATAGGTGAGATGATGTTGTTGATTGCTAGAACTGAAATAGATGAAATGGTGTTGCTAGAACTGAAATATGTGAGATGTTGTTGTTCATAGCTAGAGTTGAAATAGGTGAGATGATGTTGTTGATTGCTAGAACTGAAATAGATGAAATGGTGTTGCTAGAACTGAAATAGGTGAGATGATGTTGTTGATTGCTAGAACTGAAATAGATGAAATGGTGTTGCTAGAGTTGAAATAGGTGAGATGATGTTGTTGATTGCTAGAACTGAAATAGATGAAATGGTGTTACTAGAACTGAAATATGTGAGATGTTGTTGTTCATAGCTAGAGTTGAAATAGGTGAGATGATATTGTTGATTGCTAGAACTGAAATAGATGAAATGGTGTTGCTAGAACTGAAATATGTGAGATGTTGTTGTTCATAGCTAGAGTTGAAATAGGTGAGATGATGTTGTTGATTGCTAGAACTGAAATAGATGAAATGGTGTTGCTAGAACTGAAATAGGTGAGATGATGTTGTTGATTGCTAGAACTGAAATAGATGAAATGGTGTTGCTAGAACTGAAATAGATGAAATGATGTTGTTCATATTAGAGCTGCAGTAGGTGAAATGTTGTTCGTAACTAGAGTTGAAATAGGTGAAATATTGTTGTAGCTGAAATTTGTGAGATGTTCATATTGTGACTGAAAAATGTGACATTTTGTTCATAGCTAGAGCTGAAATAGGTGAAAAGCTTTTGCCCATAGCTAGAGCTGAAATAGGTGAAATGGTGTTGTTCATAGCTAGAGCTGAAATAGGTGAAATGGTGTTATTCATAGCTAGAGTTGAAGTAGATGAGATGTTATTGTTTATAGTTAGTGTTGAAATAGGTGAAATGTTGTTTGTAGCTAGAGTTGAAATAAGTGAAATGTTATTATTGTTGTAGCTGAAATATGTGAAATGTTTGTAACTAGAGTTGAAATAGGTGAAATAGCATTGCTAGAATTGAAATATGTTAAGTATTGTTTATATTACAGCTGAACTAGGTGAAATGTTGTTGTTCATAGATGGAGCTGAAATATGTGAAATGTTGTTGTCCATAGCTAGAGCTGAAATATGTGAAATGTCCATATCTAGAGCTGAAATATGTGAAATATCACCTTTTATTGCTCACAGATATCTGCATAAGTGCACCAATCTCCTCCCATATATCACACACAGATATCTCCATAAGTGCTTCAATCTCCTCCCATAGATCACACAAGGAGAATATCAGCACAGTGCATGAACTCCATAGCACAGCAAGGATGCAAGTGTGTGTATGACAGAATGACAATGCTATAAGTCTTTTGTTGGTAGCTTTTCTAATTTAGGTTTGCCTGTTCAGCCTGCTATTTGTGATTTTCAACTGACCAGGAGCTTTTAACATGCTAATAGTGTACATGGGTCCCATAAGTTTTTTGCCCTTGTCTGAGAAGGCTAGATTCCAATCCACTACCCCAAGATCACAGAGTTGAGTTGAGTCCAGAACTGACATCACAACATTCAGGATATTCCCATATGTGCTCCGTCCTCATCTTCAGTGGCCAGCGAAGAGTCCCAATGCTAATGATACCAGTCTGATTATGTGTCCGTCTGGCCTGTCCTCGGAGTCCTGAGTTTCGGACAGATAAGATCACAGAGGAGTTGACCATTCTTTTTTCTTAGTTTGTGAAAATACAAATGTTTTTTTTTTTTTTGGTTTTTCATGCTTTGAACTCACACGTAGTCCATATGGCTACTACTTCTGGATTGATGTTTGCACGTGGATTAGCTTTCCCTGTTACCAGTGTCCCTTACCATCAGGCAAACCCACCCTGATTTCAAAGGTACTTGTAATTTACATCCCCTAGTCAAGGACGAGAAGTCAACATTTTAGTCTAACTAGCCGGTGCAGGGGTTGAACACACCACCTCGGTATCAGCACACCGGAAGTTGAAGAACAAGCGCTCTTATCCATTTGGCCATGCTGATCTCTGGTGAATGTGTTGTGACAACAGGAAAGTTCGAGGAGAAGAGAGGCAGTTGCAATCTCAGTTTGCTTATGGTTTATTCTGGTATCCATAAAATGAACTCTTGTTTCAGAAAATGTTTAAACGGCTGTGTTTGTATTCTTTCCTTCATCATTCAGCTCAAGCAGTCGTTGTCAAAACCCCTACAGATAGAAGTTGACCACCTAGAGGTCTGGAAGGACAGCGTCCAGCTGCAGGACAATGTCATACTCATGGAATACGAGATATCAGCTGATGATTTCCTGGACATCGTAGACAACACTCCGTAGGGACAGTTCATGCTGGTTAAGCTAGGCACTTCAAGACATTTTTTTTTGGTTTTTGTTTTCCCTGTGCAGCAGAGGTTTCAAAGCTTGTTAGATAGAACATTGTTTTGTTGTTATTTTCCCTGTGCAACAGAGGTTCCCAAGCTTGTTAGATAGGACATATATATATTTCATATTTCAGCTCTAGCTATGAACAACAACATCTCACATATTTCAGTTCTAGCAACACCATTTCACCTATCTCAGCTCTATCTATCAACAACAACATCTCACCTATTTCAGTTCTAGCAACACCATTTCAACTCTAGCTATCAGGTCTTATTTTGTTTTCCTATGCAACAGAGGTTCCCAAGCTTGTTTTGTTTTCTCTGTGAAGCAGAGGTTCCCAAGCTTGTTAGAACATTGTGTTTTTTATTGTTTTCTCTGTGCAGCAGAGGTTCCCAATCTTCTTGTCTTGACTTGACAATAATTTGTTACAGTGTGCTTCAAATATAGGCATAATAACCACTCAATAGCACAAAGCCTGGTCTGAATTGTGTTTGTATTCTTTCCTTCATCATTCAGTTCAAGCGGTTATTATCAGAACGCCTACTGATAGAAGTTGACCACCTAGAGGTCTGGAAGGACAGTGTCCGGCTACAGGACAATGTCATACTAATGGACTACGAGATATCAACTGATGATTTCCTGGACATCGTAGACAAAACTCCACAGGGACAGTTAAGTTCATGCTAGTTTAATTCAGCTAGGAACTTCAAGACATTGGTTATTTTTGGTTGTTTTTCCCTGTGCAGCAGAGGTTCCCAAGTTTGCTAGATATGGCAGTGATTCCCCCCCCCCCCCCCCCCCTGTGAAGCAGGGGTTCCAAATCTTGTTAGATAGGACATTGTTTTTTTTTGGGGGGGGGGGGGGGGGGGGTTGTTTTCCCTGTGCAGCAGAGGTTCCCAAGTTTGTAAGGCAGGGCGTTGTTTTTGTGCATGTGTTGTTTTCCCTGTGCATCAGAGGTCCCCAAGCTTGCATTTTGATATGAAATCTAGGTTGATGATTGTATTCTGTCCCGTGGGATTTGTTTATTTATAAGAAGTATGTTCAGAGTATTGGGTTTTGCCTGAGGATTACTTTCATTGCATACAGATATCTCCATAAGTGCTCCAGGCTCCTTCCATATATCACACAAGGGGAATCACAGCACAGCGCACAAACTCTGTAGGACTTAAATGTGTGCATTCACATGCTGTAAATATTCTTTTCTTGGTAGGTGTTCTAATTTTGGAATTTAGCCTAGGCAGCAGCATATTCGATCTGTTCTTTCAAATTTCTAGCTGTGAAAGGAGTGATAGCATGTGCAACTTAACTAGTCATCCTTCGGTAGTAAAAACAATTGACTCCTTGCTGTGCTTTGTCCTTTTTCTTCCTTTTCATTTTTTTACCTGAAAAGAATATTTGGTGTGTCATTTCTGTTGACAGTAAATCTGAAAAATTTACACTTTTCTGGCCAATGCAGATGACTTCAGCACCGCATTTTCTTAAGAACTGGACTTTTTCTCAACACATATTTTTACCCTCGTCTGAGAAGACTTCACCTCTGTTCAGCTACCCATAATTCAGTGGCGAGTGTGATAGTGGCTTGCTGTGTTATGAGTATATAATTTTAAGATTGATTGAAATCTGGCACTTCTAAATTTTGAGGCAGATGTCGTACCTGATAACATAGAATATAATACTTTGTCATTTGGCCATACCGTCTCTGTGGCAACGGGGTTACAGACACTGTTCGTGATCCTGCATACCTGCGTTAGAAACAGCTGCGTGCGATTTGGCAGCAGACTGTGTTGTGTTGGTTTTTTACGAAATGGTATGGGTGCCGGTTGTTCAGAAAGCAATGGCAAACTACTGAACGTAAACTTGCCAAGAAATCATAACAGCAAAAAATGCTGGTGTTGACTGCTACGTCCTGTAAAGTATATGCAACTAACTTTTTAACATTTGGCCATAACATAGAGCTACATTACTTTGTTATTTGACCGCAAAACAGAGCTCAGTTACTTTGTAATAAGGTTATAACATAACACAATTACTTTATGATATGATTATAACAGAACACAAATACTGTGTAATTTGGTCAT
Organism: Cepaea hortensis; assembly: GCA_963921405.1. Taxonomy (NCBI): domain Eukaryota; kingdom Metazoa; phylum Mollusca; class Gastropoda; order Stylommatophora; family Helicidae; genus Cepaea; species Cepaea hortensis. The sequence continues at coordinate 74,325,096 of OY992891.1, read as the reverse complement.
AACATTGAATACAATTACTTTGTAAACACATTGTATTCCCTTTGTGAATTTAAAAACAGAAGCCATAAACAATATGTTGCACCATTTATTGCCTGGCATATTTCACTGCATCTCATCAGGTGCATACTGCAGAGTTACATATCATGTGAAGTGAATAAATGTATTATGCTTACGCTGAAATACTTAAAACACATTGTCACTTATATTGTTCAAATGTGGGGAATTTGTTATCCTCATGTTAATGACAAATTTAAAACGAAGTCTTTCTGTCTGCACAAAATTAATTGAAATATTCTTCTGGCTAGAGCCTCTGTATAATTTGAACTATCGTTTATTGTTTGCCGAAAGAAGCCAGGCAGTATACTGACAAGGGTACAGTAAATACTGTGTATTTCTTGAGAATTTTAATGGGGTGGTCGATAGAAGTAAATAAAGACCTACATCTTTGCTTCACTGTCTACACAAAGGCTTTCAATAAAGTAAGACATATCAACATGATAAAGATGCTTGCAGATCTAGAGATGGATTGGGAATGTCCGTTAAAATAATATTATGGAAACCAAAAGTTGCCACTAAAATTGATAATGAAGTAGGTCAATATCGGTCAGTTAAAAGAGGTATATCTTGAGGGATGCGTACGCTCTCTAGATGGTTTTCCCTGTACAGTAAAAATATTGTGAGAAATACAGAGGATATGAGAGGAATTTTCATTGTAGGACATAACATCACTAACATAAGATATGCAGATGATACAGTATTGATTGCATACAATGAACATGATCTGTGACATCTAGTAGATGCAGTTATTGTACACAATGAACAGCTAGGATTAGAATTAAATTGTAAGAAAACAGTTTATGGTTGTCTATAAGAAGAAAGAAATACCACAATGTAATATACGGGTATTCTTAAACAACTTAATCGGTACAACAATCTCGTAACAGTCATAACATCTAATGGAAGGTGCCTTGAAGAGGTTAGAAAAAGAATCGCTATGGCAAAAGTAACTTTATGAGAGATGGAAAATTACTTTGTAATTTGGTCATAATTTGGATAGCAATTACTGAGGAACGAACGAAAATCTTTCGAGGAGTGTCAGACTGAGTGGCTAGAACTCCGGGCTGCCAATCGGGAGACCTGGATTTGAATCCTTGGTAAGGTGATGGATTTTTTTTTATTATGGGGAAAAAAGAAAATCATAACCCCCACAATTCGCGGCGCCTTGCACTAACCAGGTGGCCTAAATTCCTCAGGCACAAGACATCCCTTCCCCTACATCGCAAGGGACTATAGGCAGCCATGACAGTCTTTTAAAATCTTGTGGACATAAATTTAAACATAATTTCTTTGTAATTTGATCACAAAGTTTCCAGATAATATAAAACAATTATGGTATATGAAAGCAAAATTCAGTTACAAAAAATATATAATGGTTGATGCCGTCTCCAAACATTTGTCTTCGAATTCTGCTACATCTGCTATCTCTCTTGTCCCATCTCAGTGTAGCTTGGGAACCATTGCTGCTGGGAAAGCCGCTACTTATACTTTAATGTATAGGTATTGTTATACTTGTTAACTTTGTGAACCAGTTACTTTGGTTATGTGTGGCTCTGGGTGTTTATTTTTTTATTGTTTTGATGAAGCACTTTTTTTTCCACTTCACACAATTTTAGATTACGCTTACTTTGATAATCTGTGCATCTTGAGTGTTTTTTCTTTCTTATTTTTTTTTTAAATGCTCGCTCGCTTTGAACTCAAGCGTAGTCCATACACACTATTTTTACAGTAGTGATGGACTGAGTTTTGCATGTGGGTTAGCTTTCCCTATTAACAGTGTCCCTCGCCATCAGGAGAACCCACTCTGACTTCAGAGATACTTGTAATTAACGTCCCCAAGTCAAGACGACAAGTCAACATTTTAGTCCAGTTGTCCGGTGTAGGGGGTGAACCGCTAACCTCGGCGTCAGCACACCGGATGTTTAAAAACACTGTTCTTATCTATTCGGCCATGCGGACCTGCGTCTTTATTATTTTTGTTTTGGAATTATTTTTGTTTGGTGCATTTTTCGATTACGCTAAAATGGCGGTAATTGAAATGTTAATCGTGATATATCTTATAAGTGAGTTGCAAAATATTGTGACCTAGGTTTTTTTTAAGTTTTTCTATTTTCAAATGATGAAAGCTTCGCAAAAGTGGTATTTAGTTTGTGCCTTAAAATATGAGAGATGTGGAAGTGTAGTCTCTAGACTTTGACCTCCTAGCCCGGTGATCCTTGGTTTGAATTTGATTCAGGACAGGTTTTTTAAAATGACCCAGGCTGCCAGGTTATCCCAACCTAAGATGGGTACCGGGAAATGTCTTGGGAAATAAAAGATGCCCAGCATGATGCTGACCACATCACCCAGCGAGGGCCAGTTGGTCTGTACAAATATGGGTCTAGCACCAAATGCCCAGTGCTCTTTAATGTGTGTAAAATGTTTCTTTACTTTTTATTTAAAATATAGGATGTATTTTTTATGACTGTGGTTTTTTAAAATATAGCCGTTCCAAGTTTTGTATTCGCCCTCTGTAAAGTTCATGCAATATAAAAGGTAAATACAAAACTTTGAATGGCAATATTTTCAAAAACCCCAGTCATTAAAAATACACCCTGTATATAGTTCTGTGGGAATTGTCGACATTCTTACATATTTTAATTCTCCTCTTTCTCTCCCATTGTCAAATGAATGGTGTGAACATAAACAGTGCATATTCTGATGTGCGCGCATGCACGCGCACATGCACACGCGCGCGCCCACACACACACGTGTACGTATAAACACATAATACCTACATACATTCATACACACATACACTAATTACACAAACTAGCAGTTATACACCACTCAATAACTCACAAATACACAGTGCCTCGCATACACATATAACCACCCACCCGCTCATAACCACAAACAAACTAAGAAACATTTACTCATACACACATTCTCTCTCTCTCTTTCTCTCTCTCTCTCTCTCTCTCTCTCTCTCTCTCTCTCTCTCTCTCTCTCTCTCTCTCTCTCTCTCTCTCTCTCTCTCTCTCTCTCTCTCTCTCTCTCTCGCTCACGCCCATATATTCTCATTCATATATCAAACAAAGCACACACATACTGTGGTTAAGCTATAACTACATCATGCTACAGCATCATAAACTGAGATTACACCCAGGATGGCCAATGTTTTCTCCACAAGTTTTAAATATTTCTTTTTCAGCACATTCCGACCCAATACCCTTAGGGAAATAAAAGATATAAATATAATAACAATAAAACATAATATGAAATAATGCAGCTTTACAGAACACAGTTACAAAAAACATAGTTTTAATGTAGTTGCAATGTTTTCTGTTATGTCCTGTAAGGCTGCATTACTTTGTATTACTTTATATTGTTTGCATTTCCACAGCTGTACCACAGTTCCACTAATTGTATTCATACTATAAATATAATCATACTGATTAGTTGAAGTATGTAGAACTTCTGTTTCTGTGGCAACTGAGTTATCGCTGTAGAAAGATGAACTCTATTGCAGCACCTGTAGTTATTTAGCTGCATATACTTTACAAGACGTCGCAGTCAACCCCAGCATCTTTTGGCTGTTTGTGATTTCTTGGCAAGTTTACGTTCAGTAGTTTGCCATTGCTTTCTGAACGACCGGAGCTCATACAATTTTATGAAAACTAACACAAGGCGGACTAATGCCAGATGGCCCTGAGCTGTGTTTCAAACATGGTAAACAGGATTACTAATTGCAACCCCCGTCTCCACATTGCCAGCTTACCTGGGCCCATAAGTAAGACGTAAAGACCCTTTTACGTGACTTTCATTGGTCATATGATGCCAGACCCATATTTTAATAGACCAATCAGCACTCATTGGGTGAAGTATCACCCTTGCTGCCTTCACTTCCCAAGACAGTTTATAGAACAGTAACACTGTAACCTATTCTGCATGCTATACAATGTATTTTTAATGACTGGGGTTTTTGAAAATATTGCTATTCCAAGTTTTGTATTTACCCTCTGTGAACTCATGCAACATAAAAGGTAAATACAAAACTTGGAATGGCAATATTTTCGAAAACCCCACAGTCATTAAAAATACACCCTGTATAAGAGGTGACTAAAGAGGGTTGGTGTGAGATTGGCTACTTCAACCCATATACAACTTTAGCTGGAAACTGTAACCCTATCATGAACAAGCCTAAAAAGGGTTGTGTGTAAACTGGTTCATGGCAAATGCTCCATTGCGAGATAAAAGGCAGAGGAAGGGAAGACTGGACATAATGGTATAATAAACACCAAAATCATGAGAAACTTAAACATCCCAGAGTAGAGAAGGGTACACAACAAGAAAGACAACATTTTGGGCATTAGTTAATTATTTAAATCAATATCCCGTTTCTGATCTTTTCAGTTATTTCTACTTTCATGTTGATTCCAGATTTCAAATCAATTTTGCTAATTAACGACCCTTCCATTTCATTTCTAGTAGTTTTTATTTGTATATGAGAGTGATTTGTTTTCTGAATATATATATATATATATTAATTACTTATACACATTTAAGATTGTACTTTTTATCATATTAAGTTTGTGCCATAGCTTATTTCATTTTTGTTTCATGTGATTGATTTGATTTCCAGTGGAAAGATACCTTGATTGTTGATTGATTTACCTGTCAGAAAACACACAGATGAATGTATGGTTTTTGTATAATCCTGTATATGGTTTTTGTATAATGCTGTATATGGTTTTTGTATAATCCTGAAGATGTTCTCTATGCAAGTGTTTAGATGATGACATAGTAGAATTGAATTGAGATGTGACACTGGCTTACTGCCACAGCTCTTGGCTTACTGCCACAGCTCCTGGCTTACTGCCACAGCTCCTGGCTTACTGCCACAGCTCCTGGCTTACTGCCACTGCTCCTGGCTCAGTTACTAGCCCAGGAAAGATACATTCACATTTGTTTGATTAAGACAGTTAGTTACATATATGTATGCACTAACAGAACACACAATTAAAAGCTTGACGGATGAAACAAAATCATACAGGAACACACGAACGTTACATCCAAATACTTTATCAACAGAACAAAAACGAAACAATAAAAATATATACAAAATGAACAACACAAATTAGCACTTTCTCAAACGTTTATCCAATCCAGGAGGTGGGAAAACTAAAAAGCATACATACATGTATTGTTTGCTATAATTTGCTGGGGCTAATTCCTAGTTATGAGCATGTTATGAGGAGAAATCAACATGAAAACTAAGTCACAACTGGCAAACTTGATGTAAAAAGAGCAAAGATAAACACTTCAGTGACTTGGCCAAATGGAATAACCATGACAAGAACAAAAGCCTGACCCGAGTCTCTGGGGAGGTGGAGAATTGTGATTGTCCATGCTTATCTGGACATTGTCCATGCTTATTTGGACGGCACGATACATGATGATGACTTTATAGCCAGGTACTTAGATGGTAGTCATGGTGACACAATAGATGTGATGCTAGATTTCTACTACTTCATTTATGGTTCAGTTCCCAGCTGAGTTTTTTTTTTTTTCCAAGTTGCACAGGCCCAATATAAAGGGCTCTTTAAAAAAAAAAAAAAAAAAACCACCTTGAGGTTTGTTTGGTTATGGTGCTCTGGATCCAGCCCAGAGTTCATGTGTTCAAATCCCCACTCGAGGCAGGGATTGTAAAAACACAATTTTTAACTGGGCTTCCAATTCAAACCAGCAATGCTTTCTTTAATACCAATTTTTGTAATATTTTGTGTGTTTTCTGATACGATATTCTTCTTACAATATAACATCTAAATAAATGGGATCATTCTTAAATATATGAATTGTTTTGACTATCTTGGAGTAACCACAATGGATGATAGATGCTATTCAAAACAATGTACAGTATTCCCTTAGTGAATTGGTGACAATATGTTGGTGGTGAGATGCAGCAAAATATGCCAGGCAATAAATCGTGCAACATGTTGTTTGTGACTTCTGTGTTTACATAAATGCTATGTAAAGATTAGAACACGAATTAGCTCTCTGCAAGATGGAAAACATGTTCACACACAAAATAAAAAGTTGTCAGTTGCTGTGAGGTTACTGGGTCGGCAAGTGAGCGTCTAGCCACTGTACTTTCGCCTCTCTTGGTAACTTTATGTAATCATTTCTTTGATTTGGGAATGGTGCAGCAAGGAGTGACGAGAGGATCTGGCCAATACTCAGTGCCAAACAAAAATTAGGTTTTGACCCCAAAAAAATGGATGAGAGAAAATGGGAAGTAGGGGTGTATCACGGGTATGATTTAAAAGTTGTTAGCATGGTAGTCGACATGTTGAATTATATATCAAATTAAAGGGGGTTGTATAAAAAAAAACTACAGTATTCATATGTTAACAATAGTTTGATTTATAAGCCCATGGCTGTTATGGACAGTTTGAATAAGACGATTTATCATCCCATGGCATTTAATCAGTTAATCAGATTGCAATTGGTACCATTAGTATTGGGGTTCTTCGCTGGTTGTTGAAAATTGGGACAGATCACATATGGGAATGTCTGGAGTGCTGTGATGTCGGTTCTTGACTCATTTCAACTCATGGCCTTATAGGCAACATGGACAACAAAAGGTGGACTAAAAGAAGCTTAACATACAAACCGAACAAACGTCTACTGATTCAGCAAGATGCAGAAACAGAACTGCCATAAAGACGGAGGGTGGGGTGTTCAGGATTCAGTACAGCCAACATTCAATAAGGAGATGGCACTTTGCTCACTGATTTATTTCATTGGTGTTTTTGTAACCCGTGTAATGAGAAATGGTTGGCCACATAGGCCCAATGGATGGAGAACACAATCTCCTGCAATTGGAGATTTATCCTCATGTCATTCTGTTGGTATACCAACACACTGAACACTACGACATCATGACCACTGAACCTTGAAAGCAAAATATAACCCGACAGGGGTGTAAAGTGACGACACATCACATTTACTAGGTCACAGCAGTGTGAGGTAAGGTGAATAACTCTTCAAAGAAATAATAATGTTTGCTTTACCAGGGTTTACTTACACCAGATAGATAAAGATGTTTGTTTTATCAGAGTTCATTTACTTTACTTACACCAGACATACATATATTTGCTTTACTTACACCAGGCATAAATATGTTTGCTTTACTTACACCAGACAAAAATTATTTGCTTTATTTACACCAGACATCAATATGTTTTCTTTACTTACACCAGACATAAATATACTTGCTTTACTTACACCAGATATCAATATGTTTGCTTTACTTACACCAGACATAAATATATTTGCTTTACTTACACCAGAAAAATATATTTGTTTTACTTATACCAGACATAAATATATTTGTTTTACTGGCTTCACTTACTTTACTTATACCAGATGGTAAAATAGTTTGGTTTACCAGGGTTTACTTTACTTAATCAATCAATCAATCATGTGCTATGCCGGAAAGCATGGGTGGTCATGACTCGCCATTTAAATTAAAATTAATTAATTTAAATTTAAATCACTTTACTTAATACTAGACATACATATATTTGCTTTACTTACACCAGGCATAAATATATTTACTTTACAAGGTTCATTTACTGCGCTTATACCACTACTTTACTTTCACCAGATGGATAAAAATGTGTACTTTACTAGGGTCTACATACTTTACCTACACTAAAAATTGTTTGCATATCCTTTACAGGACATTGCTGTCAACATCAGCATCTTTCAGCTGATTGTTGATTTCTTGGCAAGATTACGCTCACTAGTTTGTCATTGCTTTCTGAGCGGCCGGCTCACATACCCCGTAAGTTACCAACGCGATTCGAACCACTGCTGATTCTCTCACCGTCGTCACGTTACTTACGAGAGTACGAGATTACGGAGAAAAGTTGCTAACCTCTAGGCCAGGAAGCTTACCTACACTAGATAGAAATAATGTTTGCTTTTTTTGTTGCGCTTTTGCGCTTTGAACTAAGCAGTCTGTACATGTGCTGCTAATTCTAGTGCACTGGACTGATTTTTGCTTGTAGATTAGCTTTCCCTATTACCAGTGTCCCTCACTATCAGGATAACCCACTCCGACTTCAGAGGTACTTGTAATTTACGTCCCCAAGTCAAAGATGAGAAGTCAACATGCTAGTCCAATTGACCGATGTAGGGGTTGAACCCGCTACCTCAGCATCAGAATATCTGATGTTTAAGAATGAGCTGTTTTACCCATTCGGCCACGCTGACCTCCATTCACTTACTGTACTTACACCAGATGGATAAAACCATTTGCTTTCCCAGAGTTTTAACTTGTCACTCCAGATGGGAATGTCGATATATGAAGCCCATAACCGGGCACTCTCACGAAGTTTATACTTCACCTCGACACCGCAAGGTACAAGAGGAACACGATGAGATGATGATGAGACTCCAGATGTGGGAGACCCTCTTCCCAACCACTCAATCACTCTCTCATCAATAATAAAAAAATTTTTAAAATGAGTTGGATATCCTTTACAGGATTTAAGTGTTTTATAAAGAGTTGTTGGTGCTTTCATTAGTTGTATATTGTATTTTTTAAATTCCAATTATTTTTCAGTTATTTTGTTACTGATCATTTTATGAAGCAAAGTCAACACCAGCATTTTTTTGCTGTTGTGATCTCTTGGCAAGTTTACGTTCAGTATTTTGCCATTGCTTTCTGAAAGACCGGCACACATACCATTTCGTAAAAAACCTAAGCAAGGCAGTCTGCTGCCAAATCGCCCATATCATATCCACATAGCCCCGGGAAGGTTAACCCGGTCAACAAATGCCCGCAGAAGTCGGATGTGTCTGCCTAACGGCGCAAGAACGCAGCTCTGCTGTAAACAGGCACAACGCAATCACATCCGGAAAAAAACTCCGGATGAACGCAGAAGAAGAATATCCACATAGGGGGCTCTGTCTGTTCCACCGCTTTCTCTACCTGGTCCCTCAGGCGTCCGACCACCTTTTTCCTTGGCCGCAGTAATCTACAACCGAGAGGTGCATTACCTGCTAGCCTATCAGCCTCTTGCATGGCCAGGGCAGAAAATCCATACAATTCTCACAATCTGTGATCTCTGAAGTGAAGCAAGCCATTCTACAACAAACATTCCCTTCTCCACCTTACTAAGCATACTCCATGAGTCCGTAATGAATGCAATGTGTGTTGCAGCGGTCTCCTCTAACCATGTGAAAGCTGCTGTTACTGCCTCCACCTCCATTCTCATGCTGGGGATTGTAGTATTTTCTGGGAATTGTCTTGGAAGAAAATGTGATAAGGAAGGGAACAGGTCACCAACCTCACACGTCATGACCTAGAATATGTGAAGGTCTTACATATCACACCTCTACAGCAACATCTGCTAAGGGACCACTTTAACCTAACCCCAAAGGTATGGGTATTCCAGTTTGAGAACCTCTGCTTTCAGTAAGTGTATTAATGTTATGGCTTTGTAATAAAGGTATGGGTATTCCAGTTTGAGAACCTTTGCTTTCAGTGAGTGTATTAATGTTATGGCTTTGTAATAAAGGTATGGGTATTCCAGTTTGAGAACCTTTGCTTTCAGTGAGTGTATTAATGTTATGGCTTTGTAATAAAGGTATGGGTATTCCAGTTTGAGAACCTTTGCTTTCAGTGAGTGTATTAATGTTATGGCTTTGTAATAAAGGTATGGGTATTCCAGTTTGAGAACCTTTGCTTTCAGTGAGTGTATTAATGTTATGGCTTTGTAATAAAGGTATGGGTATTCCAGTTTGAGAACCTCTGCTTTCAGTAAGTGTATTAATGTTATGGCTTTGTAATAAAGGTATGGGTATTCCAGTTTGAGAACCTCTGCTTTCAGTAAGTGTATTAATGTTATGGCTTTGTAATAAAGGTATGGGTATTCCAGTTTGAGAACCTCTGCTTTCAGTAAGTGTATTAATGTTATGGCTTTGCAATAAAGGTATGGGTATTCCAGTTTGAGAACCTCTGCTTTCAGTAAGTGTATTAATGTTATGGCTTTGCAATAAAGGTATGGGTATTCCAGTTTGAGAACCTCTGCTTTCAGTGAGTGTATTAATGTTATGGCTTTGTAATAAAGGTATGGGTATTCCAGTTTGAGAACCTCTGCTTTCAGTGAGTGTATTAATGTTATGGCTTTGTAATAAAGGTATGGGTATTCCAGTTTGAGAACCTCTGCTTTCAGTGAGTGTATTAATGTTATGGCTTTGTAATAAAGGTATGGGTATTCCAGTTTGAGAACCTCTGCTTTCAGTAAGTGTATTAATGTTATGGCTTTGTAATAAAGGTATGGGTATTCCAGTTTGAGAACCTCTGCTTTCAGTAAGTGTATTAATGTTATGGCTTTGTAATAAAGGTATGGGTATTCCAGTTTGAGAACCTCTGCTTTCAGTAAGTGTATTAATGTTATGGCTTTGTAATTACACACTATGTTCACACTATTAAAACTACTGGCGCCTAGCCTTCTTGACATACGATAGTTTGTTACATTATACTTAAAACATGGCATAATAACTACAACCCATGGCAGGGACCAGGGATAGAGTTATACCCTTCCATAGCACAAAGCCTAGGCGGAATTGTAGAGGCTAATTGTTGCCCATGCAGCATGATCCTTCTTTATGCCTGCCTAGTTTACGCCAAGGTAACACCAATACATTTGGAACAAGACAAACTGTAGAAGCTGCCGGATCAGCAAAGCAATGCTCTAACTGTCCACCTGTCGGATGTTCGATCCTAGACCAGTTGCAGACCAAGGCATGGGACCTACACTATTAAAACACTGGATACAATATTGGGTTTGTCTTTGATGAAGAGAAGGACGGTACACGTTTGGGAACGTCCTGAGTGCTGTGATGTCGGTTCTTAACTCCACAGTCGTTGATGATAGTATACGATAGATGGTTGGTTGGTCAATATGATAGTATACGATAGATGGTTGGTTGGTCAATATGATAGTATACGATAGATGGATGGTTGGTCAATATGATAGTATACGATAGATGGTTGGTTGGTCAATATGATAGTATACGATAGATGGTTAGTTGGTCAATATAGTATACGATAGATGGTTGGTTGGTAAATGCCCAAGAAGGCCGAGCTTTCACTCTGAAGTCTGTTGCTTTGACGTTCAGGTCATGTGACACCTGACACAGGCTTGCGTGTGTTGGAATGTGATTGGTATAGTCTTGTCTCTCAGAATATGAAACCAAGAATCAACACCATTGCACTCCGGGCATTCCCACGCATGCTCCGTCTCCAGAAGCCAACAGAGTTATGTGGATGCACCAGTGGCAGCCAGGTTAAATAACAGTTTCCTCTTTATATTGAGTGAAGCCCAGAACCCCCTGCTCACCTCCCACCGAATCAGCCTCTCTGATTGTGGATCTTTTCTAAATTTTTTGTTTTGCTGGACTTTGTTTTTTACTTGACCCCTGACAGCCTTCATGATATCAGCCTTGTCATAATACAACTCGCCACCAGGAACAGCAGGAGCCAGTCTGTCAACCTTTCATGTCCTTGCGCACCCTCACGCCCTGCTAAGAAAATCCATGATATTCTCATTTCTCCAGACCCTCATCATCATCATCCAGTGCCTCACAGGCTGGCGTGGGAGATCATGCCTCTCCACAAATTACCATTTCCGACATCATGGATCAATTCGTGTGTTGACTCCCTTCCGTGCCACGACACAAGACTGTCAATAATCTTTTCACTCTGTCTTCCTCTATCTCTCTTTCCACAAATCTTTCCTGTTATCACATGTTCCAGTTTTTGTCTTCTCCAAACCCCGCGCCATCTTAATGGGGGGCTGTGTTACAGGCTCCTTGCTCAGAAACTAGCACAATCAGTGCTGGAACTTCACATCTGTGGAGAGGCATACTAGGATGTCACCAGACCAGGAGTCGGCACAGCGCAGACTGGCTGGGGTTAAGCCTCAGTTGGCCATGTCTCCTCAATGAGTTTCAGTTGTCTTTAACAGTTTATGGAACTGTCATAGCATAATGGTTTGTGTGCTTACCACAACAGTGGCCTGGGTTCACATCCCAGCAGTTGAAGGATTATTTTTGTCCACAATCGTTCCTTTCCTCACCAGGTGAGGCTGCTCCTACGGAGCACCTATTTACACTGATTATCTAAAATTGTATGAGGTGTCAATCTACGACCGGTCTCCGTGGCGAAGGGATTAGGACGCGATTCGTAATCCTGTAAACCCAGGTTCGAAACACAGCGGTGCTGGTTTATTCGAGAAAGGTATAGGTGCCGGTCGTTCAGAAAGCAATGGCAAACTACTGAACGTAAACTTGCCCAGAAATCATGAACAGCCAAAATGCTGGGGTTGACTGCTACATCCTGTGAAGGACATGTAACTAAATTTTTTTTTTAAATCAATCTATGATAAGTTAGGCATCTGTAAAAATACAAGTAGGTGCCTGTAGCCGTTGTCACTTTTTGGAACACGTTATGGGGAGGATACACTTCAAAACTTCATGACAACAGGCTAACTTGATGGGAAAAGAACAAGGGGACGGCAGAAAGATAGATACCTGGATGGCTTGGTCACATGGCATAATCGAAACAAGGACACAGAGTTGATCCATGGCTGTGGTGATCGTCTGAGGTGATGAACCACGACTGCCCATGACCATCAGGCATGGGACATGACGATGATGAATCAATACAGCCCTGGACTCAATCCAACATGGGTACCTGATAATTTTCTGGGAGGACAAGGCAGCAAGAACAGGAACCAGCTACCATACCTCATAATGCTGTGGCATAAAAAAAATGTGATGGGCTAACATTCTCACACCCATGGCAATACCTTGGTGATAAGTGTGGATATCAGTGTGGAATCATGGTAGTATTGTGGTTAGCGCATGGCTTTCTCACACAGTGGTGTCCGTTTATCATGATCAGGTGTATGTGGATTACCGTTTGAAACATGGTAGTATTGTGGTTAATGCAGGGCTTTCTCACACCCATGGCAATACCTTGATGATAAGTGTGTGGATTACAGTGTGGAATCATGGCTTTCTCACACCCATGGCAATACCTTGAAGATAAGTGTGTGGATTACAGTGTGGAATCATGGTTTTCTCACACAGTGGTGTCGGTTCATCATGATCTGGTGTATGTGGATTACCATCTGAATCATGTAACAAGGTGGTTAGTGCATGGTTTTCTCACAACCACGGCAATACCTTGATGATAAGTGTGTGGATTAGTGTGGAATCATGGTAGTATTGTGGTTAGTGCACGGCTTTCTCACACCCACGGCAATACCTTGATGATAAGTGTGTGGATTACAGAGTGGAATCATGGTAGCAAGGTGGTTAGTGCATGGTTTTCTCACAACCATGGCAATACCTTGATGATAAGTGTGTGGATTACAGTGTGAATCATGGCTTTCTCACACCCACGGCAATACCTTGAAGATAAGTGTGTGGATTACAGTGTGGAATCATGGTAGCAAGGTGGTTAGTGCATGGTTTTCTCACACCCATGGCAATACCTTGAAGATAAGTGTGTGGATTAGTGTGGAATCATGGTAGAAAGGTGGTTAGTGCATGGTTTTCTCACACCCATGGCAATACCTTGAAGATAAGTGTGTGTATTATAGTGTGGAATCATGGTTGTATTGTGGTTAGTGCATGGCTTTCTCACACAGTGGTGTGGGTTCAATCCCCAGTAGTGGAAGGTTCCATCAGAGACCTTCCAGCAGTTGCAAATTATAAAGAGTAGGCCAAAATGCTTGCTGCCCTCAAAGTTTTAAAAAAACCTATCAACAACAAAGGTTAAGAGGGGAAACAACTCTAGGCCTATAACGCTGATAGGAGCTGTATCATAGAGATAAAAACAGAACAGGACAAGCAGAAACTGTTTTATCAAATTAACACCTTATATAAATCCCTGTTCTTGGAGGTTGAAAAAAGAAGTCTTGCATACACAGAACCAGTTTTAACATATATGTTAGGAATCCTTGACAGTTAGTAACACACGCAACAAAGAAATTCCTTGAGTCCTCAGAGGTGTGGTTTTACAGAAGAATGCTGAGAATTCCTTGGACTACCAAAGTCAGTAATCTAAACATTCTGAAAGAGGGTAAGATAAGGACAACTTATTACAAATATCAGAAAGAGGCTGTTATCATTTTCTTGGCGACATAATAAGAAGAGAAAAACTAGAACATGTTGTGACAACTGGAAAGATTTGTGGGGAAAAGAGACAGAGGAAGACAGCGAGCAAGAGGGGATTCTTGGCAGGTTATTGTCATGACAATGAAAGATGTCAGCACATTAATTTACACAAGCTGTGGGAAATCCCTCCATGCCAGCCGACAAGGCACTTGATGATGATGAAAGTCAGATGTGCTACATGATAGACACATATATCACAGCTTCCCTATAAACAGAAGAAACTACTACAACAAGGACACAGAAGAAGAATGCATTGACTTCTCCAGTTTTATACACAACCATCATACATCTCTTCCACACAATCAATCATTCAGGTGCCGAAGGTTGGCTGCAATTCATCTCCAACACTGCCTGTCTCTCACCTTGATTGTGCATTCTGTCTGTTCGTCCATCTCTTGATGTTATCTTCCCGCTTGTATCACTGTCTACCTCTTGCTCATGCCCCACCAAAAAGTTTTTCTCTCTGATCACTTCTCCCACCTCATGCCCAAGGAGTCTGCACTGTTCTCTCCCAGCCACCGCGACGTTTAATAGTATTTTACTTTCCGAGACATACCGCTGCTTATGAGCACCTTTTCTTCGCTGTTCAGTTCTTATAAAATGTCAATATTTGTCTTCTTCTTGCTCCACGATATGTTCAGAGTTTTTCTGTAATAAAGCTCAAAAGTCCCAATGTTCCTCTGTAGTGACTGAAATGGTCCAAGACTCACATCAATACATTGCCCCTGCAAAGATGAATGCTCTCAATAATTGTACTGTAACTTCCTTACTGGTGTTGTGCCATACAAACTTAATACCATGTAATCTCTACATTGCTATGGCCAGCAGACGTCTAGCTTTTTGCAAACAGTCCCCACTGATGTTGATTACAGAGCCAAGATATTCATGGTTTGCGGCATTTTCAGTATCTTGATTGTGACTGACAGAATATACAACATCAAATATTTTACAATACAGATTTCTCGATTGTGATTGACAGCATATACAACATCAAACATTCTACAATACAGATTTCCCGATTGTAACTGACAACATATACAACATCAAACATTCTACAATACAGATTTCCCGATTGTAACTGACAACATATACATAAAATATTCGACAATGCAGAAAATGACATGAACAGCTGTACTGGTATTTTCTTTGTTTACTCTCCTACAGAAACATACATACATACATTGTATATTTTCATTCATTTCTTGTACCAGACTGTTTACAGAATGCCATGCTCATCACAGCCTGCTGAAAAATTCTAGATCCATGCCCAAGGTGTCTTTGATGTCCTCAGCCCACCTCCGTGTTGTTATTCTCCTGCCTCTCCTTCCAGGAACCATGCCTTTTTTACAGTTCTTTCTTTGTATAACAGATCTTTTAGAAATAATTACAGCTGGAGTAAATATCTAACACTGAACACACCAAAAACCTACTATATCAATACCTGGTACAGAAATACAAATAATAGAAAAAAGCTAACAAGAAGAAATATAGTTACAGTATATTAACATTGTCCATTCTCTGCATTAACTCTTTCGCTACCGTGCGCCCATCTGTGGACAGAATGGATTTGCTGTAATGGCAGTCCGCCCTTTTCGTCCCACAAAATGATCAGTGGTTTATTTCACATATTTCTGCTCCGTTTCGGAATTTTAAGTTACAGTAAACTAAAAAGTAGTACAGCCGAAAGATCTCTACGCCATCTTTGAGCGGTCAATCTTTTTCTAATTTTGGATTCTTGTGAATTTTTAGTTTTAAGGTAGTGTTAATTTGTTTGTTTTGGTTTTTCACAATGGAAACGCCCACCAGTTTGCGTCCACGTAGTATGACTAGAGATCAAGCTAGATTATTGTTTATAATAATATGTGAATGTGAATATTTAGAAAGTAGTTTTAGTTGTGTCTAAAGTTTTAGCACGTGGTGATAAAGAAAAACCAGTGAATGTTCGTCAACAGCTGAGTGTTTGACAATGAAGCACGAATGGCTGAAGTTTACGTCTGTCATTATTGCTATGGGACTTGATCCAAGACCATGTATCAAAGACTACCGGTGTACAAGTGCACATTTATATACTCCTTGGTATGTGGCACTGCCACTACGTTTCCCAGTAATCAATTAGAAAATTATAATATATTTATCACACCATGTTTCATGTATGTCAACCTGAGGGTACCCCAAAAAAAAAAAATTTATCCTCTTGTTGACTCTGAAGAATATCCAGGAAGCATTTTACCCATTTGAAAATGTGTCCATTGATGATATGATTATTTGGTGGAAGGGCTAAACAAAGCTAAAAAAACCATGCATTGTTGTCTCTACCAAGTCTGTAGTTAGAACTGTTGAGAGCGGATTGCGAAAACCGCAAAGCAAGCTGAAGATGGTCTCCATGAAAATAACACGGCGATGAATGGCTGCGACAGAATGGACCAAATGGTTGGATATTATAATATCCATGATAGGAAAACCATTACGTGGTGGAAGAATATCTACTACTAGATCTTTGAAATTGCACAGATCAATGCTCACATCCTACATTCCATATGGCAAACAGAGAAAGGAGGAAAAAAAATTGTTATAGAAGGATTTCAAGTAAAGGAAAGTGCACATCGCGAAGTAGCTCAGAGTATTCCTGAAAGTTTGACACTCTGCCTGCCGAAGAATTTCAGTCTGTTGCAGGAAATTATGCCGAAAGATTTACATGAGCCAAGCATTTAATAGAATTTGTCGGTGTCAATAGAGACTGTGTTTTTGCAGCACTCGAACTAAACGACACATATCATATTTTGTTTGCTCCGGCTGCACTAATAGACCAGACTTGTGCGCCAAAGTTTGCGTTGCAGCCTATCACAAATAGACTGCCACATATAGTAAATAAAAACAAACAGACATGACAATTAAATGTAAATCTGCCAAGTGTTGTCCTAATTTTTGTCTGACAAAAAAAAAATACATGATTCAGAATCTGCGGCGAAACTTCTTTTCGGATGGTTGATTGGAAGCAATGGTGTTTATAGTTTAGAATAGTGTTGTTTGTTCAGTAAATTCAATTGGATTAGCAGTGATCAGGATATTGGATAACAACGCCCCCTCGGTAAGTACAATGTTTACATTATTTTTACCTCTTTTTAACAAATTATTTTAGAAGTTATATTATTATTTGTATTTTATTTACAACATACAGCAAAAATTCTCCTACCAACATATTCCTTGTGCTATCTCCTTTATTTTGATATATAATACAACATTTCTGCTACAATGTTAACCATTTTCATAACATTATTGCGACATACACCAATTTCCAGATTTCGGCCATTAGTTTTTTTCATTTGTGTGAAAAAGACATGGTTCAGAATATGCACCAAAACTTCCTTTTGGGTGATTTAAATGAGCAATACTGTTTATATTCTTGAAGACAAGTGGTGTTTGTTTGATTATTCAGTAAATTAAACATGATTAGCAGTATAGGAGTGTAGAAAACACATTCTAAATGCAATGTTTACATTATTTTTACCTACTTTTGTCCAATTATTTTACAAATTATATTATTATTTTTATTTTATTTACAACCTAAAGCAAACATTCTCCTACCAACATATTCCTTGTGCAATCCCCTTTATTTTGATATATAATACAACATTTCTGCTACAATTGTAACCATTTTCATAACTTTACTGTGACAGACCCCACCTTCAAGAATTCAGCCATTATTTTTTGTCATTATTTGTGAAAAATACATGGTTCAGAATATGCACCAAAACTTCTTTTTGGGTTACTTTAATGCGCAATACTGTTTATATTCTTGAAGACAAGTGGTGTTTGTTTGATTATTCAGTAAATTAAACATGATTAGCAGTATAGGAGTGTAGAAAACACCTTATATGTGCAGTTTTTTAAATAATTTTTACCTCTTTAATTTCATTTGTTATTATTAAACCTCTCATTATTGTCATAATATTTGTAACCTATCAATTAATTATTAACACTGTCATGTTCCTTGTGCAATCCTCTTTAATTTGATATGTAATACAATAGGTCTTCTACCACCTTAACCATTTTAAAAGCATTATTGTAACACACCCCTAGTTCCAATTTTCTGCCATAAATGTCTGTTTGGTCACAGCCCAGTTTTTGTTTGGTAGTGAAAGAGTTAAAAACATTTGACATTCAAGGGATAAAAACAAGGGTCTCATATATTTTATCATTGATGTCTCTTTACAAGACATTTTGTTTTACGCAGGAAAATGAGGACACAAATAAATGCTTTGATTGCATACTCCAATCATAAACAATTGTTACTTTCATTCGCTGTATCGTGTCTCCACCTTACAGTGGTTGAGGGGTTTGCTATGCCGATGGTAGCGCAGCTACTGGCATGGTCTTCCATGTCAGATAGATCAATGGATAGGAACCAGAGAGACACACACAAACCTGCTGTCTTGTAGATAGAATAGAAAGGCTAGCGAAAGTAAATTTGAAAAAATGCTTGTCAAAGTTTGATGTACTGAGCCACAGACTTGATGAAACAGTGACACGCAATTCCCTTTATCACATCACTCACTGTATCCCAGTCGTTTAATTCCTTGTAACCCAATCTGTCCTAATTAATTTCTTATAACCCACTGTACACATTAACTCCTTGTAACCCACTAAACTCGTTTAATTCTTTGTAACCTACTCTACTCGTTGTTTAATTCTTTGTAACCTACTCTACTCGTTGTTTAATTCTTTGTAACCTACTCTACCCGTTGTTCAATTCTTTGTAACCCACTCTACCCGTTGTTCAATTCTTTGTAACCCATTCTACCAGTTGTTTACTTCTTCTAACCCACTCTACCCCAGTTGTTTAATTCCTTGTATTCCACTCTACCCCAGTCGTTAAATTCCTGGCAACTATACAATTTACGCTGTAATACATCTTACCCCAGTCGTTAAATTCCTGGCAACTATACAATTCACACTAATACATCTTACCCCAGTCGTTAAATTCCTGGCAACCATACAATTCACACTGTAACACATCTTACCCCAGTTACTTAACCCCTATATTCTAGACAGTTGTTACTTTAACATTAAGGCCAGGCAGCCATCACACTTCAGGATGTACTGCCAAAGAAGGAGAAGTTGCCTCTCTGTATACATGACCATGTTCAAAAGATGTTAGATGAAAGACATCAGGAAATATTTTAGAAAAGAATGTTGGTGAGGAGGGGAGCTGGACATTCCACCTTACTGACCTAACAAGCATATATATATATATATATATATATATATACACACACACACACAAGCCTAATACATTGCACACCAACAGACATATCTGCTGTAGAAGTACAATTGTTTTAAAATGATAAAAGTATGTAAACAGCCACATTACACAAAGTTACATTTACTGACACAAGGGAAGAAGCTCACTAACAACCTACAACAGGGAAATAAAAAAAGAGGATAACAAAAACAGTCTTCTTTATCCTGCCGTGGATAAGCAAGACAACATCTGATCTCTTTCTACAGATTAGTTTGCTCAACCGGATGTGCACTTCTATTGAACTTAACTGTGTATGGTGGCTACTTTCATTATGTTTCTGAGTCATTTAACACCCGTGTGCTGGCACTAGCCAATTTTATTAAAATGAATGTAAAATAGAGTTGAGTCAAGAAATGACATCACAGAACTTGTGTCATTCCCATACGTGCTCCCTCCTCATTTCCAACAGCCAGTGAAGAGTCCCAATACTCATGGTACTGACTGACACTGAATGGCACCTTGCCGTCTTAACTGACAATAGTTTGTAAAATGCAGTTATACCTCTCCACTTCACAAAGCCTGGGCTGAATTTAGAGATCATGTGTTGCCCAGGCAGCATGATCCCTCGCTAGACCTGCCTAGTTTACTCTGGAGGACAGGTAACACCAAAACGTCTGGAACCAGACAAGCTGCAGAAGCTGATGTATCAAAGCAATGCTCTGTCTGCCTACTAATGGTACTAGCTGCAGTCTAATTATGTGTCCACCCGGCCTTCCCTTGGAGTCCCTGCAGCACCATTCTCTCCACCCGTGTTCTTCTAAACTATACACAATCCCAAAGGGCCCCAACCGTGTCTGCCTTATCACGCACCAATACCCCACCCAGCGATGCAGATCCAGTCAATCTGTCCATCTGGTCGAGTCCAACCACACCAGCATGTCCTGGGAAAACATCCAACAGATGACATTTTTGATTGTTGAATGGAAACCTGCCATTCTGCCCAAAGCACGCCGTCTTCATCTTTCTGATCAAATTTTGTAAATAGAGATCTAACATTTAACAATAATCATTATAAGCATAAAGAAATAATGCATAAGTGGAGGAGGAAACAGAAAGGGGGAAAATAAAGCAGGTGACAAATACATCATGACAAATGCCCCGGTTTCTTTTCTCATTAAAAACAACACTCTTATGAATTACGTAAGCACAAAATATAGCAATCACTTTTTTTGTGCCTGGTGAAAATGACAGACAATGCAATGACAAGTGGTATTAACATTATATTTCACTGCAACTAAAAGTGGTATTAACATTCCATTTCACTGCAACTAAAAGTGGTATTAACAATCTATTTCACTGCGATTAAAAGTGGTATTAACATTCTATTTCACTGCGACTAATAAAAGTGGTATTAACATTCCATTTCACTGTGACTAAAAGTGTTGTTAACATTCTATTTCACTGCAACTAAAAGTGCTATTAACATTCTATTTCACTGCGACTAAAAGTGGTATTAACATTCCATTTCACTGCGATTAAAAGTGTTATTAACATTCTATTTCACTGCAACTAAAAGTGTTATTAACATTCTATTTCACTGCGACTACAAGTGTAATTAACATTCTATTTCACTGCGACTAAAAGTGTAATTATCATTCTATTCCACTGCAACTAAAAGTGGTATTACCATTCTATTTCATTGTGACTAAAAGTGGTATTAACATTCTATTTCACTGCGACTTTTTTTGGGTTTTTTTGTTTGCATATCCTTTACAGGACATCGCTGTCAACATCAGCATCTTTCAGCTGAATGTTGATTTCTTGGCAAGATTACGCTCAGTAGTTTGCCAATGCTTTCTGAGCGACCGGCTCACATACCCCGTAAGTTACCGACATGGAGAGAACCGCTACCAATTCTCGCGCACGTCACATTATAGAGAAAGTCTCACTGCGACTAAAAAAGTAAAAATTCTATATACAAATATATAATGGTAGCCAATTCTGTGACGAAGGGGTTACAGACGCAATTAATAATTCCACAATCAAAACACAGGTGTAGGTGATTTGGCAGCAGACCACCTTGCGTTGGTAAAAAAAATTTTGACTCTTCACATGATATACAACTCTGTAGTATACACCTGATGAGATGCAGCAAGATATGCCAGGCAATAAATTGAGCAGCCTATGGTTTGTGATGTCTGTATTTAAATTCACTATGAGAATATACTGTTTTGAATGTTGAGGATATTGTGAGCAGAGAAGAAACTATTTGTAATGGCTTTTCTGGCTCTCCTTATTTTGGTTTCTGTTGTTTGATGTTTTTTCCCCTTGAGTTGCCATACTATTGTGTGCTTTGATCACTTAATTATAGCCAATAGCTACAGTTTCACTAGAATTGTCCTATAGTGTTTCCTTGGTTAACCACCCCATTTTCATTGGCTACAAATTGACTCCAGCTTGATCCCCCGTCATCAGGTGGAGCACTTTTATTCCCATCGTCTGGCCCCATCTCCGTGTCGGTATACTCTTCCGTAGAGTCGCTGTCCCATTGGCTGACTTTCCCCTCGGCTTTCTCATCTTCACTTTCTATGTCGTTCTGAAAGTCATAGTCTTCAAATTCATTCATTTCTTCTTTGACCTCTGTTGGGTCGGTTTCCTCTATACTTCCCTCCCAGGTATCCCCTTTGCCTCTATGATGTCTCATATGCTGAGAAATGCCAGATTTTTTCAGCAACTTCTGGCATAGTTTACACCTAAAATATGCCACATTCTGAGAATTGGCGCCGACTTCCTTGTTGGAATGCAGACGCTCCATGTGTTTACGCAGCAAGACCCTGCGAGTGAAAGACCTCTGGCACACATAGCACACGTGAGGGCGCAGCAGGTCATGCTGTGACTTGGTGTGACGCGTCAGGGAGCCCTTTTCTGTGAATGCCATGCCACATATCTCGCACCTGTGGTTCTTGACTCCGGTGTGGGAGAGCTGAAGAAGAAACAAATGTAAAATGCAAAACAATGTTGTTGTTTTTTCTTTGTTAATTTGAACAATGAAGACTCAAATAATAGATTGCATGATTTAATGCCTGGCATATTTTGCTGCATATCATCAGGTGATGAGGCGAGCAATTACCGCCAGGCAATAAATTGTACAATCTATTATTTGGGTCTTCATTGTTCAAATGTAAAATGGTTAAGCTGTGTAATGAACAATTACATATGTGAAATAATTAAACTGACAGCGTTTAATGTATAATTACACAAACAAAACGGTTAAAATGCCAATGCGTAACAAACAACTTCATATGTATAATAGTTATGTCTGTGTTGTATAATGAATTATTACTAATATGGAACAGCTACGCCTATAATAAATTATTAGAATTAAGTCTATAATGTATAATGAAATATTATAAATAAGTCTATAATGTATAATGAATTAATAAAAATATGAAACAATTATGCTTATAGTGTACAATAAATTATCACAAATATGAAACAGTTAAATATAATGTATAATGAATTAATACAATGAAGCCTATAATATATAATTAATTATTAAATATATGAAATAATTAAGCTTATAATATATAATAAATTGTTACAAACATGAAACAACTCAGTCTATAATGTATAATGGATTATTACAAATATTAAACAGTTCAGCATATAATGGATTATTACAAATATGAAACATTTCAGCATATAATGAATTCTTACAGAACAACTAAGTCCATAATGTATAATGAATTATTACAAATATGGAATAATTCAGCTTATAATGTCTAAGTAATGGTTTGTCTGTTTTCATGACCACATCCACAATTTTGCTGGTGTGTGTCAAGAGGTGTTTTTGTCATCGGGCCGAGGAACTAGAGTCGCTTGTCCAAGCATGTCATGAGGTAGAGTACAGGCTAGGATTTAAAATTAAAACAACCGATGTGTGAGGTGGACATTCTAACCCCTCAGCCACTCACTCCTCATTGAGTAAATCATCATTATGTGCTCTGCCAAATGGCATAGGCGTTCGTGTATCTCTACAAAACCATATAGTCTTTGAATCTCCTCGTTGCATAAGTAAAAAAATAAGAACTGTTTAATACCTGCTGCCACGATTAACAAGACGTCTCACACTGGCCAGACTAACTTCCATGACTTTCGGTGACCTCACTTACCAATGTCTAGTTAAGTTTTCCCTCCTCTTAAACTCATTTCCACACTCCTCACACTTGATCTCCTTGCTGGAGGCATATATGCTCACGTCTGCTGCCACGATTAACTAGACGTCTAACACTGGCCAGACTAACTTCCTAACTTCCATATCTTATGGTGACCTCACTTACCACATGTCTAGTTAAGTTTTCCCTTCTCTTGAACTGCTTCCCACACTCCTCACACTTGATCTCCTTGTTGGAGGCGTGAATGGTCTCCTCATGTTTTAACAGCAATGAACGTGTGGCAAAAGATTTGGGACAGAAATTGCAGGCAAATGCTTTAATAGTTTGATGGCATTTCTGTGGAGAGAAGAGAGATGTTTGGCTGATGGGTGTAGATTTTATCATCATATGCAGTATGTATAAAAGTGAGATCTTCCTCTTTCACCATTTAACCATTGAGACATAGGCCCTCAACTGATTCTCTACAAGCCATCCTATACTTAGCTACAACATGCAGCTCTGTCCACGTTCACCCCATATTATTAATTTCTGTTTCTTCTTCTTCTTCTTTGCGTTCATCCAGAGTGTTTTTTCAGATGTGATTGCGGTGTGTCTAAGTTATGCGCCCTTGGGCCGAAACCCGTAGGCCAACACATCCGACTTTAGCGTGCTTTTTTCGA
Organism: Cepaea hortensis; assembly: GCA_963921405.1. NCBI lineage: Eukaryota > Metazoa > Mollusca > Gastropoda > Stylommatophora > Helicidae > Cepaea > Cepaea hortensis. The sequence goes on along the minus strand of OY992891.1, from coordinate 74,300,719 downwards.
CCAGGTAGCATTCCTGGGAGACTCTCACTTTTGCGGTACCGTCCGCAACCAACCTGGCCAAGTTGGAACGGTTGAATACTTAACGGTCATCCCTCAAAGGAAGGCAGAGACAGTCCGTGGCATTTTCCGCCATCCAGGGTGGCTTCCATAATTGCAGAGCCGACACATAGCGCCCTGGTGCTGGGCTCACAGAGGGAATCGTCACGTCCTGCTCATGGCTGCTTTAATTCCTCACTTCAATGTATTGGGCATTTAATTTCTGTTTCTACTTTTCTTCTCCATGTGTTTCAGGTCTCCCCCTATTTCTTTTGCCTTATGGGTTTCCGCAGGGCAGAAAGTGAGATCTGTCGCACTATTTCATCAAGCCTGTTGGCCAGTGCCCCAGATTTCAATAGGCATTTTTAATGAGCTATCTCGTCAAGCTTTCAATGTCCCCTACCTATCTATAGAAAATTCAAAGAATACAATGGAAGATTAGAAAAGCAAATGATGCAGTCTTTCAAGAAACAAACACAAACTGTAAATTAATTTGAGATATGAGATGTACACCGGTCTCTGTGGCTAAGGGCTTGCGAATGCGGTTTGTGAGCCCGTATACCCGGGTTCAAAACACAGCGGTGCTGGTTTTTTTCGAAATAGGTATAGGGGCCGGTCGTTCAGAAAGCAATGGCAAACTACTGAACGTAACACTTGCCTAGTACATCAACAGCAGCTGAAAATGCTGGTGTTGACTGCAACGTCCCATAAGGGATACGCAACAACAAAAATGAGATGTACAGTCAAGATTTTTTGGGTTCAATACTAGAAGTAATAAACTTGCAAACTTAGCGACAACTGGCAAAATTGATGGGAAAAGAACAAGGGAAAGGCAAAGAGACAAACAGTAGGTGGTCATGTTTGGCCATCTCACACAATCACCAGTTGTAGATCAGCTCTGTGTATTTGTCTCGACCATACCATGTGGCCAAGTCATCCAGGTATTTATTTATCTGCTTTCCCTTTGTTCTTTTCCCCTCAATCTTGCCAGTTGTCATCAAGTTCATCAGTTTATTTCTTCTCATAGCGTGACCCAAAAACACTTGACAGTCTACTTCCTACGTCTAATTTCTGAAATCAGTTTACGGTTTTCATTTGTTTTTTCTAGGACTTGCTCACTGGTTATTCTGTCCGTCCATGGTATTCATAATATAATTTCATGATTCGTCCGTCCATGGTATTCATAATATAATTTCATGATTCGTCAGGTGCTTGTCCACTGGAATAGAACCCATTTATCATCAGTTACCAATTCTTAAGTTGTACAAGAGCTTAGTTAGTTAGTTAGTCTTTCCTCTTGAGCCCAAAGCGGCGCATAGGGCAGAAGTCATGGCTCTCCATGTCTGGCGGTTCGCTGCCACCCGTTGTAGATCTGGATGTCTGTTTGGCCGTTGAATGAGCCCTCTCTGATGATGGTTCTAAACAGGGTCTTTCTTGGTCTTCCGTTTTCTTTTCCCTAACGGTGTCCATATGAGGGCTTGGTAGGGGAGTCTTGTCCATTCTGAGTACATGTAGTTCCAACGGCGTTTTCTTATAAAATTGGATACAATATCTTGCTTAGTCTCTTGTCTTATCTGCGTATTGGTTCTAAAATCTGTCCAGTGGAGGTTCAGAATTCTTCTAAGACATTTGTTCTAAAAATTTTCTAATTTCTTTTATCTAAAGCTACCGTTGACTTCCAACTTTCACATCCATACGTTAACACTGGAATCACACAAGAGTTGAAGATTTTAAGTTTCGTATGTTTGCTGAGTGTCTCTGACTTCCAGATGTTTGACAGTTTATTGAAGGCACCAGATGCCAGTGCGATTCTAGATGATATTTCTGGTTGTACAAGAGTGAGCAGCGTGAAACAATGAGGTACTCACAACACCAACAACCCTTGGATGCTGAGATATGTTTTAAGTCTCCTCCTCATTTTGACAGCGGTAGCGCAGAGGGTAGCACATATGATGCCAGTTTGGTGGCCAATGTTTGAATCCCAAATGAGACTGACTTTTAAAAATTGATCTGAAATGCCAAGGTCGACCCAGAATAAAATGGGTACCAGGACTTTCCTGGGAACTAAAAGTACCCACATCACTCGCTGAGTACCAATTGGTCTATACAAATACGGGATTAGCACCAAATACCCAGAGGAGCTTAAAGCAGGTAATAGGGTTCTCTACCTCATTCCGTCACCATTCAGATTATGTCAAACCAAGACCAGAGACAGCATTACTAACATCTGGCCCACATGGCCCACTGACGACTCAACCTAAACTCAACGCTGTATGGAAAAAAAGATTCCAAACAGTTGTCATGAAAATGAGTTTGATGATGAAACATTAAAGATGATGGCATCACTAGAACAAGGCAAAAACATATTTTAACTGGAGAAATTATAATAGGTAATTGAAATCCCTGCCTGTTGAGCTGAATTAAGTCAAAAACCGACATTATAGCAATTGTGACATTCGCATACTCACTTCGCTCTTTTCTTCAATGAAGAGTCCCAGTAATAACAGTACCAGTAGCAGTCTGATTATATGTCCGTCTTGCCTTTCCTCTGAGTTTTGAGTGTTGGTCAGATCCTCTAGTCACTCCCTGCAGCACCATTCTCTCCAAGCTGTGATGATCTATCTGTTCTTCTGCACTATACACACAATCCCAAAGTGCCCTGACCACATCTGCCCTAACATGCACCAAGACTCCCACCGTGTGGTGCAGACCCAACCAAACTGTCCGCCTGCTCGTTTCCCACCACACCAGCATGTTCCGGGTAAAAATAAAAAAACCAACAGGCACTATATATTTGTTGCTGTTGATTCCCTGTCTGTGTGCTACCAGGGCCCGTAAGGCAAGAAAAGACTAGTAAGAGTCTAATCAGGGTTGGCATGAGACAAGCTACTTCAGAAAATTGTAGCTGAAAAATACAACAACCAAATGTGAACATGCCTACAAACGGGCTGGCTCTGTGGTGAAGGGCTTACGAACGCAATCTGTGATCCCACGTACTGTGTACGAAACACAGCTGCGACAGGTTTTGGAAGCAGACTGCCTTGTGTTGGTTTATAATACAAAGGTATGAGTGCCGGTTGTTCAGAAAGCAATGGCAAACTACTGAACGTAAACTAGAACGGGAATCACAAACAGTCACAAAATGCTGGAGTTGACGTGATGTCCTGTAAAGGATATTTAACTGAATAACTACAAAGGGCTTGGGTTGAGTCGGTTGAAGACCCAAGTCCCATTGGGAAATGACAGGCAAAGAAGAGAACTCTAATCTGATGGCATGAGAGTGTTGTAGTATTAGCAAGGGAAACGTTCACCAGCAGCTGAACTTACCAAGAACAAGAAGATACATGGTTGTGGAAGAAAATAATCACTCATGTCATCCAGTCTGGCACATGATGATCATACCCGTATGATATGACAGCGTACAGAAACATGGATTATTACACACAAATATTCATTTACTTCGTGCAGTAGCATGTGCCTCTCCTTGGCAAAGATGGATTATTACACGCAATTTACCACTTATGCAATAAGTCGTAATCACTGAATGAAAGAGAGTGCTGAATTGCTATATAGAACCAGTTTTGCTGTATGGCTGTGAATCTTGGAATGTAAATGAACAAATTAAGAAGAAATTAGAAGCAACAAAGATGTGGTTAATGAGACTAATGTTACAAATTCCTTGGACTGCCAGAGTAACTAACAACAATTGCCTGAAACAGGCTAATGAAACTAGAACATTATATACGACAATAAGAAAGAGACAAACAGCTTTCTTCGGTCATATGATGAGAAGAGAGGCATTGGAGAACATCGTGACAACTGGAAAGATTTAGGGGAAGAGAAGCAGACCAAGAAAAATGATGATGGATGGATTGAGACAGTGGCATGGAGGAATACCATCAGCAGAGTTGATCCAGATCACCAAAGACCAAGATCTGTGGCGAGCCATGAACGCCTACACCAGCTGACAGGGCACTTGTTGATGTTCATGAAATTACCACTTACCTCGTGCAACAGCATGTGCCTCTCCTCAGCGAAGAACTTCCCACACAATTTACACTTCCAGCTGACCTCGGTGTGTGTCAGCTGGGTGTGCTCGCCCAGGGTGTCCGTGTCCGTGAACACAAGCCCACACATCAGGCAGGGGTAGCCTCCGATGTGTTTGGCATGGATTTTAGCGTGTTTTTCCAAGCTGCACTTCTGAGTGAAGGACTGGCTGCACAGAGCACACCTGTATGGCTTCTCACCTGTAAAAATAGAGGAACACATATGCATGAGCTTTTCAGGGTTTTATTTTAGCAAGAAGATTTGTAAATGTGTCAGCTTATGTGGTAATGACAGATACAGAATCTTCATGGCAGAGATGGTGTTCATGCTCTAATGTGTATCCTCTCAGTAGATGGAACTAGTAGTTGGGGGAGGGGGGGGGGAGTAGATGGAACTAGTAGTTGGGGGGTGGGGGAGGGTGTGTGTGTGCGTGTGTGTGCGAGAGAGAGAGAGAGAGAGAGAGAGAGAGAGAGAGAGAGAGAGAGAGAGAGAGAGAGAGAGAGAGAGAGAGTATGAACAAACAAATTTATTTTCAAAGAGTCACAAATTGGGCATGCAGGCCTGTCTTACAACCGGCCCTTCCAACCACAGAAAGAATAAGAAAAGCTGGCAAATGAAGAAAACAAAGAAAGACTGACTGGCTAATGCTGAAGTCCATTTTCTGTCATCTATTGGAACTGCCAAAGCTGACAGCAGCAAGCAAGCTGTCACATACTGCAGACATTCACATGTGACTTCAATATTCTCATAATCCCCGAGAGTAATTTGAAGAATGGAATACCCATTAAATTTTCTGACTATGACTGCTGAGAGCTGCAGTAGCACAGTGGGTAGCATGCTAGCCCGCTGGTCATGTGTTTGAATCCCCAATCGAGTCTGTCCTTTCAAGTAAAGATGGCCAGCATCAAGTACGAATTACCTACATGCATGAATTACCTACATGCATGAATTACCTACATGCATGAATTACCTACATGCATGAATTACCTACATGCATGAATTACCTACATGCATGAGATAGCTAAGGATAGGATGGCTTGGGGGTGAGTTGGTTAAGGGCCTGTGCCTCTGTGGGAGAGAAAGAAAGAAAGAAAGAAAGATAGAAAGAAAGAAAGAAAGAAAGAAAGAAAGAAAGAAAGAAAGAAAGAAAGAAAGAAAGAAAGAAAGAAAGAAAGAAAGAAAGCCAGCCAGCTAGCCAGACAGTCAGACAGACAGACAGACAGAAACTTACCACTGTGAACTCTCAAATGCCTCTTCAAGTCACTGCTCTTGGGGAACCTGTTGCCGCACTCCTCACAGATAAACGGCCGAGTGCCCGTGTGGATGCGAGTGTGCACCACAAGGTGGCTGTGCTTCATGAAGGTACTGGTACAGTAAGCACACTGGTAGCTCTTGTCCAGCGGGTGGTCCTTGCGCCGGTGCTCCCGGAGAGAGACCGTGTCAGTGAATGGTGCCCCACATGTCACGCAGGGAATCACACCTGGGGTTTAGATCACAGAGATCGTGAGAGTTGCACAAATGAGAAAAAAATCACTATGAAGTGACGTAACTCAATGCTGGAGCTTGGGAGTCTCCATGGTCAAGTGGTCAGAGCATGAAAGAGAGAGAGAGAACGAATGAACAAACGAACAATCTTTATTTCCAAAGGGTTAAGAATTGGGCACGCAGGCCTGTCTGACACTCTGCCCTTCTTCTCTATTTCCTCTCATACATTCTTTCATTCAACATCACACGAGAGAGAGAGAGAGAGAGAGAGAGAGAGAGAGAGAGAGAGAGAGAGAGAGAGAGAGAGAGAGAAAGTGAGTGAGTGAGTGAGTGAGAGGGAGAAAGTGAGTGGAGAGAGAATGAGTGAAGAGACACCGTGTCATCAGTGAATGGCGCCCCACATGTCATGCAGGGAATCACACGTGGGGCTTAGATCACAGAAATCATGAGAGTTGCACAAGTGGGAAAAAATGACTATGAAGTGACGTAACTCAATGCTGGAGTTCTCCATGGCCAAGTGATCAGAGTGAGTGAGTGAGTGAGTGCGTGAGTGAGTGAGTGATGAGTGAGTGATGAGTGAGTGAGTGATGAATGAGTGAGTGAGTGAGTGAGTGAGTGAGGGAGACAGAGTGAGTGAAAGGACACTGTGTCAGTGAATTGCGCCCCACATGTAACGCAGGGAATCACACATTGGGTTTAGATGACAGAAATCACGATAAATCAGTGATGACACCCACGCACAAAAATAATACAATAAAAATAAGTAATACTACAGCACAACAAATCGACGTTTCGATTATACTAATCTTCCTCAAGAACAACACAAACGTTATCTCGAGAAAAACATGAAATTATAAAATTTAATAACATTAAAACAGACATGTTGCTAGGCCATTACACATACTTCGTTGCTTGGAAGGTAGCAAAGAAGTTTAGTTATGAAAGGTGCCAAAAAAGAAAATGCTAACTCTATGTATATATTAATTCTTCAAGAACTTTGCTTCTTTACTTTTGTTTTCTAACCCAGTCAATTCCAGTTGTTCACTCTTGTATCTATTCTATCTTTATGAAGACAATTTGTTAGAGGGACTTTCTTGTTAAAACTCCTTTGGCATTCAACTGTAATGTCCAGGATGTTTGGTCAATAGCTCTTAACCTACTCCTCTGTGCCTTGACTCTAAAGAACAGGTGAGGGTGACCACCAGTAGCATTGGATGGACCCCCTCGAGGCAAGGGGCCTGGCACTATCACCGCCTGGCGGGACTTCACGGGATTAGCACTATTCTAATATATTTTAATTTGTGGCACCATAGATTGATTGAGTTACTTTGCACTGGTTTGTCAAGCCTGTGGCTCAGTACATCCGACTTCGACAAGCATTTTTTAGGTGTGCTCTCCCTAGCCTTTGACTGTCCCTAGTCTACCTACAAGGCAGCAGGTATGTGGCTCTCTTCGTTTGGTTCCTATCCCTTGACCTGTTCGACATGGGAGACCCAACCAGTAGCTGTGCAACCGTCGGCATAGCCAATGGGGTCATTGGAACACTCAAACCCCTCTACTTTGGTAACTGGAGACACGGCAGAGGGGTTAACTTGTGTATGGCTTAGACAAATGGGGAATTTGTGATCACCGGGTTTCACCCCAGTAGGCAATCAATATACTCACATCCAGCATGCCTGTGACCATCTACAATCACCAAGGGGAATTGCTGATTGTCTACAATCACCAGGGAGAATTGCTGATTGTCTACAATCACCACAAGGAATTGCTGATTGTCTACAATCACCAGGGAGAATTGCTGATTGTCTACAATCACCATGGGGAATTGCTGATTGTCTACAATCACCACAGGGAATTGCTGATTGTCTACAATCACCAGGGAGAATTGCTGATTGTCTACAATCACCATGGGGAATTGCTGATTGTCTACAATCACCAGGGAGAATTGCTGATTGTCTACAATCACCATGGGGAATTGCTGATTGTCTACAATCACCAGAGAGAATTTCTGATTGTCTACAATCACCATGGGGAATTGCTGATTGTCTACAATCACCATGGGGAATTGCTGATTGTCTACAATCACCATGGGGAATTGCTGATTGTCTACAATCACCATGGGGAATTGCTGATTGTCTACAATCGCCACAGGGAATTGCTGCTTGTCTACAATCACCATGGGGAATTGCTGATTGTCTACAATCACCATGGGGAATTGCTGATTGTCTACAGCCACCACGGGGAATTGCTGATTGTCTACAGTCACCACGGGGAATTGCTGATTGTCTACAATCACCACAGGGAATTGCTGATTGTCTACAGTCACCACGGGGAATTGCTGATTGTCTACAGTCACCAGGGAGAATTGCTGATTGTCTACAATCACCATGGGGAATTGCTGATTGTCTACAATCACCAGGGAGAATTGCTGATTGTCTACAATCACCATGAGGAATTGCTGATTGTCTACAATCACCATGGGGAATTGCTGATTGTCTACAATCACCATGGGGAATTGCTGATTGTCTACAATCACCATGGGGAATTGCTGATTGTCTACAATCACCATGGGGAATTGCTGATTATCTACAATCGCCACAGGGAATTGCTGCTTGTCTACAATCACCATGGGGAATTGCTGATTGTCTACAATCACCATGGGGAATTGCTGATTGTCTACAGCCACCATGGGGAATTGCTGATTGTCTACAGTCACCACGGGGAATTGCTGATTGTCTACAATCACCACAGGGAATTGCTGATTGTCTACAGTCACCACGGGGAATTGCTGATTGTCTACAATCACCACGGGGAATTGCTGATTGTCTACAGTCACCACGGGGAATTGCTGATTGTCTACAGTCACCACGGGGAATTGCTGATTGTCTACAATCACCATGGGGAATTGCTAATTGTCTACAATCACCATGGGGAATTGCTGATTGTCTACAATCACCATGGGGAATTGCTGATTGTCTACAATCACCAGGGAGAATTGCTGATTGTCTACAATCACCATGGGGAATTGCTGATTGTCTACAATCACCATGGGGAATTGCTGATTGTCTACAATCACCATGGGGAATTGCTGATTGTCTACAATCACCATGGGGAATTGCTGATTGTCTACAATCACCACTGGGAATCACTGACTGTCTACGATCAACACGGGAATTGCTGTGACTCTTATGCAGTCCCTTAGTTTTTTAAGTGTTTTTCATTTGCTTGTTTTGAACTCAAGCATAGCCCATACATATGCTACATTTTAATTTATGCCCCAAGCTAAGGACGAGAAGCCAACATTTTAGTCCAGCTGACTAGTGTAGGGGTTCAACCACAGAAGTTTAAGAGCAAGCCTTCTTGTCCATTCAGCCATGTTGACCTGCAGTCTCTTAGTAAGCAAAGTCAAGAGTCCCCAACCAGCTTCATCACAGTAAATGGTCAATTTCTCTTCATTCACCAGACTAGCATCTGCCCAGCATGCCCCAAGTTGGAGATGTTGGTCAGTAAGAGCCTCACCTCTGGCACATCAGCAACTTTGCCCACTGTGGGAACTGCAGTAACACAGTGGTTAGAATGTTTGCTTACCAACCTAATAATCATGAAAAGATCCCAGACACTGAAGTCCTAGAAAGAGCGTCCATGCCCAATATCCACACTCTACTTGGGCTGGTCACTTGACTCGCATGCCAGATCACAGGCTCCCTAAACGAATTTTTTACGGCGAGTTGCGTTGTGGTAAACGCTCCCAAGGTGGCCAGAGGAAACGCTTTAAAGACACTCTGAAAATCTCACTGAATACTTTTGGAATTCATCATGACACCTGGGAGACTGCAGCCAGAGACCGAAATTTGTGGCGTGCATCATTACGCAAGGGTGCAGTCATTTGTGAGGCAACCAGGACAGCAAGAGCTGTGAAGAAAAGACAGAACAGAAAAACCACTGCAGAAAATCCTCCTCCAGAAACGTCAAGCATTCTTTGTCCACATTGTCAAAGAACATTTCGAGCCAAAATAGGCCTTATCAGCCATCTTAGAACTCACGGCTCCATATTTTCAACCCCACTGGATTAAATGAATGGTCATCATCATTCTTGATGGACAAACAACAATAGTCATGTGTTAAAATCAACAGTGATCAAATTTAACAATCATTTGTGACAAACTTACGTGGTCTAGATGTGCAGTTATTGTCTTCTTCATCAGCAATGTCCTCTTCTTCATCTACTGTATCCTCACTCTGAGGATTGTCCTTTGAATGGTGTTCACATGGGTCTGAAGATCCACAGGTCAGGCATATTGGGGTCTTCATTTTCTTCTCAATGCCTCTGAGCTCAGTCCGATCTGCATGTTTTCCCTAATTGCAAACAAAGAGGAACAAGTTTAAATTATAATCCAAAATTAATTTGTGGGCTCACAAAGATATCTGTCAAATACTAACATTCCTATAGGTTGTGTCTTCTTTTCTTTCACCTTTTATACCCTATTGGGGTACAGGCCATCAAGTCCACCACCAGCTCACTACAACCCTTCATATCCTTGGCTATCTCATGCAGGTCTGTCCATGTTCTCCCCATATTATTAATTTCTGTTTCCACTTCTCTTTTTTCCTGTGTTTTAGGTCTTTCTCTGTTTTCTTTATCATGTAAGAACAGAACCGTTGATACACTTTGAAGCATATTGGGCATATGGTAAAAGTAAGGACCTTTGATATACTTTGAGACATATTGGGCATATGATAAAAGTAAGTAAAGGACCTTTGATATACCTTGAGACATATTGGGCAAATGGTAAATAAGTAATGAGCTCTTTGATACACTTTGACGCAACATTGAGGTAAAGGAGTCTCTGTGGCAAAGTGGTCAAGCCGTCTGCCTCGCACTCCGAAGGTTGTGGGTTCGATTCTGGGCCATGTCTTTTGCTTCACATGTGCATTTTTCTCTGAGACTCCTGGGGGTCGTTGCTGGAGCTACGGAGTTTGTGCTTTGTACGGCACTTTCGGCAGGCCGTCCTGTGGAAAGAGACAGAGCCAAATGGGATAAAACCCAGTGCGTTGAAGTCAAACCATCTCGACTTGTATGACTTTGTTTTAAAGACACCTTGAGGCATATGGTAAAAGTAAGTAAAGGACCTGACCTTTAATACAGTTTGGGGCATATTGGGCACATGGCAAAAGTAAGTACAGGACCACCCTGTCACATGTCCTGTGTTGTATTTGGTATATTGTGCAAACCCCAAGTAACCAGTCCTCTTTGAGTTAACTTATTTGAAGATATCTTCATTACTCTTTCTACCCACCCACGGTGCTCTTATCCATTGTCTATAAACCAATATCTTTGCAGCTTCCACGTAATTTCTCACTTGTCAGCTAATTGTCCATGATTGGCTTCCATCTTTTGGTATCTGCTGCAAAATCTTCCCACACTGAAAGAGTTAAGAATCTACGAAATAAATGTAGCGATTTCATTTAGTCCGATTATGCGATCTGTAACCGGAAACCACGCCTGCGCAGAAGGATCCATTGTGTCTCCAAAAATGGCTATGTAAAGACAAAGACCGTGCTTCCGACATCATTCATTCATTCAAATATCATGTGACAATAACACCATCTTGGTTTCTGCAGAATAGGTCCGTCTAATATTTCATGTATAGCGATTGGTTGAAATTATCATGACCTTAATATAAATTATATTATTTGGCAAACGGTAAGTAATTTAAATTTTTTTCTGGCACTGTTTATAGAAAGTCATTAATTTTAGATGGATTTTCAGATTCTGAATCCATTTTTACATATATGTGGAAAGTTTCATCGCTGAACTTGCCCGAACTGAGGTTGAAAAAAAATAGTTCTGAGGACATGTTGTGTTTTCTTTGTGAATGGAAATCCAATATGGAGGTTGCGAGCATATCGATTGGACTAGGCCGTGTATACTTTCTACGCTAAAAACGTGCAATTTGAACTACTAAAGTTAAAGAGAATACAAATTTAAAGATTATTAATAATTTATTTGAATACTTTTACTATTTATCATTTAACATGACGGAACATATTTTTGAAGTCAGTTTTATATCCGTCTATGACCTGTCCCATTTGAGACACACAGGAGAGCTGCACAGAAATGAAATTATTTTTTTTCAAGATCTCGACACTCAAATGTAAATATCTCCGCTAAGAATTGACATACAAGCATAATTGAGGTACCATTAGATTTGGTTTTTCAAGGTCTATCTTTTTGTGGTGGTCTCATTGATAAATACCCAATTAAAAAATTCATGGCTAGCTTACCTAAAATGCATAATGTAGCATTTACAGTAGAAACAGGAAGGAAGTGGAAGTACAAAACCAATGTTTCCTACCTTCAGATGCCTCAGTATGCTGAGCTTATCAAAGAACTCTTCAGAGCACATCCAACATCGATAGACTAGAAACACAACGGATGTCTGGGAGTCCACATAACCAACTGGTATCACGGACGGATCGTCGTCTTCTGCCTGCATTGTTGATGTTGATGCTTCCTCAGGAAGTTCCTGGTGCAAAGCCAGTTTGAATTTTTATTTAGTGCCTTTAATGTCTTAACTTTCAGTGTACTGCTTCAATTTCAACTTCGTAATTATGTTCTGCAATACGTTTAGTTTATGCACTTACGTAATTAACTCGCTTGCACATTTAAAAATGTGTTGTTGGTCATGTTAGTTGTATGCCACTGAACCATAGCTAGCTAGGCACCGTTCTTCAATGACTGAAGTTCAATTATGTCTTCTTTGTTGCAACTATTGAACTATCAATCGTGATATTATTATTACTATTTACCTTTAGTTTTATGTCTCTGTGATGCTATATGTGTCGGTTGGTGTCCCAATTCAAGCAATACACACATGTGACTCAATTTACAATAAATAGGTTTGCAAATAATACTTATTATAATAATATTTAACTATTACTGTCTGTCTGCCTAATCTGCCTGCACAGCAGGTCTAACAGAAGACAGAGGCCAGAACAAATGTGACCTCGAGCACAGAAGAGCGTTAACATCGGGTCACTGATGGCAGAAATAAGTTGTTTGCTGGACGGGGTAGTGTTATTAAGTAGGATATACAGAAGAATAGATAGACCATCTCGGCCATGAGAAAACGGTGCCACAGGGAGTGACCAGAGGATCTGGCCAACACTCAGGACTCAGAGGAAAGGCCAGACGGACACAGACTGCTACCGGTACCATTGTATTGGAACTCTTCACTGGCTGTTGAAAATGAGGACAGAGAACGTATGGAAATGTCCCGAGTACTGTGATGTTGACTCTTTGCTCATCTCAACTCAAATGTGAAAAAGTAGCTAATAGTTAAAGCTAATTGCATATCCTCCTTTACAGGACGCAGCTGTGTTTCGAACACGATTTGCCGGATTCCGAATTGCATTCGTAACCCCTTTGTCAGAGTCAGCTGTTAGTTGCATATTCTTTACAGGACGTCGCAGTCAACCCAAACGTATTTTTGCTGTTTGTAATTTCTTGGCAAAGTAATTTCAATAGCTTGCCATTGCTCTCTGAACGACCGGTACTCATACAATTTTATAAAAAACCAACGCAAGACGGTCTGCTGCCAAATCACCCGCATGTGTGTTTCGAACGCTGTATTCAGGATTACGGATTGCTTCCGCAACCTCTTCGCTATAGAGTGGGCTAGCTAACAGTAAGAAAGCTAAATCTTTGTGAATGTCAGCTTTGTAAGAACATGATCATAAGTAGCACAAGACGTTACCGTGACACATCTTTATAAGCATGCGATAAACTAAAGACTAAAAGGCACAAATACATTAACATAACTGTCGTGTGCTTCTGAAGCCTTAGGTTACAAGCCTGCACTACTACTACTACTACTACTACTACTACTACTACTACTACTACTACTACTACTACTACTACTACTACTACTACTACTACTACTACTACTACTACTACTACAACTACTACAACAACTACTACTACTACTACTACAACAACTACTACTACTACTACTACTACTACTACTACTACTACTACTACTACTACTACTACTACTACTACTACTACTACTACTACAACTACTACTACTACTACTACTACTACTACTACTACTACTACTACTACTACTACTACCACTACTACTACTACTACTACTACTACTACTACTACTACTACTACTACTACTACAACTACTACTACTACTACTACTACTACTACTACTACTACTACTACTACTACTACTACTACTACTACTACTACTACTACTACTAAGCGCGTCGACTATTTTCGGAAGATGTAATAGCCTCTTGTATAGATTTTAGAAAACTAATGACCAAGAGCATGCATCTTTCCCATTGCAACATACGCCTGTGAGACCTGGACACTTACTAAACTAGCTGAACAGCGCATATATGTCTTTGAATATAAATGTTATAGACGAGTTCTAAGAATATCTTGGGTAAAGAAAAAAACAAATGCATCCATACTTCAAGAGCTGAATATTGAAGAAGGTTGGCTATTAAAGACGATAAAACAAAGAAAATTGAAATATTTTGGTCACTTGAAACGTCACGAAAGTTTGGAGAAAACAATAATGGAGGGGTATATGCCTGGGAAGTGAGGAAGAGGAAGGCCAAAGAGAAGATGGGTGCAGGATGTGGTGGATGATCTCCAGGTGGGTGTATCGGATGCGGGACATCTTGCTTAAGATCGAGAGGTTTTCCGCAAGGTTGTTACGGGAGCGAGGTTCTGCAAAGGACATGCTACTGAATGAATGAATGAATGAATGAATGACAAAGTCCCACAAGAAACAAATGAAAACCGTAAACTGATTAGTGAAAGTAGACATAGACGGTCACAATTCTTTGGACACGTTCTGGGGAGGCATACAATGGAGAACTTGATGACAACTGGAAAGATTGAAGGGAAAAGAACACGGACAAGGCAGAGAAATAAATACCTGGATGGCTCGGTCATGTTGTATGGTCGAGACAAGAACACAGCGATAATCCACGACTCTGGCGATCGTGTGAGATAGCGAAACATGACCGCCTACGCTTATCGGCACAGCACATGATGATGATGTTAGATTTTAGCAACGGATATGATGAATAAACGGTAGTGGACGGACATAGACGGTGACCATTGAGAAGAGGCGCGTTAGTTGGTGAGGCACCTCATAAAGTAGAGGCACATTAGGTGTTGAGGCACCTCATAATGTAGAGGCACATTAGCTGGTGAGGCACCTCATAATGTAGACGCGCGTTAGTTGGTGGGAACCTTTTAGTGTAACAGATCCTTTGTAGAACGTTGCTCTCATTACCGTCCGCCGATCAGTTTCTCGATATCTTGCCCATTCGTCTGTCTCATGCCCACGGTGTCTGGCATGTACTGTTTCCATTGCGTGCTCCTTCGCCAATTCCTCTGTTTCCTGATACCATGCCTGCCATCACTGTTCTTCCCAAGCTGTAGAAGTGAGGTTTTTGAGGATAATGTAAAGAATATCATGGACGGACAGGAAAACAAATGAGGCAGTTTTCAAGAAGCAAATAAAAACAATAAATTATTACAGAAATTAGACGCAGACATTCAAGAATTACTTGAGCATGTTATGAGGAGCAGCCAACGTTCATTATGGAAATGGCACCTGATTGCAAACAAAGATTTAGTAGGAAGTCTTTCTGTTTGCGTAGCAACAGATGGAATCACCTAATAGATAATGCTTCGACGGATAACATTCTCCACATTCCAACAATATCAGCGACTATGTACTTAGTATTTCATCCACATTTCAACAATATCAGCGACTATGCACTTAGTATTTCATCCACATTCCAACAATATCAGCGACTATGTACTTAGTATTTCATCCACATTCCAACAATATCAGCGACTATGTTCTTAGTATTTCATCCACATTCCAACAATATCAGCGACTATGTACTTAGTATTTCATCCACATCCCAACAATATCAGCGACTATGTACTTAGTATGTCATCCACATCCCAACAATATCAGCGACTATGTACTTAGTATGTCATCCACATTCCAACAATATCAGCGACTATGTACTTAGTATGTCATCCACATCCCAACAATATCAGCGACTATGTACTTAGTATTTCATCCACATCCCAACAATATCAGCGACTATGTACTTAGTATGTCATCCACATTCCAACAATATCAGCGACTATGTACTTAGTATTTCATCCACATTCCAACAATATCAGCGACTATGTACTTAGTATTTCATCCACATTCCAATAATATCAGCGACTATGTACTTAGTATTTCATCCACATTCCAACAATATCAGCGACTATGTACTTAGTATTTCATCCACATTCCAACAATATCAGCGACTATGTACTTAGTATTTCATCCACATCCCAACAATATCAGCGACTATGTACTTAGTATTTCATCCACATTCCAACAATATCAGCGACTATGTACTTAGTATTTCATCCACATTCCAACAATATCAGCGACTATGTACCTAGTATTTCATCCACATCCCAACAATATCAGCGACTATGTACTTAGTATGTCATCCACATTCCAACAATATCAGCGACTATGTACCTAGTATTTCATCCACATTCCAACAATATCAGCGACTATGGACTTAGTATTTCATCCACATTCCAACAATATCAGCGACTATGTACTTAGTATTTCATCCACATTCCAACAATATCAGCGACTATGTTCTTAGTATGTCATCCACATTCCAACAATATCAGCGACTATGGACTTAGTATTTCATCCACATTCCAACAATATCAGCGACTATGTACTTAGTATTTCATCCACATTCCAACAATATCAGCGACTATGGACTTAGTATTTCATCCACATTCCAACAATATCAGCGACTATGTACTTAGTATTTCATCCACAATCCAACAATATCAGCGACTATGTACTTAGTATTTCATCCACAGTATTATGCATTTATTCACTTTATATGATATCTAACAATAAAATATGCATCTGACGAGATGCAGCGAAATATGCCAGGCAAGAAATCGTGCAATATTTTGTTCATAGCGTCTGGGATAACGTTCTGGTGGCAGTCTAAGATCAAATAGAGTTTAGTTCTTACGCTAAAACTTTAACTGATTGATTGCCATGGGCTGATAAATCGTCTTACTTGAACTTCTCGTAACTGTCATGGGCTTTTAAATAAAACTATAGTTAAAATATCAACACAGTAGTATTCCCATGCAACTCGAGTTACTCACAGATCGCAACTGTGGGGTAAATATGAACATTGTTTTTCAATTTTCATTTTCTCTTCGTTGCTTTCATTTGTTTCATCCTTTTGTTCTTCTCGTCCTGTCGTCACCTTTTGATGTAGTCACGGGAGATCTCCTTGACTATATATGTTGTGTTTGTGAATGTGTTTGTTTGCAGATGAAGGCTAATCGCCGCAACGTCCTGTTTGTGTGGTAAATCTGTTATGTAAAGCTGCACTACTTTGAGTCATTTTATATTGTTTACATTTTCACAGCTTTACCGCAGTTCCACCCAATTTCATTCATATTTTTACAGCGAGCTGCGAAACTGCGCATTTAGGCCGACACATCCGACTTCTGCAGGCTTTGTTGACCGGGTTAACCTTCTCGAGGATTTGTATTTTCCACGTCATGGATATGTTATCCTAGCAATATTCCATTTCGTGTCACTGGGACGCTTGTTCCACCTTTGATGATGCTCAAACAATGAGCTTTCGATTCGGACGCTTGAGTTCAAGCCAGCGAACAAAAAAAAAAAAAAAATTAACAAGCGAGAAATAAGGGTGATAATAAACAAAACTATGTTACAGAGAAGGCAAAATGATGCTCTCCCTTACACAATCAATGACGATTTTATATTGTGAATTCAGAGACCTGGGGATATGTATCTTTATATTATAATACTGGTCGGGCCCATTGGTGTAGCAGTTAGGAAGTTACCCTGACGATAGTATGAGCGAAGGAAGACGAGAGTTGGATGCCTGCACTCAGTGTTCGTTACAGGAGAAAAAGACTTCTCACTGATCCCTCTATGTATAACCAACAAAATGTGATGGCCGTACACGTCACATATCCACATAACAATATATAGGGTGTATTTTTAATGACTGTATAGTGTTTGAAAATATTATCGCTCCAAGTTTTGTATTCACCCTCTGTGACGTTTATGCAACATATATATATATATATATATATATATATATATATATATATATATATATATATATATATATATATATATATATGTATATATATATATACGCGTTTCCATCGTGACTCATGATATTGCGGTCACCATCAGCATCTTTCAGCTGTATGTTAATTCCTAGGCTAGATTACGCTCATCAGCACGCCACGACTTTCTGAACGACCGGCTCCATACTCTCATAAGTCACTTGTGCGACTCGAACCGCTTCCAATTCTCGTGCACTCACGTCAACCACGAGAGTATTCGGGATTACGGAGAAAGCTGGTAACTCCTCGGCCAGGGAGCCGGCATATATATATATATATATATATATATATATATATATATGTAGTGGCTGCATTTGACCAGGTATCTAACTACTTAACTGACTGACTAACTAACTAACTAACTAACTAACTAACTAACTAACTAACTAGCTAACTAACTAATTAACTAACTAGCTAATAACTAATTAACTAATTAACTAACTAGCTAACTACCTACCTACCTAACTAACTAACTAACTAATTAACTATTTAACTAATTAACTAACTAACTAGCTAATAACTAATAACTAACTAGCTAACTAACGGACTAACTAACTAACAAACTAACTAACTGACTAACATACTAACTAACTAACTGACTGACTGACTACTAACTAACTAACTAACTAACTAACTAACTAACTAGGATGTAACTAACTAATTAACTAATTAACTGACTGACTAACTAACAGGTAACTAACTAACTAACTAGGTAACTAACTAACTAGGTAACTAACTAACCAACTGACTAAATAATATCTGTTTCTAATAACTAATATCTAGAAAGACAGAGAGGGGGAGAGAGAGAGAGGGGAGAGAGGGTGGGGAGAGAGGAGAGGGCGGGGAGAGAGAGAGAGAGAGAGAGAGAGAGAGAGAGAGAGAGAGAGAGAGAGAGAGAGTATGTATGTATGTATGTATAAGTAAACTTTTATTAGTGAGTTTGAGATTGTGAGTGAGTATATGTGTATGCGAGGGAGTGCAGTATATGTGTATGCGAGGGAGTGCAGTATATGTGTATGCGAGGGAGTGCAGTATATGTGTATGCGAGGGAGTGCAGTATATGTGTATGCGAGGGAGTGCAGTATATGTGTATGCGAGGGTGTGCAGTATATGTGTATGCGAGGGAGTGCAGTATATGTGTATGCGAGGGAGTGCAGTATATGTGTATGCGAGGGAGTGCAGTATATGTGTATGCGAGGGAGTGCAGTATATGTGTATGCGAGGGAGTGCAGTATATGTGTATGCGAGGGTGTGCAGTATATGTGTATGCGAGGGAGTGCAGTATATGTGTATGCGAGGGAGTGCAGTATATGTGTATGCGAGGGAGTGCAGTATATGTGTATGCGAGGGAGTGCAGTATATGTGTATGCGAGGGAGTGCAGTATATGTGTATGCGAGGGAGTGCGGTATATGTGTATGCGAGGGAGTGCGGTATATGTGTATGCGAGGGAGTGCAGTATATGTGTATGCGAGGGAGTGCAGTATATGTGTATGCGAGGGAGTGCAGTATATGTGTATGCGAGGGAGTGCAGTATATGTGTATGCGAGGGAGTGCACATTTCTATGTTATTGAATGGGTGCATAACTGTGAGAGTTTGTGTAAATGATGTAAGTATGGATGCAAGAATGTGTTAGTTAGTTGGTTGGTTGGTTGGTTGGTTGGTTGGTTGGTTGGTTGGCTAGTCGAGGTTCCAACTTCACGGCAACGGGTCGTCCCCATTATGCTCCATTCCTGTGCCAATGAATATCACACAAAATGCTCCCCACTGTCCAGTGTGAATAGTGGAAAAGACAGGACTCTCGGCAATCCAACAGCCCGCACAGGTACACTGTGCATAATGCCGCCGCCAGAATGCCAACACAAAATTCATCCACGAAATCCAGTTCATCATCGATGGACTCGGCAGACACCAGAAAGACCTCATTGACCCGGGTTTTCTCATGTGTGTTTGCATTTGCGTGTGTATGTGTGTCTGGCTGCCTGCCTGCCTCATAACATGGTAATATGCATTGTTTATGTTTACAACTTTCATTTGACAATGTTTTTTCTCTCCTTATGTGAATGTAACGCACAATAGATAATTGATGTACGAAAGATGAGTGATTTGAAGGGCCGAATGTAAGACGGGCCTGCGTGTCCAGTCTGTGACCCTTTGAAAATAAAGTTCATTCATTCGTTCTCTTTACACACATTTTCAGTTGTCCTATATTCTCTTCTCATGATGTGGCCATGACAACAGGCGGTTAATAATTTGCTCTCACTGTCTTCCTCTATCTCTTTTTACACACAAATTTTCAGTTGTGATATATATATATATATATATATATATATATATATATATATATATATATATATATATATATATATATATATATATATATATATATATACGTGTTCCGCTTGTTTTCTTCTCATGATGAGGCCAAAGACTGGCTCCTGCTCTTTTCTGGATTCATTCCTGTGAGAGACAGGCATCGAAAGCCGATCGACCCTAAATTGATTTTCAAAACAATTTTACTTTCAGTAGTTTGCCATTGTTTCTAAGGGAAAAGTGAACCCTAAAGTGAAAATAAATACCAATGTGAAGACAGAACCACCCACCCCGCCATCAGCGCATCGGAAGTTTATGAGCTCGAGCGCTATTTTCTTTCTGCCACATGGACTGTTATACTGTCTGTCTGTCTGTCTGTCTGTCTGTCTGTCTGTCTAAATGCCAGCTCCGTGGTGAAGGTGTTACGGGCCAGTTCGTGATCCCGCTTACTCGCGTTCGAAACACATCTGCGCGTGATTTAGCAGCAGGCCGCGTTGCGTTCGCTTTTTACTAAATGTTGTGGGCGCCGGGCGTTCAAAAAGCAATGGCAAACTACTGAACGTAAACTTGCCAAGATATCACAACAGCAAAACAATGCTGGTGTTGACTGCAACGTCCTGTAAAGGATGTGGATATATAACTAACTAACTATATATATATATATATATATATATATATATATATATATATATATATATATATATATATATATATATATATATATATATATATCACTTCTGACACTTCTTTCAAAAAGATTGCAGTTTCCACAATTCAATTTTTCTTTCTCTCCCCACTGTTTCATCTTTTCGTGTTCAAAAAAAAAAAAAAACAGCGGCACTGACGCACGTGTTGCGGCGACGACCAGGGACCAGAACTAGGCGACCACTTGCATTACGCGAGAACAGGGTATTGATCAATCTCAAATATACCGCCCCTCTTGCCCAGCATATTCTCTCAACATTCAATTTACTATCCCATGTTATGGAGATATGGGAAGGACGCTGCTACAACCGGGGGATTGACAGATTCTTTATTTGGATAAGCTAATAAAAGATGTCAATTGCAATGGGAAAACGAGTGTTGATGTGCTACATAGAACCTATGTGTTTGTATAGATGTGAAACGTGGACAATGATCAGGCGAGCTGAAAAACAAAAATCTAATGGCAGTAGAAATGTGGTTACTGTGGAATATGTAAAGGTGTCCATGGACAGACAGAAAAGATATTGAGCAAGTCCTACAAGACAAATTAAAAAAAAATAACACACACAATAATAATAAAACGTAAACTGATTCGAGAAATTAGACGTAGACCGTCAATAGTTTTTGGCACGTTATTAAAAGAAATAAACTGGAGAACTTGGTGACAAATGACAAGACTGAGGAGAAAAGAACAAGGTTAATGCAGAGGGGTAAATATCTAGATGGCTTGACCACGTGGAATAATCGAGACAAAAGCACATAGCTGATCCACGACCCTGGTGATCGTGTGAGACGGCGAAACATGACAGTCAACGCTTTACGGCATGGCATATGACGATGATGATGTCCAAAGATTTAGTTAGCTAGTTAATTTGTTAGTTAATTAGTTAATTTTTAGTTACTTAGTTAGCTAATTGGTTAATTAATTAATTTAAGTTTATGTGTTAGTTAGCTAGTTAGTAAGTAACTAGTTAGTTAGTTAGTTAGTTAGTTAGTTAGTTAGTTAGTTAGTTAGTTAGTTAGTTAGTTAGTTAGTTAGTTAGTCGAGGTTCCAACTTCATGGCAAAGGGTCGTCCCCATTATACTCCGTTCCTGTGCCAGTGAATATCACACAAAATGCCCCCCCCCCCCCACTCTGTCCAATGTGAAAAGTGGAATAGACAGGAGTCTCTGCAATCCAACAGCCCGTACAGGTACACTGTGCATAATGCCGCCACCAGAATGCCAACACAAAATTCATCCACGAAAACCACAGTTCATCGGACATATAATCAATCAGATTGCTACTGGAACTATTGGTGTTGGAACTCTTCGCTGGCTGCTGAGGGTGGGGACGGAGCGCTTATGGGAATGCTCCGATTGCTGTGATGTCGGTTCCTAAATCAACCAATCAATCAATGGCAAAAACAAAGATAATGCATTCAGATAAAACTGCTATGGAGAAAGAAATATATGTTAATGAGGAAAACTTGGAGATAATTTCGAATATTTTGGGTCATTGATTATCAACAATGGTGACACAATGAAATAAAGTAAACGACGACTATCTATTGCTCTTCAAAGACTAAAACAACTGAATAAATTATGGAATGAGATAGACAGAACTATACAAATTAGATTTTTAAGAGCATGCATCTTTCCCATTGCAACATACGCCTGTGAGACCTGGACACTTACTAAACAAGCTGTACAGCGCATAAATGTCTTTGAATATAAATGTTATAGACGGGTTCTGAAAATATCTTGGATAAAGAAAAGAACAAATGCATCCATACTTCAAGAGCTGAATGCTGAAGAAGATTGGCTATTAAAGACGATAAAACAAAGAAATTTGAAATATTTTGGTCACTTGAAACGTCATGAAAGTTTGGAAAGAACAATAATCGAGGGGTATATGCCTGGGAAGAGAGGAAGAGGAAGGCCAAAGAGAAGATAGGTGCAGGATGTGGTGGATGATCTCCAGATGGATGTATCGTACGCGGGACATCTTGCTTGTGATTGAGAAGTTTTCCGGAAGGTTGTTATGGGAGCGAGGTTCTGCAAGGGACAAGCTACTGCTTACTTGCTTGCTTGTGTTAGTTGGCTTGAGCTCCAACGCGAAGTCCTGTATGTCGGATGAAGGCATCCTGTTTTCCAACTTCAGTGTGATATCATACAGGACCTGAGGTTTGCGTGAGTATCCATTGTCCCATGTCTGGCTTATTGGTGTGCAGACTGGTGGTTCCTCGCCGTACAGGCAGATACTCTCCGACTTCGGAGGAAGGACAAGCTACTGAATGAATGAATGAAATCTCGTGTCATGGCCAAGAGGGAACGGTGCAAGGGAAAAGTTTCTAACCACAGGGAAACAATGATGTCCTTGGACCATAAAGAGAAAACTGCTTCTCCTAGTGAATGAGATCCCCCGATGTTATCTGAAGACGCCGAAAAAGCACTAACATATTGAGAATCCCTGAATTGTGAAATAGCAACAGCAACGTTTTGAAAAAGTAAGCATGAATGTGGTCCAGTGTTTCGCACCAGGAAACTGGAGAATTCTTCACCAATTTTTAGCGCGGTGAATCAATATATCACAGGAAGAAGTGTTTTTTCCACGCATAAGAAAACGCAAAACAAAGTGGAGACACACAAACTATAACAAGGTATACAAAATATGTACATACTCTAGCTAATTAGACAGGTATGTTGTGTACCAAAATCAAAAGATTAAAATCTATACATTTAACTCTCCCCACGAAATAGAAAAAAAGTTTGTTGCATATCCTTTACAGGGCGTTGCAGTCAACATCAGCATTTTGTTGTTGTTGTTGTTGTTGTTGTTGTTGTTGTTGTTGTTGTTGTTGTTGTTGTTGTTGTTGTTGTTGTTGTTGTTCCTGTTGTGATCTCTTGGTAAATTTTACGTTTAGTAGTTTGCCATTGCTTTCTGCACGACCGGCACCCTTGCCATTTCGTAAACAAACCAACGCAAGATGATCTGCTGCGGGATGACGAACTGCTTCCGTCACCCCTTCGCCACGGAGCTGGCACGAAATAGAAGGCTGGCAAAAATCATCTTTAAGAGAAGAAAGTCAATCAACTTACCTTTCATCAATATTTGACAAATGACAAAACTGACTTGAAAATACCATATCGGCAAAGCCGAAATAAAAGCTAGAAGAAAGCTAAACAAAATTTCCCCTGGTCTCTGGGTAGTGAGATCGGACGCCCGTGTGTATTGTTGCGCACGTAAAAAAATCCCGTGGCAGTTGGAAATCGAAAAAGAGTAGCCTAACGGCGCTGCCAGGGCAACATTTCGAGTTAAAAATCTACCCAAAGTAATTCAGGATCCTCGCCGGTGCTACGGATTTCGTGCAGTGACCTGAGTTTCTCCAGACTCAGGTTTGAGTTAGGAGGACAACGGAGCACTTATGGGTTAAACGGTGAGCCGTGATGTTGATCCAACGACTAAACTAAACTAAACTAAACTAACCTAAACTAAACTAACCTAAACTAAACTAAACTAAACTAAACTAGCCATAATGAGGTAACTTAATGTTATCACTGAGAGCACACTTTTTTTGCGCTCGCTCGCTTTGAACTCAAGCGTAGTCCATACACACTATTTATAGTAGTGATGGACTTAATTTTGCATGTGGTTTATCTTTCCCTATTAACAGTGTCCCTCGCCATCAGGTGAACCCACTCCTACTTCAGAGGTACTTGTAATTTACGTCCCCAAGTCAAGGACTACAGGTCAACATTTTAGTCCAGCTGTCCTGTATAGGGGTTGAACCTCTTACCTCGGCATCAGCGTTCTTATCCATTCGGCCATTCGGATCTACAGGGCATAAATGAAAGAATACGTTTTTAAAAAATGGGGCGCGGGCCGGAGGGAGAATTGTGAAGGAGGACTCTGGTGCTTTTGTTGAGACCACAAGTAGCCTGACTATGGAAGTCATAGCAGTAAGTAAAGCAGTAACATGGCTCGAGACACAGACATTCACTAGGGCTTGTTTCCTTAGCGACTCAATGAGCATGCTCAAGAGGATAGAGATGGAGTGGATCCGAAGATAATGGTTGCTGTCTCTGGAGCGATGTCGGCTGACAAAAATTAATTTCATCTTTCTTGCCAGGGCATGCGGGAGTACAAGGAAATGAACGGGCTGACAAGCTCGCAGGTAAGGCTAAGGTGGAGGGTGTAGGCGCCATGGACCAGGCTGACATTCTGAATGCTCTACAAGAAGTAAGACTTTTGCGAGAACCAAGTGAAGACTGCGAAGCTACAACCATGGTCAGACTGCGAGAACAGGAAATCAAAAGGGGGCTGGCCAAACAAGAACACTACACAGGAAGCCAAAGAAGATTGATAAACCAACAGAGAACTGGTGTCGTTAGCCGCTACACGCTGCGGAATTTGCTGAGGGGGGGGGGGGGGGAATCCGAGCACTTATAGACTGAATGGTTCGATGTGCAATGAGGATGATTTGTCGACTAACTAACTAACTAACAAACTCCACTGACGACTCCCAGGAGTCTCCAAAATAAATTGCACTCGTGAACCGAACGACTTAGGCCGGATTCGAACACACAACCTTCGGAGCGAGAGGTGGACGGCATAACCACTTAGGCATGGTGGCTCCCTATAATAATTTAAATATGGAAGCATGGGATGTGACTTGAAAATACCATATCAGCAAAACCGAAACAAAAGCTAGAAGGAAAAACTGACCATAATGAGGAAATTAGTGGCATAACTTGGGCGCAAACCAAATAATTTAATACGTAAAAACGTATAGCAGCACGGGATATGACTTGAAAATACCATATCACCAAAAGCCGAAACAAATGCTAGAAGAAAAAAAACACTGTCCATAATGAGTTAACTTAGTGGCATCACTTGAGATGCAAATCAAAGAATACGTAACTACGTATAGCATCATCATCATCTTCCACTTCTGCCGTCAAGAGTCGTGGGGAGCGCCGATGGGCGGCATTGGAGAGTGTCATTCCGTGTGATTGTACAATGTCTTTGATGTCGTCAATCCATTTTCTTCTTGGACGTCCTCTTGGTCTGTCGCAGATGATCTTTGATGTAAGGCCAGTGATGGTAGTTGATGTTGTTGCATTCTAACAACATGGCCAAACCACTTGATCTTCTGTCTTTCAATAAATGGATCACCATGGTCTGGCAAGAATGCGACAGCGAGGGGTGACGAGGGGGTCTGGCCGACGATCGACGATCAGAGGAAAGGCGAGACGGACATATAATCAGATTGCTACTGGTACTATTAGTAGTATTAGTGTTGGAATTCTTCGCTGGCTGCTGAGGATGGGGATGGAGCGACTTATGGGAATGCCCCGAATGCTGTGATGTCGGTTCCTAAATCAACCAATCAATCAATCAATCAATCAATCAATCAATCAATGTAGCACAGGGTGTTGATCCTGGTCTGTCTGATAACAGCATTTCTTACTCGGTCTCGGATTGTTAAGTTGGCAGCTCTCCTCAGGCATCTCATCTCGCAGGTGTTGATTTTGCGAGAGTATGATTTTGATAAAGTCCAAGTTTAAGATTGATAGCATAGGGTTGGTATGAATATGCTGTTTATTATATGTCGTTTTGCGGACATGGGTATATTTGGATGTTTCAATTATCATCACCCTTAATGAAACATCCAACATCTAACGTATAGAAGCACAAGGAAATGCGATACAGCAGTGGCTAGACGCTTAACCGCAGTGGTGGCTTTGTGTTTAAATCCGCATCAAGACGGATTTTTAACAACGCACCTGGCTACCAGGCCGACCCAGTCTAAAGTTTGTAGACTTCTGTCCTGTGTGCTGCCAATCATTTCTTATACTGATCTTCCTCCGTGCCATGATGTCAGACTGTCCAGCATCTTCGTTGTTGGCCTCCCCTTATCCCTCCTCCCCTCCAACCTTCCCGCTGTGACAACATACCACAGCTTTCCCATTCTCATGACATGCTCAAAGAATGTGGACTGTCTTCTTCTTATGTGACTTATGCGAGCAACCAGTTCTCTTTGTGAATTAACTTCTTTCAAGAAATACCCATTGCGCTTTCTACCCATTCACTGGGTTCTTATCATTCTTGTTAAAACCACATCAATTGATCTCTCACTTGTCTGCTAACTGTCCGTGTATTACTTCCATACATCAAGATTGGCTCAGTATAGCTCTTAAGAACTATTTTCTCACCTCCATTTACAAAGATAAATTTCAGAGAATATTCTTTATCTTATGAAATTTTGCCTTTGCTGGGGCTATTCTACTTTTAACTTCCGTAATAAATCTTCAATCTGATGTTATATAAGTACCCAAATACACAATTGTATCGATATATTTCAAATGTGTTCCGTTCACATTGATCTTGCAATTGGGTATTCGATTTTTCTTAGTAATAACCACTATTCCTGTTTTTCTCTTATTCAGACTAAATCCTACGTTTTGACTTTCTGTTGCAATTATATCCATCATTTCTTGTAACTGCATTTTTATTTTCCAGCGACCAAGACGATATCATCAGCATAACGCAGTTTTCTTTTTTGTTTTGTTTTTTTACAGTATGTCCACCAACTGATATTCCTGTCATGTCGCGTATGGATCTCGCTACTATGTTGCTGTACATACTTGACACATGCCTGGGGTCATTGACATTAAGGTAAATGTCCTGGATAGCAAGGGTACACATAAACGAGTTCACGAGATAAAATAGGGCCGGGTAGTAAGTTCCCCGGAGGAGGCAAATGAGAGGACAGTGATGGATGGGGCAAGTGAGGAGAAGTCAGTTGGCTAGTGTAATTGTGGGGGAGACAGTTTGAGCTGTGGGGTAGTGTGTGTGGAGCCCAGGGAGGACGGAAAAGAAAGTTTAAAAGACAGTGGAAAACATTGACTGGGGGTCAGTTGAAGCTGAGACCGACTGAGGGTCGGATAATTTTGGAGAGTGGAGTTTAAACCCGATTAGGAGGAGGTCGTGGTCTGAGAAAGTGAAGAATCTGTGGGTTCCCTGGGATAGTGAGTGGAATTCGAGACACAGAAGATTCAATCTTATTCAATGAGTGATGGATGTGTGCTGCAGTGGTGACTTGTAGTGTGAGATCGGTGGATAGCTGAGCTTCCACTCTGCAGTGAGATAGTAGAAGCATTAGACCCTAGACAACAACATTCTTCGTGTGGTACAAAAGAGTTTGTGTCAATACTGAACAAATCGAGTGATAATACACAACCCTGTCTAACGCTTTCTGTAATGTATTGAAACGTTAAAGGCTGTGGATAAGATACTAAAGTGATATTTCAAGCAGAAAAATATCTCTGAACCAATCGCCATCCAATGAAAGAAAGATCCAAACATTTGGCAGAGGGTCTTTACACATTAACTCAAATGACTACAACGGCACGCCCCTTAAATACCAGTAAAAGTTGTCCTGTTCACGTCTGTACCAGAATAGAAACATTGGAAAGAAGAGGACGACCCATAGCAAGAAACTGCTTCGAAATGAATGAATGAATTAACAATGGGGCCCTCTCTAGTGTGACATGTGATAAAAGACTCAAGCAGCATGTCGTTGAGAATATGAATGAATGAATTAACAATGGGGCCCTCTCTAGTGCCTTCTTGATGACACAATGTGACATGAATTATGTCAAGCGCCCCCCCCCCCAATCCATTCTGAATCGGAAACAACCTACACCCCCGCAATTCCCGGAACATAACAGCTGCGAACACCTGCGTGACCTGTGTGGGCTGATGAAATCTTTGACGACCGGAAGTCAAACTAGGAGTGCTGTTTGTTTATTCTGTGGTGTAGGCGGAATTAGCATAAGCTTAGTAAAATAGCACTTAGCATAAGCTTAGTAAAATTAGCAATTAGTATAAGCTTATATAAATTAGGATGGACTGATGTAACGAGGAGATGGATTGCAACTATTCGGGGCAGTTGGCCAGAAACCCTCTTGGAAGAAGGATGTGGTGTTATTCAGAAGAATTTGTGTAGGTAAATTCTAGTTCCTGAGGACATCGGTGAGTTGGTGCTCAAAATAAATATACTTAGATTAAAGGATAGGATAGAAAGGGTCTGAATATTTTGTAGAGATTTTCATGTAATAGTAGAAGTAGCGAGTAAATCTAGATAAATACTCGGATGATATAAATGATTCTTTCTTTGACTTAGAGAATATCTAATGAATAGTTTTCTTTGTTAAGTTCGTGTACATTATGAGGGATGCACTTCTCATTCACTATTCATTCAGAGTCTCTATGTGTAGCTTATAATTAGGAGAGCTGCTACCAAGATTCTTTTCTGAATTATCACTTATAATCTCTTTATTGGTGATACTTTTCTGAACTATCACTTATAATTTCTTTAAAGATGATACTTTTCTGAACAATCACTTATAATTTCTTTATGGATGATACTTTTCAGAAATATCATTTATAATAGCTTTATATATATTACAAAGAAAATCGGTTTCTTCATATATGTATTAATGTATAAAGTAATTCATAATGAGTTTTTTCTACAAATTTTTTGACATAATATGATGTGATGTTATGCAGCTATTTATCCCAGAGAAAGGAAGTATTTCCAGGCTGTGTAATAGTTCATTCTTGCTAATAGCCAACTAGATAATCTAGGCGACTGGGCCTTAAGAACACAAGAATGATTCACAAGAACTGCGCAGGAATGAAGAAGACATATCTTGCCGATATGAGAGGTGTATGCATACATCAGATGTTGCGTGGGAGTCTAGGTCACATCCAATTTTTGGAGTGATGGCACCCAACAGGGCAAGGTCTGGCTAGCCTACCTCTGTATAATAATCCCTTCTCCTTCCTCTCTCTCTCTCTCTCTCTCTCTCTCTCTCTCTTCCCCGCCCCCATTTACTGTGAGTATGGATATATGTTTTGGTCCATGTTTTCAACAGGGGATGGTGATCTTATGTCTTACAAAGGGTATATTACTGAAATGAAGAATAGCATCATCAGGAGGGTCAAAATCCTCAGTGAAGGAAGAGGGAATTTGCCTTTCTAATGCAGGAAGAGCGAACAACCATTGGACATCATTGACCCCTCCGATTTCAGAGCAACCCCAGACTTACGGAATTAATTTATGTACCCCATTGATACCCTATATAAATGGCCAACAGCAACAACAACTTTAGTAACCTAATTTCCTTAGATCCCCATAGAGTGAACTAAAGGTCATTTTAGTCTAGCATTTGTGGTGAACTAAATGACATTTTAGTCTAGCATCTGTGGTGAATTCAAAGACATTTTAGTTTAGCAGTTGTGGCGAAATAGAGACCTTTGAATAACTCACATGTGGTGAAATAACATTGACAATTTACTTAATCACTTGTGAGGCCAAGGAAACATTCTAGTAATTAACAGTGATCACTAGTGGAACTATTGTGTTTATTTATTGTCTTTTGAGTTGTGTATATTTTAAGATGTCACTCGAACATGCGTACCCCCTCCCCCATGTTTCCCATTATAATGTTATAATTTATAACAAGGAGTTATTATATGTTCTTGATGCTTTGTCTAAGATAGTGTGTGTGTGAAATGTGATATTGCTACATAATTTAACATCAACTCTAGAGAGAAGTATGTGGCAGAAAGACTACACATTTTCAATGTATCCAAGAGTGAGTTTGCTCCTCTCTGAAATGCGGTGACGTACCGGGCTCTCCTGACCTTCTACGTGAAAACCTTTCTTTATATCTATTAGAAATTCACCTTATGACCTGTCTCTGTCCCTAGGGAGTCTTACGAGCCACTTCTGGTTTTCTATAGTAATTGGTCTTAACGAATTGGGATAAATATCTCCCTGTTGAAATTGTACTTTACCACATACATCCACACGATAATACTGGACAAGCATGTGTTCAGAAGCAACAAGAGATAGAGGTTATCTCTATATTAATAGGTGCAAATGTAGATTCAGATCAACATCGGTTGATAAGTAAATTAAGTTAAAACTCAAAAAGATATATAGCATAAACACAGAAACACACCGCTAGGAATAAAGGACAACCATATATACAGATGCAACAAGAGATGCAGACGGGACTCTGGTAATAGGGTAAGCTAATCCACACGCATTGGTCTCCGTTGCGAAGGAATTATGGACGCGGTTCGTAATACCGCTTACCTGCGTTCAAAACACAGCTGTGTGCGATTTGGCAGCAGACCGCGTTGTGCTGGATTTTATCTAATTAGTATGGGAGCCGGTCGTTCAGAAAGCAATGGCAAACTACTGAACGCAAACTTGCCAATACATCAAAAACAGCAGTAAATTGCTGGTGTCGACAGCGATATCCTGTAAAAGGATATGCCAAAAAATTTGTTTTTTTTTTAATAATTTTAAAAATTCCACACGCAAAAATCAGAACAAAGTACTAGAAGTAGTAGCACGTGGGTGGACTACGTTTGAGTTTAAAGAGAGCGAACTTTATCAGAGACAGACTATAATTGTTCCTTAACTGATTCAGTGCCAAAGGATGATATATATCCCCACATATGACCTCCCATTTAGACAGATGGAAAATATAGACGAAGTCAGCTACGGGACATTTTGGTGCAAATAGCTTTGCGTTGATTTTCACAATGGTATGAGAGTTAGCCGTTCAGAAAGCAATGGCAAACTGCTGAACATAACATTTCCTATAAAATCACAAACGGTTATTAAATGCTTGGCGTGATAGGGACGTTATGTAGAGGACATGTAACTAACTGTAACAGTATTCTTTCTAGAATCACATTTTCTGTAAAGAGAGGGAACACTGTATATAAGTAAGCTGACAGTTTTGTGTTCAGTAAGGAAAGTTTTCGTGTAACTTACTGTTCTGTATTAAGTGAGTAAAGTTCTCATATAATTTACTGTCTGTGTTAAGTAAGTAAAGTTCTTACGTAGCTTACTGTTCTGTGTAAATTTCTCATGTAACTTACTGTTCTGTGTAAGGTTCTCACGTAACTTACTGTTCTGTGTAAGGTTCTCATGTAACTTACTGTTCTGTGTAAAGTTCTCGTGTAGCTTACTGTTCTGTGTAAAGTTCTCATGTAACTTACTGTTCTGTGTAAGGTTCTCATGTAACTTACTGTTCTGTGTTAAGTAAGTAAAGTTCTCATATAATTTACTGTTCTGTGTTAAGTAAGTAAAGTTCTTATGTAGCTTACTGTTCTGTGTAAAGTTCTCATATAACTTACTATTCTGTGTAAAGTTCCTCTGTAACTTACTGTTCTGTGTAAGGTTCTCATGTAACTTACTGTTCTGTGTAAAGTTCTCGTGTAGCTTATTGTTCTGTGTAAAGTTCTCATGTAACTTACTATTCTGTGTAAAGTTCCCATGTAACTTACTGTTCTGTGTAAAGTTCTCGTGTAACTTAATATTCTGTATAAAGTTCCCATGTAACTTACTGTTCTGTGTAAGGTTCTCACGTAACTTACTGTTCTGTATAAAGTTCTCGTGTAGCTTACTGTTCTGTGTAAAGTTCTCATGTAACTTACTATTCTGTGTAAAGTTCCCATGTAACTTACTGTTCTGTGTAAAGTTCTCATGTAACTTACTATTCTGTGTAAAGTTCCCATGTAACTTACTGTTCTGTGTAAGGTTCTCATGTAACTTACTGTTCTGTGTAAGGTTCTCATGTAACTTACTGTTCTGTGTAAAGTTCTCATGTAACTTACTATTCTGTGTAAAGTTCCCATGTAACTTACTGTTCTGTGTAAGGTTCTCGGGTAACTTACTGTTCTGTGTACAGATCTCGTGTATCTTACTGTTCTGTATTAAGTAAGTAAAGTTCTCATGTAACTAACTCTTCTGTGTTAAGTAAAGTTCTCGTGTAACTTACTGCTCTGTGTTAAGTAAAGTTCTATTGTAACTTACTATGCTTTGTTAAGTAAAGTTCTCAAGTAACTTGCTGTTCTGTGTTGAGTAAAGTTCTCTTGTAACTTAACAATTCTGTGTTAAGTAAGTCAAGTTCTCTAGTAACTTAACAACTCTGTGTTGAGTAAGTAAAGTTTTCTTATAATTTACCGTTCTTTGTTAAAAAAGAAAAATGTAACTTACTGCTCTATGATAAGTTAAGTTCTCTTGCAACTTAACAATTCTGTGATAAGTAAAGTTCCCTTATAACGTAACAAATCTGTGTTAAGTAAGTAAAGTTCTCTTGTAACTTAAAAACTCTGTGTTAAGCAAGTAAAGGTTTCTTATAGTTTACTGTTCTGCGTTAAATATGAAAAATGTAACTTACTGTTCTGTGTTAAGTAAACTTCTCTTGAAACTTAAAATTTGTGTGTTAAGTAAAGTTCTCTTGCAACTTAACAATTCTGTGTTAAGTAAGTAAAGTTCTCTTGCAACTTAAAAATTATGTGTTAAATAAAGTTCTCTTACACCTTAACAATTCTGTGTTAAGTAAAGTTCTCTTGTAACTTGTTGTCCTGTGTTAAGTAAAGTTCTCTTGTAACTTGACAATTATGTGTTAAATAAGTAAAGTTCTCTATAACTTAACAATTCTGTGTTAAGTAAGTAAAGTTCTCATGTTGCACATTAAAAATGAAAATTTCTCAATAGAAACAAAAGCAATGAAACCTTTTGTTAATTGGAACAGACAGAACGGCAAAAGTCCGATCATTAAAGTAATTCGTATTTCCTCTGGCAACATAGAATGTGAACCCTGGACATGAAATAAATCATTTTAAAAGCACACACTGTAAGTGGTGCAGAAGAGTATTAAAACTAGTTTATTGGACGAAAATAGGAACAAATAGATCTACAGAACAAAACCTCTTCTTATTCTTCTCCTGCGTTCATCCGGAGTTTTTTTTCTTCTTTTTCGGACGTGATTGCGTTGTGCCTGTTTACAGCAGAGCTGTGTTCTTGCGCCGTTAGGCCGACACATCCGACTTCTGCGGGCATTTGTTGACCGGGGTAACCTTCCCGGGAACAAAACCTCAATATTGAAGACGGTTGGTTTTGAACAAATAAATTGCTGAAAATGAATTGTTTTGGACATGTAAAAAGAATGAATGTCTAGAGCAGATAATTATGGAGAGAAGTGTTTTCACCAGCAACAGCACAGGGCCGTGCGGTAGATTTTCTCAGTATGATGCAAGTCTTCGAAAATCCGCCCCTAAATGATGCAAGTCTTCGAAATAGCGCCCCACCTTCGCTGCTTATGCCGCCCGTTTACGGTGCCGCCCGATGCGGCTGCCTCTCTGTATCATAATCCGGTACAGCCCTGGACAGCGATTCCCCCCCCCCCCCTCCCTTCACCCCGGGCACCGACTCTTACAGTTTGGGAAAACCAGGCGAGGATGGCCGATTCGGCTTTCAAACCAATCGCGAACAAGGGTATGCCTACCCAGCATGTGAAGGCAGGATTCGGCAGACTGCGCGGAAGAAACCATTGATGATTCAACGGGCAAGACGGTGTTTACCTGCAGAGCGTTGTGGAATGTAATGAGCACGGCAAGGCAAGCAGACCGCCCAGGTCATCCACTGCACCTCTATTCGCCTCCAGTCGTCTTAGCATGTCTTGCCACTGGATTCAGATGGACTCAGGCGAGAGAGTGTGGTGGACGAATTGCGCAACTCTTCCTCACTTTAATCCAATTTATCGCCCAAGTTATTCTTCATAATATAATAGGTCTTACCAGCCATCTTGGAACTCACGGCTCCCAACTTCAACCCCACT
Source organism: Cepaea hortensis (assembly GCA_963921405.1). Classification (NCBI taxonomy): domain Eukaryota; kingdom Metazoa; phylum Mollusca; class Gastropoda; order Stylommatophora; family Helicidae; genus Cepaea; species Cepaea hortensis. The sequence goes on along the minus strand of OY992891.1, from coordinate 74,266,177 downwards.
GGATGAAATGAATGGTCGTCATCATTCTTGATGGACAAGCACCATGGAGCAGGGTGACCAGATCGCCGCGTTCAAAATAAGCCAAGTCACGAAATAAAAAAGCCAAAATAAAGCCAAACATTGCCTAGTAAAAAGATATATTAAAAATATACTTATATCACATGAAGACCTCTTCTTCAAATAAGTATTCCTCTTCATTGTTGAGAAATTCAGTACAGGATTCATTAGAATATACAATTCCAGCTTTGAAATCATTCAACATTTTGGATGAAGGTACAAATTCATTACAGCACTTGTTTGAAGATAATGGTTCTGCTCTAATTCTAATAATTGCTTCTAAGAGAGACAGCTGAAGTCTATTCCTTGCTTTGGTTTTTATGCATGTTAAAAGAGAGAACATCCTCTCCACTGCGGTATTGCTAATAAGTGTTATTAAGCAAGTAAGAACAAAAGAAGCAAGCTCTTTAAATTGGGGATGTTTCATGACTCCTTGCCAGAACTGCTCTGCATTTTTAGGCAGTCCATTTTCTTTAAATTGTTCTTCTTCCTTCCAATCTATAAAATTTTCTGTATTGTTCTTCAATAATAGTGTGGTTTTCTTCAGCCAAATTCAAAAAGGGCAATTTCGAAAATAGTGGTCTAGAAGCCTGGTTTAAGGTTATTCCAGGGTTAAAATTGGTTAGATCTTTAAATATATTTCTTGCTGAAGGAAGCCGCTTTCTAACTTGATAAAGTGCTTCTTCTCGCACTGATAAGCATCTTTCTTTGAGATCTAAGACCTCTTGTTGGCAATTAATTTTTGTATCATAACTTTTCTGAATGTAGTTATCACACTCTGACAGGAATTTGATGCCAAAATCAACATTAGAAACATCTTTTTTCTTATTATTGGTATCATAAGTCCTACTATTACGACGCTTATAATGCAAAAATAGTTCTTCATGTAATTTGTGAGGATCTGCCTTACTTTTTTGAAAAAAGGCTATTTAACCTTTCGAATTTCTGCATAATAGGGGTTGCGAAATGAAAATAAAGGTAGTTTCTTTGATCTAGAAGCATTTCCTTTATAAGTCGTGACTTAAATTTAGTGTAATAATTTGCTAATTCAGCAGAAATAAAATAAGCCTTGAGTTCTTCCCAATTTATTAGAATGTTGAACATTACTTTTCCCCGGACAAGCCAGCGAATAGAAGAAATTATCTCAAAGGAAGTGATGCAGTTCTAGCTTGCTGAAATTCTGTCGATGAGTTCATAATTTTGAATAAATCTTTAAATGCTTCTCGTCTTAGATTGCTATGTCTAAACCAATTTGGTATTTCTGTCAGCAAAAGTCCAATGTTTTAAGGTAGTTTTGACACTGTATATTTGATGCACAATGCTAATGAATGGCAAACACACTTATACTGAACACAAGAAGGAGATACATCTGTCATTCTGGACCAAACTGAATTGTTGCATCCAACCATACTGGAAGCACCATCGGATGCAAAACCAATGCAATTTTTTAATGATTGATTACATTTTTCAATTTCATCCTAATTTTCAGCTAATTTAACTTTGTCATCAATTTTCTTGCTTATTGTCACCACTGAAAGTGTTTTTTGTGAAGAAGATGGTGCGCTCCGCTTGTGTTTTTCTGTTGTTGCATGATTTGCGAGATTTGAAAATCTTGGAACAATATTACAATGGCACAGTTTGCAATATGCCTGTTCAGAACCGTCAGTGGGTTTCTAGAGCCACACAAATGTCTTTTCCCATTGATCATTATATTTCCGATTAGTATCATAAGATGGTTTCCACTTTGGCATGATAATAGGCTCAGTCAATAATATTTAATAAGAAATACTTGCGACTTGCGATTGCGATGAAGGTATAATTAATTTGAAAACTTAACTAAACAGTAAGCTGCGCAGTGCGTCAGTGCGCATAGAACATGGCCAGATAAGCTTATCGTTTTGCATTTGTGTTTGCTTAAAAATAGTAACACAAGACAACAATTAACTTGAAAAATTCAAATATAGGCATATATACCATTAAAATTTTAAAAAAGCCAAGAAAATGCCAAAGAGCCAAACTGATTTTCTGCCGCCAAACCTGTTTTAAAAAAGCCAAATTTGTCGAATTTGGCTTCAAAAAAGCCAATCTGGTCACCCTGCCATGGAGTGAAGTGTGCCTGGGAGGCGAAGAAGAGGACAACAAAATCGTAGAAGGATCCCAGGTGTAATAGATAATTTATATATGCCAGCAACAGATGCAGGACAATTGGCTTACGTTAGAGAGACATGTTATAGACCAGTGTTTCCCAACCTTTTTTGTACCATGCCCCACTTAAGCCTTTCTAAAATTCATATTGCCCCCCTCCCCCGCCCCATGCCCCCCTCTCAACATATACATTATTTTTAATATTCAAAAATTGAAATGTTCACTAAAGAAACTTGAATGATAGGTTTTAGGAAGAAATCACTAGGTAATTATTGAGCAAACACAGTAAGTAAATTTTCAAAACATATAATGGAGTACTGAAATTCAAGTACAAAATAATTTTAATGAAAGATTTTTCTATATTATTTTAATTATTAGTAATTATTTATTATTTAAATTTAGTGAGATCCTTGCGCTTGATGCTTGCTGCAAAGAGATCTTATGTCAGGTTCCAATTTAGTTAACTTCAGTCTCAAGTCTCCCCGTTTTGTTATATTCAGCCGATTTCTTCCATTTTCGAATTGCCCCCCTTAACAGTCAAATTTCCCCCATGTGGGGCGTGGGCCCCACGTTGGGAAACACTGTTATAGACAGTTATAGGGGAGAAATTATGTAAAGGAAAGGCCACTAAGTGCTGATGACATCAAAACGTAGTAAACTGTAGGTGAAACATAATCATTTATGTTTCTTCATTATAGACATCATCATCATCATCATCATCATCATCATCATCATCATCATCATCATCATCATCATCATCATCATCAGCGTTCGGAACACAGCTGCGGGCGATTTGGCAGGATACCGCCTTACGTTGGGTGTTTATAAAAAGTTATGGGTGCTGGTCTTTCAGAAAGCGATGGCAAACTACTGAACGTAAACTTGCCAATAGATCGCAAACAGCCCCCTCCCCCCTCCCCCCCCCCAAAAAAAAAAAAATGCTGGGGTGGACTGCTTCGTCATGTAAAGGATATGCAACAAACTTTTAACTATCCATGCCAGGCGATATATTTTTCACAGTAATATGTTCTTAGTTCGACCACTCCCGGGAAGGTTAACCCGGTCAACAAATGCCCGCAAAAGTCGGATGTGTCGGCCTAACGGCGCAAGAACGCAGCTCTGCTGTAAACTGGCACAACGCAACCACGTCCGAAAAAGAAAATAAAAAACTCCGGATGAACGAAGAAGAAGAAGAAGAAGAAGAAGAAGAAGAAGAAGAAGAAGAAGAAGAAGAAGAAGAAGAAGAAGAAGAAGAAGAAGAAGAAGAAGAAGAAGAAGAAGAAGAAGAAGAAGAACATGTTCGACCACTGATTGTTTGATGCTATAATAAACGAAATGGAAAAGATTAAAATTAATATTGTAGGGATGGAGGTAAACATTCATCTGGTAAATGTGAACAAAGAGTACAGAAATGTTAGATCCAACCTCTATTGCGATAAGGGAGCCTCCGCGGCGAAGTAGTTACATCGCCTGCCGCGCACTCCCAAGGTTGTGAGTTCTATTATTGACTCTGTCATTTGGTTCACTAGCGTAATTTTCTTTGAGACTCCTGAAGGTCGTCGCTGGAGCTATGGAGTTCGTGTTTTATGCTATGCAAACATTCATGCCGCTGTGATCTTGACATCTGTAATCAAATGTTTTGTTGAACTAGTCTGTTGTCTTAAAAAAAGTCGCCAGGGTCGGCTTCATTGCACCGGGTTTTATCCCATATAGCTCGGTCTCTTTCCGCAGCGCAGAAAGTGTCGCACCAAGTACGAACTCCGTAACTCTAGCGACAACTCACAGGTGTCTCGAAAAAATTTCACTCGTGAACCTTAGGACGCGGCCCGGAATCGAACCCACAACCTTTGGAGCCCGAGTCAAACGGCTTGACCACTTCGCCCCGGAGACTCCCAGTCTGTTGTCGTGACATCTATAATCAAATGACTTGTTGAATTAGCCTCTTGTCTTGACATTTGTAGTAAAATGTCTTGTTGAATTAGTCTCTTGTCTTGACATTTGTAATAAAATGTCTTGTTGAATTATTCTTACTATTAATCTCACTGAATTAGTCTCACTAAACAAACAACGAAAAAAGTCTACCAACTCGCCAAAATTAAAAATTTCCTTGATGAGGACACAAGGAAAATATTCTATACGTCTCACATACAGACACATTTTGACTACTGCTCTACAATCTGGGACGGTTGTTCCAATTCAAGCACCAAGCGACATTACTCACTCCAGAAACGGGCCATGAGTTTAATTTATAGCAAACATTTAACTGACAATCCTAGCCTGCATAAACGCCTTCAGTTACTACCACTCCGCAAACGTCTGCTTTTCAATAAAGCCAAACTAATTCACAAAATCCTATATCGGAATGCCCCAAATTACCTTTGGCCATTGTTTGAATATAATGCTAGACACAGTAAACGATTAAATATATTACCCATTCCGAAGCCTAGGAATGACTTATACAAAACAAGCTTAACGTACTCTGCAGCTCAGCTGTGGAACAATCTTCCACAAGAAATCAAAGACATCACCAATGCCTATACATATAATCGCAAATTATTTGAACACTATCTCAGTACGGATTACCTTCCCCCTTAATAATAGAAGTAATAATAATAATAAAACCCTAGTATAACAGCCAGTCCCCTTTTGGTAGGCCAGTATATTCCACATAGCTAATAACAAGTACCACACCAGTTATTACTATTACTGAATCGTGTAGTATTGATTTTTCATTTTCTAAATACCTTTATAATGCATATCTTTTATATGTTTGCTGTTTTCAGTTAGCCTTGAATGATATGTGAATGGTATAATGTATGAAAGAGAGTGATAAAACGGCAGAATGTTAGACGGGCCTGCGTGCCCAATTCTTCTTCTTCTTCTTCTTCTTCTTCTTCTTCTTCTTCTTCTTCTTCTTCTTCTTCTTCTTCTTCTTCTTCTTCTTCTTCTTCTTCTTCTTCTTCTTCTGTTTACAGCAGAGCTGCGTTCTTGCGCCGTTAGGCCGACACATCCGACTTCTGCGGGCATTTGTTGACCGGGTTAACCTTCCCGGGAGATGCCCAACTCTTAACCCTTTGAAAATAAAGTTTTGTTGTTGTTGTTGTTGTTGTTGTTAGTCTGTTGTCTTGACATCTATAATCAAATGTCTTGTTGAATTAGCCTCCTTGTCTCGACATCTATAATCAAATGTCTTGTTGAATTAGCCTCCTTGTCTTGACATCTATAATCAAATGTCTTGTTGAATTAGCCTCCTTGTCTTGACATCTATAATCAAATGTCTTGTTGAATTAGCCTCCTTGTCTTGACATCTATAATCAAATGTCTTGTTGAATTAGCCTCCTTGTCTTGACATCTATAATCAAATGTCTTGTTGAATTAGCCTCCTTGTCTTGACATCTATAATCAAATGTCTTGTTGACTTGGTCTCTTGTCTTGGCACATATAATCAACTGTCTTTTTGAGTTAGTATCGTGTCTTGACATATATAATCAAATGTCTTGTTGAATTAGTCTGTTGTCTTGACATTTATAATCACATATTTTGTTGAATTAGCCTTTTGTCTTTATATATGTAATCATGTCTTATTAAATTGCTTTCTTGCAGCACTTGGACACTGGTTTTCTTATCAGATTATTTGACAAACAAATAGTAAGTCTGGACTAAACCAAAACAATGTAGGTCTTGACCAAATAGTAAATCTGAGCCAAACACATAGTAGGTCTGGACCACCCAAATAATAGGTCTGGATCAAACATATAGTAGGTCTGAACAAAACAAATAGTAGGTCTGAACAAAACAAATAGTAGGTCTGAACAAAACAAATAGTAGGTCTGGACCAAATATATAGTAGGTCTGGACAAATCATATAGTAGATCTGGACCAAATATATAGTAGGTCTAGACAAAACATATAGTAGGTCTAAAAACATATAGTATGTCTGGTTAAAACATATAGTACGTCTGGAACAAACATATAGTAGGTCTGGGCAAAACAAATAGTAGATCTTGATAAAATAAATAGTAGGTCTTGACCAAACAAATAATAGGTCTGGACCAAACATATAGTAGGTGTGGACAAAACATATAATATATCTGAACAAAACAAATAGTAGGTCTTGATCAAATAAATGGTAGGTCTTGGCCAAACAAGTAATAGGTCTGGACCAAACATATAGCAGGTCTGAACTAAACAAATGGTAGGTCTGGACCAAACAAAAATGAAAGGCGGAAAATGGAAAGTAAGGATGTGTCATAGTTATGACTTAAAGTTTTAAATGTGGTAGCAAACATGTTGTATTAAAACTCAATAACAACATTTTGGCGATACATAAACCCACGACAGATAGGGGAAGTCGCTTAAGACAATTAATCATCCCATGGCACTTAATCAGTTAAGCGAGCACGGAACTTTAGCAATCTACCAAGAAGCTATATATATCTCTGTAGTACAGGGTGTATTTTTAATGACAATGGGATTTTTTTGTTTGTTTACAATATTGCCGTTCCAAGCTTTGTATTTACCTTTTATGATGCATGAACTCCACAGGGGGTGAATACAAAACTTGGAACAGCAATATTTTCACCACAAAAACCCACAGTCGTTAATAATACACCCTATACATAGTTTCTTTCTACTCTATTAATTGATTTATTTGGTTGTTTCGGGATTTGAGATTTAAATATTGAGCACAACCCACTACTGGCAACGCTGATCGTATTCTGGTATGAACCTAAAACCTATCCACGTCAATGTGGAAGCACTAGACTCGAGTTTCGCTCTCGTTTGAGTCGTCAGTAGTGCATATCCTTGACTGGGCCCGGAAACAAACTCCGGATCACTGGTGTGTGAAGCGGGTGTGTAAACACTAGACCACGCGGCACACGCTGGACAAGGCCAAATTATCACAACAGAATATTACAACGTCACCCATCGTAGGCTGTAGCTCTAGATTTGCTCGATAGCCGCGACTGACGTCCGTCAATCGATGTGGACCTGAACGATCAGGTCTTCTCACTGGCAAGGCACATCAGGCCGCCTAAAGTCCAGCAAGAAATAATCAAATTGATTTATTTGGTTGTTTCGGGATTTGAGATTTAAATATTGAGCACAACCCACTACTGGCAACGCTGATCGTATTCTGGTATGAACCTAAGGCCTATCCACGTCAATATGGAAGCACTAGACTCTATTAATTGCCCATAATTCACTGCAATGTGTGCGTGTGTGTGAGCGCGCGTGTGTGTGTGTGTGTGCGCGCGCGTGTGTGTGAGTGTGTGTGTTATTTTTTTTTTGTTCGCTAGATGGCGAGATAATTCAACCCCTACACCTGTCAGTTGGACTAAAGTGTTGACGTCTCGTCCTTGACTTTGGGACGTAAATTACAAGTACATCAGAAGTCCGAGTTGGATCGCCTGATGGCGAGGGGCGCGTAATGGGGAAATCCACACGCAAAAATCAGTAGTAGCGGGCACATGGACAACGCTTGAGTTCATATCAAGTGAATGAAAAACAAAATAGTAGGAATAAAATACATTCACCGCACCAAAACATAGTTACATTAACACAACCAAAGAAACAAGAAAATGCAACCTGGTTTAATTTCTCTGTCGCAAAATATAGAGAAACATGACCGCC
>OY992891.1:74240841-74253341 GCA_963921405.1 Cepaea hortensis | reverse complement strand
TCTTCTTTAGTTATAGTCAATACCTCTGTTTTACTTGTGCTAATTTTCTTGTTATGTTTCCTACACATTTCATTTAGACTATTCATGTGGTCTCCTAATTCAGCTTCTGATTTTGCTATTAGTCCTTGGTCATCCATAAGCAGGAGTTCTCTAATGGTTAGATTTGCAGATGGTCCTTCTTCTGTGTTCTCGTCATGCGGTGTTCTTGTGGTCTCTGTTAGGCTGGTTACTTTACATATGTTGCCTATATATGTTATGAACAAGAGGGGACATGACACTACCTTGTCGTACTCCGGATCTTATTGTAAAGGGTTTCCGTTTATACTTCTTAGTTTTTCTACGAGCAGTATGAAGATTCCCTGCTGGCTTGCTAGGCCAGTCGCAGGTTTAGGACAAATATCTGACCATAAGGAGTCCATCCCCTATGGCGAGCCATAGTCCCTTTAGCCCAAGACCTCGCGGTCATGGTTTCCCAGTCTACATCGCGTGGAGGTGCGGTTGACTTGTGTAGTCTGCGGGTGATCGGCAGGTTACTAATTTTCACTTTTCACCCCTCCTGGGAGAGGCTAGCCGATCCTAACCTTGCTGGCTGCAGGGCCAGGCGCAGTCCACACCTTGTAGACCTAGGCTGGGATTGTATTCATGTATTTATGGGAACAGAGGTCACAGGTCAACACTGTCTCAAATGGGTATCAGCAAATGTACGCGGGAGTAAAGGCAGCCCGCGTGATATTGATCACATGACTCATCGAGTGACGATGGCTCTATAAGTATGGGACCAGCGCTGTCAATCTAATACGAAAATGAGGTCCTTTACTGTACTGTTGTACTGTACTGTTCTGTTGTACTGTACTGTTACACTGTACTGCTGTACTGTACTGTTGTACTGTACTGTTGTAATGTACTGTTACACTGTACTGTACTGTACTGTTGTACTGTACTGTTGTACTGTACTGTTCTGTTGTACTGTACTGTACTGTTACACTGTACTGCTGTACTGTACTGTTGTATTGTACTGTTGTAATGTACTGTTACACTGTACTGTTGTACTGTACTGTTCTGTTGTACTGTACTGTACTGTTACACTGTACTGCTGTACTGTACTGTTGTATTGTACTGTTGTAATGTACTGTTACACTGTACTGTTGTACTGTACTGTTGTACTGCACTGTCGTAATGTACTGTTACACTGTACTGCTGTACTGTACTGTTGTACTGTACTGTTGTACTGTACTGTTGTATTGCACTGTTGTAATGTACTGTTACACTGTACTGTTGTATTGTACTGTTGTAATGTACTGTTACACTGTACTGTTGTACTGCACTGTCGTAATGTACTGTTACACTGTACTGTTGTACTGTACTGTTGTATTGCACTGTTGTAATGTACTGTTACACTGTACTGTTGTACTGTACTGTTACACTGCACTGTTACACTGTACTGTACTATTGTACTGTACTATTGTACTGTTCTATTGTACTGCACTGTTGTACTTTACTGTTGTACTGCATTGTTGTACTGTACTGTTACACTGTACTGTTGTACTGCACTGTTACACTGTAATATTGTACTGCATTGTTGTACTGCACTGTTTTACTGCACTGTTGTACTGTACTATTGTGCTGTACTGTTGTTCTATACTGTAATGTGATGTTCTGTATGTTACATCGGGGGTCTTCGTGACGGAGTGGTTAGACCCCCTTCCCTATCCACACGCACGCACACTGAGCGACTCAAGAAACATGACCAAGCAGACCCAGACAGGTACCATACAACATGAGTGGCGCGACACACTGAGCACATCACAGTTATAAAGTCATACCTTCGGCAATGGTGATTAGTTGCGTTTCTGTCACAGGACTTGGCAGTCATCCCCCAGCGCGAATGACGCCGAAGTTGAATGTGAAGTGAAAACGTGGTTTAGAAAACCGAGCACGCAGTTCTATGCGGTCGGTTTGGGAGGACTGATAAAACGATGGGATAAGTGCATCAATGTTGGTGGAAATTATGTTGAGAAATAAAGGGACAAATCTTCTTATATATAAATTAGGATGTGCGTATGTATCTCTGTATGTATGTATGTATGTCCTTTATGCGCTCGCGAACGGCCCATCCGATTGAGATGAAATTTTCTACACGCCTTCCTTTCATTCCAGAGATGCCAACTGTCGTAGTTTTTTTTTCTTCTTCCTCCTCCTCCCTCCTCCCTCCTCCCCCTCCCAAAATACGTACGTCCAGGAAATGGTCTTCTACATAGACACTTCTCTCTGAGGTCCGCGATAACATATTAACCTGGTGGGATGGCAATCAATCATCCTACTACCTCCTCCCTCCTCCTCCCTTCTCCCTCTTCCTCCTCCCTCTTCCTCCCTCCGCCTCCTCCCTCCTCCCACTCTCTACTCCTCCTTCCTCCTCCCTCCTCCTTCTCCTCCCTCCTTCTCCCTCTTCCTCCTCCCTCTTCCTCCCTCTTCCTGCTCCCTCCGCCTCCTCCCTCCGCCTACTCTCTCCTCCTCCTCCCTCCTCCTCCCTCTCCCTCCTCCTACTCCCTTCTCCTCCTCCTCCTCCTCCTCCTCTCCCTCCTCCCCTCCTTCTCCCTCCTCCTCCCCTCCTCCTCCACCCTACTCCTCCCTCCTCTTCCTAATCCCTCCTCCTCCTCCTGTCTCCTCCTCCCTCCTTCTTCTACCTCTTCCTCCCTCCTCCTTCTCCCTCCACCTCCTCCCTCCTCCTCTCTCCTCCTCCTCCCTCCTCCTCCCTCTCCCTCCTCCCTTCTCATCCTCCCCCACCTACGTTCTCCTCCTCCCTCCTCCCTCCTCCTCCTTCTCCCTCCTCCTCCCCCTCCCTCCTCCCCCTCCTCCTCCTCCTTCACCCTCCTCCCTCCTCCTCCTCCTCCTTCACCATCCTCCCTCCTCCTCCCTCTTCCTCCCTCCTCCTCATCCTCCCTCCTCCCTCCTCCTCCCTCCTCATCCCTCTTCCTCCTCCTCCTCCCTCCTCCCTCCTCCTTCTCCCCTTGCCCCCCTCTTTCTCTTAATCCCTCCTCCTCCCTTCTCCTCCCTCCTATTCATCCCTACTCCTCCTCCCTCCTCCTCCTCTCTCCGCCTATCTCTTCCTCCCTCCTCCTCCCTCCTCTCTCTTCCTCCTCCCTCCTCTCTCTTCCTCCTCCCTCCTCCTCCCCTCTTCCTCCTCCTCCTCCCTCCTCCTGCTCCCTCCTCCTCCTCCCTTCTCCTCCCTTCTCCTCCTCCCCCTCCTACCCCTCCCTCCTCCCCCTCATCCGTCTTCCTCCCTCCTCCTCCCCCTCCTCCTCCCTCTCCTCCTCATCCCTCCTCCTACATTCTCCTCCTCCCTCCTCCTCCTCTCTCTACCTCCTCCCTCCTCCTCCCTTCACATTCCTCCTCCTCCCTCTTCCTCCTCATCCCTCCTCCTCCTCTATCCTCCTCCCTCCTCCTCCTCCTCCCTCTACCTCCTCCCTCCTCCTCCCTTCACATTCCTCCTCCTCCCTCTTCCTCCTCCTCCTCCCTCTCATCCTCTTCCCTCCTTCTCCTCCCTCCTCCTTCTCCCTCTTCCTCCTCCCTCTTCCTCCCTCCGCCTCCTCCCTCCTCCCACTCTCTACTCCTCCCTCCTCCTTCTCCTCCCTCCTCCTCCTCCCTCTTCCTCCCTCTTCCTGCTCCCTCCGCCTCCTCCCTCCGCCTACTCTCTCCTCCTCCTCCCTCTCCCTCCTCCTCCTCCCTCTCCTCCTCCTCCTCCTGCGATCTCCTCCTCCCTCCTTCTCCCTCTTCCTCCTCCCTCCTCCTCCCCCTCCTCCTCCACCCTACTCCTCCCTCCTCTTCCTAATCCCTCCTCCTCCCTCCTATTCCTCCTGTCTCCTCCTCCCTCCTCCTCCCTCCTCTTCCCTCCTCCACCTCCCTCTTCCTCCTCCCTCCTCCATTTACCCAAGACAGACAGACATACAGATAGTCGGGAACGGGATCTTATATGACTACTTATATGATTTAAATGAGATGCTCTCCACCATGAGCTGGGCCGGGTCAGACAGACAGACAGACAGACAGATAGATAGACAGACAGACAGACAGACAGTCGGGAACGGGAGCTTATATGACTACTTATATGAATTAAATGAGATGCTCCCCACCAGAGTCTGGGCGAAGCCGGGCCGTGTCAGCTAGTTATCTATAAAAATAAACTGGTTTCAAGTTGTTATCATCTTTAGTTATTTTTTCTTCAGCCATTTGTGACTTACTTATTGACTTCCCGCGTAAATATTGACGCGAACTGGCTCATAAACAAGAACTTAACGCCTCGGAAACTGACACAATTTGGTTGTATTGAACGTCGCATTCTTTTGGAAAGAACAGTAATGAAAAGTATGCTTTCTTGAAGAAGAGGCGTAGTCGACCAGCATATTAAACACGCATTGAACGTGAAAATACACGTGACAGGGGAATTAACAAGGGACAGATTGTCGCTACTGGCAAACTACTATATAAAATAACACAAAGTGTTGCAGCTTTACAGAACAGAATTGCGAACAAGAACGTTGCGACGACTAGCCTTCATCAGCAAACAAATACATACATAAAACACAACAAATAATCACGGAGAAGACCCCTCCGGTGGCTACATTAAGGCATACAAACAAGGTGACAAGAATAAACAGATGAAAAAAAATGAGAACCAGGAAGAGAAAATGAAAAAAATAACGAAGACACAAACCATAGAATGTACGATTTCTTGCCTGGCATATTTCGCTGCATCTCGTCAGGTACATACTGTAGTTGTCACACAAACGTAGAGTAAAATAACTAGATACATCGTTCAAAAGTCTGTCTGTATGTATGTCTGACCGTCTGTTCGTTCGTCCATCCATCCGTCCGTCCGTCTGTTTATCTTGTTACCATCTGTCTATCTGTCCATCTAGCCATCCCGGTGTTTCTTGTCTGTCCGTTCTTCTGTCTGTTAATCTGCTGTCTGTTTATTCACATCTTCTCGCGTCCTAAGGCAGTCCAGAGGCTCTGTCTATTCATCCCAAGCTGACGTGCTGTCTGTAAATTAAATCAAAGCATTCTATCAAAGAATCCCAGAAAACAGAAAAAGTTATTACGTTCACGATCCCTGACCAGCGACATGTTAGTCTAGTGACGTCAGAACTTTGACACATCGTTCTAAAAAAAAATGTAGGTCAGTGTCACGTGGGACCAGGTTATACGTCGGAGTTATGGGCCGTGGGGAGTGTAATCGATTACACAAAAAATAAAAATATCCAGGCGGGAAAACGCCTTTCCTTCCTCAAACAAAAGCATCAATTGATGTCCAGAAGAGGAGAGGGGGAAAGGATGCATAGTGAGAATTGAATTGTGAAAAGTTCAGAATGTTGATTATGAAGAGAATGAATGAATAATAACAGACTGTAACAACGTGTAGAATATGCTTTTGTTCTATGGACTTCAAAGACGGGAAATTTCCACTAGGAGTGTTGTTTGGTTAATTAGTTGGCTGATTGAATGTGTGGTTGATTGGTTCGTTGCTTGCTTGTTTGAGTGATTGATTTGTTCGATTGTTGGTTGATTGATTCATTGACTAGTTAGTTGTTTCGTTGTGTGGTTGATTAATTGGTTGCTTGAAATGTAGGTTGATTAATTTAATGGTTGATTTAGAGATTTGTTGATTAATTTATTGATATATTGATTGGTTGATTGATTGATTGGCTGATTGGTTTGTTAATTGATTAATTAGTCAGTTAAGAGATTGGTTGGTTGGGTAGTTTGTTTGTTTTTAAATTGTGGTTAAAACATTGGCTGGTTGGTTGGTTTGATTGTTGATTTATTGTTTATTGGTTTGACAAATGCATTCATTGAATGGTTGGTTAACAAGCTGGCTAACGCATTTATTGGTTTGACAAACGCATTCAATGGGTGGTTGGTTGATAACCTGGTTAACGTATTGATTGGTTTGACAAATGTACTCACTGAATGGTTGGTTGACAAGCTGGTTAACGTATTGATTGGTTTGACAAATGTATTTATCGGATGGTTAGTTGACAAGCTGGTTAACGCATTGATTGGTTTTGACAAATGCATTCAATAGATGGCTGGTTGACAAGCTGGTTAACGCATTGATTGGTTTGACAAGTGCATTCATTGAATGGTTGGTTGACAAGCTGGTTAACGCATTGATTGGTTTGACAAGTGCATTCAATGGATGGTTCGTTGACAAGCTGGTTAACACATTTATTGGTTCTAGGATCGATTTGTTAAACAGTTCATTTATTGACTGATCGGTTGTTATGTTGACTGGAACAGCAGTTGCTTGGTGGATTGATTGCTTGACGGATGTATTGATTTATTGATTGTTATGTTGATTAGCTGCTATTTTTATTACTTTATAGTTTTTTTTTTTTTTTAAATTGCTTAGTGCTTCAAGGTCTGCTCCAGGTCTTGCCAACTTGGAGGAATTGCTTGTTTTTTTTGTTTTGGGAGAGGGCGACTGGGATAATTCGGACAAAATTCGGAGTTCGTGTTTTGAGCGACGGTTTCGACAGGCCGCCCTGTGGAAAAAGGTCACGCCATGTGGAATAAAACCCGGTGCAATGCAGTCAATCCCCTTGACTTGTAATTAACCCTTGTTCATAGAGTCTCCGTAGCGAAGTGGTTACGCCGCCTGCCTAGCACTCCAAAGGTTGTGGGTTCGATTCTTATCCACGTTGTTCGGTTCACGAATGCAATTTTCTTGGAGACTCACGGGGGTCATGGGTGGAGGTGCGGAGTTCGTGCTTCGTGCCACGCTTTCGGTGGGCCGCTTTGCGGTGGGAAAAGACCGAGCCATAACGATTAAAAATCGGTGCCGTGAAGTCGAACTTCGCGCCTTTTAAACCAATTTTCGGTCGTTGTTGTTGTTGTTGTTGTTGTTGTTGTTGTTGTTGTTGTTGTTGTTGTGTGTGTTTGGGAGGGGGGGGGGCTGGGGTTGGCCGAGTGGCCAGAATGTTGGGTTCTCCTTCAAGAGACCCGGGAGTTGTCTACAGATGACAGCAGTTATGCTTGCTTGCTTGCTTGTGTTCGTTGGCTTGAGTTCCAACGCGAAGTCCTGTATGTCGTATGAAGGCATCCTGTTGTCCAACAACAGTGTGATGTCATACAGGACCTGAGATTTGCGTGAGTATCCGTTGTCCAATGTCTGGCTTATTGGTGTCCAGACTGGTGGTTCCTCGCCGTACAGGCAGACACTCTCCGACTTCGGAGGAAACAGACAGTTATGACTCCATTGGATCTGGTTTGTGAGTTCAGAGTTCCATGCATTCGATTGAACTTTTGTATTCATTGGAGTTTAACATGGTCAGCATGGCCGAATGGTTAAGAACGCGTGTTCTTAAAAATCCGGTGTGCTGATGCCGAGGTAAGGGGTTCAAAGCCTACACCGGACAGTTGGACTAAAATGTTGACCTGTCGTCCTTGATTTGAGGACGTAAATTACAAGTACCTGTAAAGTCGGAGTAGGTTCGCCTGGCGGCGAGGGACACTGTTAATGGGGAAAGCTAATCCACACGCAAAATTTAGTCCAGCAATACTGGGAGTAGTGTGTATGGACTATACTTGAGTTCAAACCGAGCGAGTGCAAAAAAAAACAACAACATTGGAGTTTAACTATAGTCAATTTAATCTGTTAGTTAATTGCTTATTCTTCACAGGACGTCACAGTCAACCCCCAAAATTTTTGACTGTTTGTTATTTCTTGGCAAGTCTAGTAGTTTGCCATGGCTTTCTGAACGACCGGAACTCAATTAACACTAATTGTTCAATAGTTCTCCTAGCAATAAAACATCGACACTAATAGTCCAATAGTTCTCCTAGCAATACAACATCAACAGTAATAGACCAATAGTTCTCCTAGCAATACAGCATCAACACTAATAGATCTATAGTTCTCTTAACAATACAGCATCAACACTAATAGATCTATAGTTCTCTTAACAATACAGCATCAACACTAATAGTTCTATAGTTCTCTTAACAATACAGCATCAACACTAATAGATCTATAGTTCTCTTAACAATACAGCATCAACACTAATAGTTCTATAGTTCTCTTAACAATACAGCATCAACACTAATAGATCTATAGTTCTCTTAACAATACAGCATCAACACTAATAGACCAATAATTCTCCTAGCAATACAACATCAACTGTAATAGACCAATAGTTCTCCTAGCAATACAGCATCAACACTAATAGATCTATAGTTCTCTTAACAATACAGCATCAACACTAATAGACCAATAATTCTCCTAGCAATACAACATCAACAGTAATAGACCAATAGTTCTCCTATCAATACAACATCAACACTAATAGTTCAATAGTTCCCCTAGCAATGCACCACCAATACTATTAGTCCAATAGTTCTCATGGCAATACGGCGTCAACACTAATTGTTTGATAGTTCTGCTGGCAACACTCATCACCACCAATATAACAATTATTTAGAGCACACATTACAAGGCTCGGTGGACACCAGAACCAGTGCTCGTCAGTTAACAAGAATCCCACTGCTTGTAGAGATTGAACCCAGACGATTGCCACGGTAAGCAAACGCACTAACCGTCTTCCCATCGTTACTACTCCCAGACTTTGTAATAAAAAAAATAAAATTTACTTGCATGTCCTTTACAGGACGTAGCAGTGAACCCCAGCATTTTGGCTATTCGTGATTCCTGAGCCAATTTTACGTTCAGTAGTTTGTCATTGCTTTCTGAACGACCGGCACCTATACCGTTTTCGAGAAGAAAAAAAAAGGCCAGCACCGCTGTATTTCGAACACGGGTATACGGGATTACGAATCGCGTCCGTAACACCATCGCCGCGAAGGTCTATTTATTAATTCGCTCTCTCGCTTTGAACTTAAGCTTAGTCCATACACGGGTTGCTACTTCTAGTGCACTGATTTTTGCGTGTGGATTAGCTTTCTATATTACCAGTGTCCCTCGCCATCAACAAACCCACTCCAACTTCTGAGGTACTTGTAATTTACGTCCCAGAGTCACTGATGAGAAGTCAACATTTTAGTCCAACTGACCGGTGTATGGTTTGTTCCCGCTACCTCGGCATCAGCACACCGGATGTTTAAGAACATGCGCTCTTACCCATTCGGCCATGCCGACCTCCATTTATCTAATAATTTACATTTGTCCCTCTTTGAGACTGACAGTCAACAAAATGGTCCCGGCAGGTAGCAGCGAACAACGGAGCGCGTATAGGAACTGCAAATAACGAATCTTAAGTGGATACTGCTATAAAGTCGTATTATCCATACTGCTACATGCTTATGAAACTTAGACTATTTACCAGCTACACACAAGAAAATTAAACCACTTCCACACAGTCTGCCTTAGTCTACTGAAAATCAAATGGCAAGACACTGAAGTCCTAGAAAGAGCGCCCATGCCCAGTATATACACTCTACTAATGAAGAATAAGATTCGTTGGGCTAGTCACCTGAGTCGCATGCCAGATCACAGGTTTCCTAAACGAATACTTTTACGGTGGGTTGTGTTGTAGTAAACGCTCATAAGTCGGCCAGAAGAAACGCTTTAAAGACACTCTGAAATATATCGCTGAAAGCTTTTGAAGCTCATCACGACAAATGGGAGACTTCTGCCAAAGACCGAAATTCATGGCGTATATTATTACACAGGGGTGTAGTCACTTGTGAAGTAAATAGGACTGTAAGAGATGTGACAAAAGGACTGGACAATTAAACGAAACAAAAGAAAAACCCCCACAGGAGACCTTCCTCCTAAAGCGTCAAGCATTTCTGAGCCCACATTGGTCATAGAACATATCGAGCCAAAATAAGCCTTACCAGCCATCTTAGAACTCACGGCTCAAAACTTTTAAGCCCACGGGAAGAAATAAACGTCATCATCATACTTGATGAACAAACACCAGACTGCAATAAACAAATTAATCCTCGCCTATAGGTTGCTGTCATAAGTCGGGGTGCCCCACCGGCTAGATGAAAATATTATTCACTGGCGAGCAACCCTAAATAGTCAGAAACTGACTAGGGACAAAATCTATATGGCTGAAGTACAGATTAAGCCCATGAATATCCAACGAACAGCTCCAAGTGGCTCGTTACAAAATGAAATGAACTGTGCTGAATATTCGCCAAGGAATGGGAAAGAGAAGGTTAGCTAAGATAGATGTTTAAGTCTAAATATATTAGTATAGACGACTATCTCAGTACAGGTTTTTCTCCCTGACTGCTCCCTTCCTTGGTGTCTAAGTGAACCCCCACCAATGTACACAACAACACGTATGCACAATTGGAATTAAAATATAACGAGAGAACTATGAGTTACAATATTACAACATTTATTTACTAATCATAGACATCTGATTGTTTTCAATATGCGGATGATGAAATCATATAACATATTGTGATGAGAAACATTACGTAACTTTACTTGTCACTTCATCTATCTGGAACTGTGGTCCAGATCCCCACTCTCCAGTAGACTCAACAAAAGAAACAGCTTGCCGGTATTCTGACGATCCTGTCAGTCCTGACACTCCTAGTCTTCACTCGTCCTTGAGATCTACAACATAGGTGCTCCTTGTGAGAGATTGAAAGAAAGTCAAGAATGTGTTATATCAGTTCTACATCAGCACAATCCTAATTAAAACATATCATAACACAAACATATACAATGACCAGTCTTGCCAAGTTTATCTTTCAGCTCTACTGCGTTCTCCGTCCTCCTTCTCCCTACTGTCGTTAGTCTGGGACGGGCTTTTCAATTGTCTCACACGCCTGTAATTATTACATTTCTGCCGCCCCATGTCCATGTCGCTAATACAGAAATTGTGTGTCATACAGCCGCTCCGTCCAAAGTTGGGTTAGCAGCTCACAGGGTCGGTAAGGGTATTATAACAATGCCTGATCATCCGGGCTTGCAAGCCGTGACCAGTAGCTGTGCCCGGTTTCCATGCATTACCGTGGACGCACACCCACAATACACTGAGAAAGTTTAGCACCATATACCCTATACCAATTGTGGGTAATGTCTGTACCATTACACCTCTGCTTCCAACACAATCGTTGGCCCATGTGCCAATGCGCAGAAAATAGCATAACACTTCATATTGGTAGGTTTGCATATGACAACTCAATATATCAAACACCCAATACACATAAACATATTGATTAAACTAGACATATTATGATACTTTAACATCATAGCATAATGCACTAGTTAGTCTATGAAATTCCACATACATACATCCAACATATCCGTAAACATTATATTACTTCAAGATGGACATCCAATGATACTCAACATAATAGCATCAGGCATTATTAATGAGTACTAATATTGTATAGCTACAAAATGAGATATACAACAAGTCTAATTGAAGTGACCATACAGACCAGCTATATTTGCTGAGCTGCCCGGTTGAATCACCACTTAGTTACTGCTGTTGTAAGAATTAAATAAATAGTCAGTTGACTATATTCTGAACAACAAATGCACACCAAAAAGGAGACTAGTCTAGTTTAGAAAGAAATGGCAAGCATCTGCTACGACACCTCAAGTATATCTAGACAAGACCTGCCTTCCATAAGTTTCTACTTCTCAGACGAGTAACACTTAAAGTACAATGATATTGAACACAGAACTTAGAAAAAACACTCAAGTAACCTATGACAATGATAGTTCTTGCAATAACCTAGATCAGATATAGACTGAAAGTCAGTAACTAAGAAATAACTTTTGTAGTGAAATCTAACATAATAATCATGCATATGACTACAGACATTGAGCTGGCTGCCTACCTGTTCTGAAGTCAGACTTAATCTAAAGGGAACAGGTCTAGTGGGGTTTTTATACCTAGCCTAGCAGTAGACACTTATCTCCCAGGAATTCCATTCATAAATTCTTCTTATCTCCCCCCTGACGTTAATTGCAATTAACACTGCAACCTGTCCAGTCATATTTTCTAGCATTCCTGCTTCAGTTTCAATAGCCAACATTTACTTTGTGTGGCCAGTCTTGACACTTCACAGCTGACCGATTTTACAAGGTCTGTTTTCACACTCTACTGAGTCTGCCGATCTGAGTTGACTTGGCTTGTTTACCGCCCTATGGCTATTATCTCCATCTGGCGTTAATTGCCTTTATTCAACCAATGGCCCAGTTCATTGTTGATTCAGCCAGGGTCTACCTGGACGAGAAGGTGCCAATGTGTCTGTGTGGTGTCATAGCCCGTCTGGGTCAGCAGTTTTCCAAAGTGTAGACTAATTTAAATTATCTAGTTGTGTCCATCTCAAGTATCCCATTTTACTTGCCATCTGCAAGCTTACGTCATGGCTAGAGGCTTTTTGTGAATAATCTTACCTCACGACTAGATAGCCGTGGAGTAGCGTGATTAATTCATTCTTTCTCAATTTGGCCTCTCAAATTTGGAGACCGAGAAAAATATTCTGGGATGTTAAGGCGGCATTCC
>OY992891.1:74213341-74238341 GCA_963921405.1 Cepaea hortensis | reverse complement strand
TTCTTCTTCTTCTTCTTCTTCTTCTTCTTCTTCTTCTCTTCTCCTCCTCCTCCTCCTCCTCCTCCTCCTTCCCCTTACCCTTCTTCTTCTTCTGCTTCTTCTTCTTCTTCTTCTTCTTCTTCTTCTTCTTCTTCTTCTTCTTCTTCTTCTTCTTCTTCTTCTTCTTCTTCTTCTTCTTCTTCTTCTGCTTCTTCCTCTTCTTCTCCTCCTCCTCCTCCTCCTCCTCCTCCTCCTCCTCCTCCTCCTCCTCCTCCTTCCCCTTCTCCTTCCCCTTACCCTTCTTCTTCTTCTTCTGCTTCTTCTGCTTCTGCTTCTTCTTCTTCTTCCTTCTTCTTCTTCTTCTTCTTCTTCTTCTTCTTCTTCTTCTTCTTCTTCTTCTTCTTCTTCTTCTTCTTCTGCCTTTTATCCCCCAAGGGATCCTGGTCCACCAAACAGCCCACACCAAGCCCTCCCATCTTTTACCATCTCCAGCAGCTATCTCCATCAGTAAAAGTAAAGTTCTCTTTCACGACCTTTGAGGTGAAATGGATCTATACTGCCAACCCATTACTTTTTTAGCTCAATCGGCGGAGGTCGGCATAGCCTAATGGATACCAGCGGTGGCTCTTAAACTTCCGGTGTGCTGATGCCGAGGTAGAGGGTTCAACCCCTACACCGGCCAACTGGACTAAATGTTGACTTCTCGTCCTTGACTTTGGGGCGTAAATTACAAGTACCTCAGAAGTCGGTGTGGGTTCGTCTGATGGCGAGGGACAGTGGTAACCGGGAAAGCTAACGCACACGCAAAATCAGATCAGTACACTAGAAGTAGTATGAACTACGCTTGAGTTCAAAGCGAGTGAATGCTAACAAAGAAAAATACTAATCGGCATTGGGTGGGTGATGTGGTCTTCATTACCGTGGTCGCCTTTGCTTCCCAGAAGATTTTCTGGTTACCATATGAGGCTGGGTAGACCTGCGAGTCAAGGTCACTTTTCACAAGTCTGTCTGGATGAGGGTTTGAACACACGACCACTGGGCCGACAGCTAGCGTGCTGGCCACTGTGCTGCCGTGGCTCCCTGGTAATAGCCTAAAATCTAAATAGAAGATCCTCTTTTAGAATCCACCGCAAGGCACATGACATAATCACACACACGCGCGCGCGCGCACAGACACAAATATACGCACTTTATCGGCGCTTGGATAAATTGCATTGAACGCAGTTGTGACTACATCGATAGATGATGTATTTGTTCTTTACTTTTTCAGAATATATCACACAACAACAACAAAAATGTAAGCTTTCACGTCAAGCTCCCTCGAAAATGTTGGTTCACTGACCATTTAAATTGCCGAAGATCCCACGAAACAAAACAAATAACATGATGACCCTAGTGTGGCGGTGTATCGTCCTTCTGTCCACATGGGAGGTAACATTTGGCGATATATTATCCTTCGACACTAAATCAGTTAATTACTAACTTTTAATATCTGGTGAGAGTTATAGATGAGTAAAAAGGGAACGACATGAACACAATTTATAGATGAGTAAAAGGGGAAAGACATGAACACAACGTATAGATGAGTAAAAGGGGAAAGACGTGAACACAATTTATAGATTAGTAAAAAGGGAAAGACATGAACACAATTTATAGATTAGTAAAAAGGGAAAGACATGAGCACAATTTATAGATGAGTAAAAGGGGAAAGACATGAACACAATTTATAGATGAGTAAAAGGGGAAAGACATGAACACAATTTATAGATGAGTAAAAGGGGAAAGACGTGAACACAATTTATAGATGAGTAAAAGGGGAAAGACATGAACACAATTTATAGATTAGTAAAAAGGGAAAGACATGAACACAATTTATAGATTAGTAAAAAGGGAAAGACATGAGCACAATTTATAGATGAGTAAAAGGGGAAAGACATGAACACAATTTATAGATGAGTAAAAGGGGAAAGACATGAACACAATTTATAGATGAGTAAAAGGGGAAAGACGTGAACACAATTTATAGATGAGTAAAAGGGGAAAGACATGAACACAATTTATAGATGAGTAAAAGGGGAAAGACGTGAACACGACTGATAGATGAGTAATGCGGGAAAGACATTAAGAGAATTTATAAATAAATAAGTAATGCGGGACAGACAAGAAGAGAATTTATAGATGAGTAATACGAGAAGGACATCGAGAAAGCTATAGATGAGTAAAATGGGAGAGGGCGGGTGCGCAAGCGAAGTTGATAACGAACTGTGCTGGTCATGTCATGAGCACGGTCTGACGCGGGTTTGATGCCTGGACTTGTCACTTGCCAAGCTGAGAGAAAGATTTCCTACTGTCATGCCATAGAAATGAAAAGTTAAGTGCACATGTAGAAATATGTGCTAAGTAAAGAATGTGTCACTCACCAGAAAATAGTAAGAGTAAACGCACCGTCTACGCGTCATCTGACAACAGACGGTTAGCAATATCACTTGGGGCGAGAAACATCAAGATATCAGCATGCCGTGTTTAGAACCTTTGATACGTGTATGAAAGCTGCAGAAGAAACTGTTAGGATTTTAATTGATTACAACCACCAGTTGGCAGTCAGTGGCAGTTGAGGACATGCACACGCAGTAGTCCACACCGGCATTTAACACAATTAAGTCAGGCCAGGGCTTTTTTGGGAATTTAAGTGAGAGCGACAGAAATGGGACTTGGGAAATACAGCGGTTAGTTAAGGCAGCGCTTACGTATAGCTACAGGTGGAACGGTGATTAACGGGCACCAGAGTAAGGTTAGCTCGGCCGGCCTTTAGAATACTGTATTGCGTCTGTGATGAGAATATATAGAGCTGTGAAATAAAGTCGGCACTTCTTGTCCGGAATACTCAAAGAAAAGATGGCCTTGTCAAGTGCTTTTGATCCGACTGTGATGTGGAGATTGGTTGTCCTGAAGTGCGTGTGAACCCAAGGCTGGCCGGTTGGGCTTTATCCAGGGGTTGTCATCTAAAGGAACTGTCAGCTGTTGGAACCATCCATCTCCGGTCAAGGGAAGGTCAGGTGCATCAAGCCATCAGAAAGAGATAGACCGTCATTGCCATCAGCTCAAAACGCAGCGGTCATCAAATCTGGCGAATCGAAATCATGCGCGGGAACTGACGACATCCCTATAACGAGCAAAAGTCAATAGCGGTATTCAGCCAACAAACAGCCGCACCATTCGCCATACGGCCGTCAGAACCGTCACATCGCTCGCACCATGACACCTACCTTTTCTTCTTCGTTCTCGGGGCTGCAAAATGTGATAATATCACAGACCTACAGCAGGAAACTATTGTCTGACAATTTGTTATTTATTATTTTAATCTGTGAAAGATCCCATGGAAACGGTCGGACGAGGATCTATCTCTGCGCTCGACCTCCGCTAAGAGAAGGAAAGACCGGCCACCTCCTCGTCCGTGCATTCAGACCTGCAAAATGTGATTGACCTATCACATCACAGACCTGCAAAATGTGATGGACCTATCACATCACAGACCTGCAAGATGTGATGTACCTATCACATCAAAGACCTGTAAAATATGATGGACCTATCACATCACAGACCAGTAAAATGTGATGGACCTATCACATCACAGACCTGTAAAATGTGATGGACCTATCACATCACAGACCTGTAAAATGTGATGGACCTATCACATCACAGACCTGTAAAATGTGATGGACCTATCACATCACAGACCTGTAAAATGTGATTGACCTATCACATCACAGACCTGTAAAATGTGATTGACCTATCTCATCACAGACCTGTAAAATGTGATTGACCTATCACATCACAGACCCGTAAAATGTGATGGACCTATGACATCACAGACCTGCAAAATGTGATGGACCTATCACATCACAGACCTGCAAAATGTGATGGACCTATCACAGACCTGCAAAATGTGATGGACCTATCACATCACAGACGTGCAGCAGGCCCGTGCTTCGGGACGTGTTTCTCTTTTTACTACAATACCCAACCGGTGTTGTAGATCTGTTTTCAGCTACGAGGGGACTTTAAATGAAAACCTGAAATGTTGGTTACCGTTTTTTTTTTCTCTTTGACTTTTATGTGAATATATTCTGAAATAGTAAAGAACAAATATATCATTTTTCGATGTAGTCACTACGGTACGGTGTTCAGTGTAAATCCTCCAGCGCCGATATAAAAGTTGGATTCCTATAGAAGAAAAAAAATTCTCTTGGCCGCGAGTGTAACCACTCATGCACCATCTGCTGCACATCTTCATCAGACGGAAAAGTATTAAAACTTCCTACTCCACTCATACACGTGCTTGATTGACAGGCATGCATCGCCATACTGGACCTTCATTCGCCGATGAATTTCTATGTTTCACCCCTTCACTGATAAAACAAAAACAGATAACATAATGCTGCTCCTCTTTGGCGCATGAACAAATGTGGGGTAGCCATTTTTAAACTGTCCTTATGACATAACCGTGTTCGTCTACACCAGTGTTTCCCAACCTTTTTTGTACCGTGCCCCACTTAAGCCTTTCTAAAATTCATATTGCCCCCCTCCCCCGCCCCATGCCCCCCTCAACATATACATTATTTTTAATATTCAAAAATTGAAATGTTCACTAAAGAAACTTGAATGATAGGCTTTAGGAAGAAATCACTAGGTAATTATTGAGCAAACACAGTAAGTAAATTTTCAAAACATATAATGGAGAACTGAAATTCAAGTACAAAATAATTTTAATGAAAGATCTTTCTATATTATTTTAATTATTAGTAATTATTTATTATTTAAATTTAGTGAGATCCTTGCGCTTGATGCTTGCTGCAAAGAGATCTTATGTCGGGTTCCAATTTAGTTAACTTCAGTCTCAAGTCTCCCTGTTTTGTTATATTCAGCCGATTTCTTCCATTTTCGAATTGCCCCCCTTAACAGTCAAATTGCCCCCCTGTGGGGTGTGGGCCCCACGTTGGGAAACACTGGTCTACACCGTGATGTCACTAGCTTAACACCCTTGACAACCTTAAAAACAATATTGACAGGTTTCAAGACCTCGTATAAATACCGTGTCTTCTCCGCAACGCAGATTGTTAATATTTTAACATGTTTAGTTTAGTTTAGTCGACGGATCAACATCACACCACACGGGTGTAACCCATAAGTGCTCCGTTCTACTCCTAACTCAAGCCTGAGTCCGGGGAATCTCAGCTCAATGCACGAACTCCGTAGCCACGGCGAAGATCCTGAAATACTTTGGGTAGATTTTTAACTCGAAATTTTGCCCGTGCAGCGCCGTTAGGCTACTCTATTTTGATTTCCAACTGCCAAGGGATCTTTTCCGTGCGCAACAATACACACGGGCGTCCGATCTCACTACCCAGAGACCAGGAGACATTTTGTTACTAGAAGTCCACGTGAAAAAGCCCGGCTCTCATCGGGGCTTGAACGCGGGACTCCCAGCACTCGAGGCGGACACCATACCTTAAGACCACTCATCCCCCCCCCCTCCCCTCGCTGTTTTAACTCCGTTTTAACATGCAACTCATAATATTCATAGAGGGATGTTTCATCTCTCTCGTTATATTTTCGCATTAGGGAGAAAAGAGAAGCGGTAACAAAACACATCCGTGTCTTCATCAATTAGAAGGTTGGCCAAATGGATCTCCAGCACTGCCTGTCACTCGTCTTTGTTATACATTCTGTCAGGTTGCTGCTGTTCGTCCTTCTCTTGATGTTCTCTTCCCACTTGTTTCGTTGTCTAACCTTTTCTCTCTTGCCTTCGACCTTACAATCCCATGTGGTTTTTATCTTCTTCTTCTAATATGAAGATTATAAGTGGTGAAGTTGGAACTGCGACTAACTAACTAACTAACTAACTATGTCTATAACTGCAATGTTGTCTCTTGCTTGAATCTAACAGTCTGTTTTAGTGTTTTTTATAAGTGTTATGTCTTTTAAAGTTGCCAAAATAATTCACGTGCCTCTATTTTATTTCTTTCATCAACTCCGTATCTTACTCCTTGCTTTATCTATTCATACTTGCCTACTTTATTTTACATTTTAATCGCGGTTACTTATTTCCAGCAAATATGCTTTCACGAGGACTTCTAGTAATAAATTTCCCCTGGTCTCTAGAGAGAGAGAGAGAGAGAGAGAGAGAGAGAGAGAGAGAGAGGAAGAGAGAGAGAGAGAGAGAGAGAGAGAGAGAGAGAGAGAGAGAGAGAGTGTGTGTGTGTGTGTGTCCGTAAAAGAAAAGGGGCATAATATTTACTTAACTGTTAATAAGGGATATGACTCCTCAGAATTTGCCTCGGATAATTTCATTTAATATTACGGTGTTTAATAACTCGTACTGGAATCTGCTACTCAAATGCTATCATGATAATTGTAATATGAAGATTACAAGTGGTGAAGTATTTTGTTTCTTTATTACGTATATTTTAGATTTAGTATAATGCAATGTAATAACAGTATAAAACACCTGCACGACCTTCAGGGATATTTGCCATTTGGCAGTTTAATTTGTTACTCTGGTTTCTCTTCACAACGCATAATTTTTTCCGCCTTACCAAGTAAATACACGCTGTAAAAACACGCACACAAATACTGAACACACAGTAAGTAGACACCTTTCAGTCTTGACAGACTAAAGTATGTGAGTGGAATGTGGCCAATATTCCATCACAATGTCTGGGCAGAGCTTCAGAGATCATGTGATGCCCAAACGACATGACCCCTCCCTCGGCCTAGTCTTGTGTATTCCAGAGGAATGGGTAACCAATACGTCTGGCACAAGGTAGGCTGCAGACGCTGGCGGCTCAGCGTCAATCCACCGAGACCTCACCACCACGAGCCGGTGGCGAGTTATGGCCAGACCCTGACACCCAAGGGACCCGGCTTAGAGACGTTCAGCCATGTCCCACAGGTGAGGGCCTTGTACGAGCCCGGACCATGAGGGCGCGCACATCTGTCGATCACAAGTGTCCGGACCTGTGTAAAGCGTGCACTATCGTCAGACTCCCCACCTGACTTATAGCGGTCCCCGCGACCAGCGGGAATAGGTCCGCCATAGCTACCGCAGGAGATATTGCCTGTCTATTTGCAAGCAAATCTCCCATCCTTCCACTGTGCGGATCTCGCGACCAGCGAGAATAGGCCCGCCGGAGATTTGCTCGTCTGCTGCGAACAAATCTCTACCGAGAGACTGAATAAGTAAAGAAACGATAACCACCATGTTGTTTAGTTTTATTTTAAAAATGGCAGACAACTTATGTTTAATTAGTTTGAATATTCGTGGTATGACAATGAACACACAGTACGCATGTAACAACACATACAATACAAATGCAACAACTACCCCTCCTGCATTGTAAACTAGGAAACTCCTTGACAACCCCCCCCCCCTTCCCCCCCCCCACCTTTTCGATACTGTTCGTTTTGATGCTGCTGCTGCCTTCACCGGTCGGTTTTAACAAGTTTTACTGCCCTATTCCTCATTACCAAGTGGTGATGATGGTATTGGTGGGGTTGGAGCTGACAGGTGAAAGGGTGGCAGAAAGAAAAAAAATGGTATACTACCGTCTTGTTGTTGTTTGTACTCGTTTACCGTTACCCTTCATTTCAAATGTAAAAATGTTGAAATAAATGTTGTAAAAATTTGCGCATATGTCACCTACACTTCCACATGCAACGCTCTGTAACAACACGAACAATACAAATGCAAATGTTTCTTAACACTCAATAAAAGTTTAAAAAAAAAAAAAAAAATTACCAAGTAAATACGCAAAGATCACGGCGCCAGGGAAAATAACAGGCGACCACCGCATACTTTTCACTATACCAGGTCGCCGGACCCAATGTCCATTTTGCAGCCAAGACGACCACTGGTCAAACAAATGCCCGACAAGGCGGCAGAAGAAAGACAATAACAATAAAAATTCCGAACCAACACAAGAGGATTTCCCGGCAATCACCGGTAAGGCCGACACAAAGAAAAACAACGCTGTCCAAGATGACGTCGAGGTAACTGGCAGAACGGTGACCACGGAGACAGCCGCAGAAACCCAAACAAAAACAATTTCACAAGAAACCAACTACGACGGTTTCAAAACCGTCCACTACGGCAGAAAAAGACAGAGGGCAGAGAGGAGAAATTCCTCAGGCAACAACGACATGAGAGAAGAGGAAGAAAGACTTTCCCCTTCTCCTTCTAAACCATGCAAGAAACCTGCTACAAAGCAGGATGAAAACAGCGACAACGAAGGACCACTTTTTATAAACACTGACGAAGACACCGACGAAGAACACGAGGAAAACGAAAACTACAAACATACCATCAAACCCGAAGACACAACCCAGAATTAAATTACTACAGGAAAGATAAAGGTAATCACTTATTTTAACCACCATGTTGTTTTATTTTATTTTAAAAATGGCAGACAACTTATGTTTAATTAGTTTGAATATTCGTGGTATGACAATGAAATTACAACATATAGTCACACTCATACACAAACACAAACCCGATTTTATTTTACTACAAGAAACAAACATTAAAACAGACTTTCAAGCAGCAGAACTTGTAACACGGCTAGGATTAAGAAATTCGTGTTTCAGTTTGGCCAAACATAACGTAGGGTCAGGTACAGCCATTCTTCAAATTTCCGACACGTGGACTATTTTTAGAACACACACAGACCCACATGGTAGAATTTCCGCAGTTCAAGTTAAAAACGACACACACTCCTTTGTCATAGTCAACATACACGCACCACCTAACTACAATTATCAACCTCTTTTTTATGAACATTTAGACGACTTACTAACACAGACATACAGAGGACAAAATATTGTTCTTGCCGGTGATTACAATTGTGTTCTTGAAGATTTAGACTTGGTGGGTGGGGAGGTGAAAAAACAGCTGAGGAGAGCCGGCAGGGACAGCTTACATCAACTTGACACACTACGAAATATCATCGACACACACAACCTCACAGACGCATTCAGGCATACACACCCCGACAGTAGAGAAACGACATACACAAACAAAACACACAACAGATCATCTAGATTAGACCGGATTTATACGCCCGCAACACATCACATCATACAAACCAAACACCTACGGGAAACTTTAGATTACACAGACCACAAAGCAATACTAGCACACATCAGCACAAACAGCACAAACACGCAGCCAAACAAAAGGTCACCTCACTGGAAGTATAATAATTCACTATTGGAACACTCAGAATATGTAAAATATATGACACAGCTCATACACACGTACACAGACAATATACCGACTGAGAACATCACACAATACTGGGACTTATTGAAAAACACCATACGAAGCAGAACACAACATCTAGCAACCATGATCCACAAAGACAGACTAAGACAGGAGCGCATCATACAGACAGCCATACGACTAACAAAACAAACAGACAGAGACGCACATCACTTAAACACATTAGAAGCACAACTAGAAGAACACCAACAACACAGATATCTGGGTGCTCTTCTCAGAACAAAACTCAACACAATTACACAAGAGTCAGCTACAAGGCAATATTTAGCAATAGAACAGAACGTACAACGTAACAGACAAATAAGCAAAATATCAGACATGCAAGGAAACATGCAGACAGAAACACCACACATAGAGACTGCTTTCCAACAACACTGCACACAACTATTCACAGCAGAGACAGTCGACACACAGATACAAGACAACTTCTTACAGTACACAAAGAAATTATCTGACACAGACAAAGACACACTGGACACAGAACTGACACTGACAGACATAGCACAGGCACTAAGCACACTAAACAAAGACAAAACTCCAGGACCAGACGGTTTGACAGTAGAATTCTACCAACACTTCTTTCCTATTCTAGGCAATCTTCTCAAAGTCTATCAGGAAGCCTTTGACAAAAAAATCTTCCGGACAGCTGCAACATGTCTTACATTACACTCATATGC
This sequence comes from Cepaea hortensis, assembly GCA_963921405.1. Taxonomy (NCBI): domain Eukaryota; kingdom Metazoa; phylum Mollusca; class Gastropoda; order Stylommatophora; family Helicidae; genus Cepaea; species Cepaea hortensis. The sequence goes on along the minus strand of OY992891.1, from coordinate 74,228,348 downwards.
AAAGATAAAACTGACAAATCAATCAATCAATCATGTGCCATGCCGGAAAGCGTGGGCGGTCATGTATAAACTGACAAAACACAACTGAAAAATTACAGACCAATTTCCTTACTCAACACAGACTACAAGATACTCGCCAAAACACTCACCAACAAACTTAAACCCTTCATGCCAAAACTCATACACCCCGACCAACAGTGCAGTGTCAAAGACAGAAATATACACAACCACATACATCTCATTAGAGACATTATTAACTACACACATGGAAAAGACTGTCCATCCTCCATCTTATCCTTGGATCAAGAGAAGGCCTTCGACAGAATTTCCCACACTTACCTACATAGGACACTAGAACACTGTAACATAGGAGAGTACTACAGGCAGTGGATACAGATCTTGTACAAAAATCCTGAGAGCAGAGTGTTGGTGAACCATTCACTGACAGCTAGCTTCAGGCTCACGAGATCTGTAAGACAAGGATGTCCCTTATCACCACTCCTGTATGTGCTCACTCTAGAACCCTTATTAGAGAAGATAAGGCAAGACACTAGTATTAAAGGAACCTTCCTGCATGGGATAGGAGAGCAGAAGCTCATCGCCTATGCAGATGACACCGCCTTCTTTCCCACCAGCAACACATCAATAAGGAATATACTCCACACCTTTACCCATTTTGGAAAAGGCAGTGGAGCCAAAGTAAATATACAGAAGTCACAGATAATGGGCCTGGGAAAGTGGAAACAAAAGGCTGATTTCCCTCCAGATCTGAAACACATAGACACCATGAAGCTGTATGGGATCACATTTCCATGTGATCCCACAAAAACACACAGACAGACATGGCACGCACTGACTGAACAGATCATAGACATGTTACATAGGTATAGGTACAAGACATCCACAATATTTGGTAGAAGCACAATAGTCAACACATACATAATACCCAAAATATTATACTTAGCGACAGTACTAGACCCTCCCAAACAGACCGTCACAAACATAAACATACAAATCAGACGCTTCATCTTCACCAACACAATACACAGCATCAAGCACAAAACTCTCATACAAGACAGGAAACAAGGCGGGATTGGACTACAGGACATCCAGACAAAAATACTGTCACTTAGAATCAGTCACATAGGTAAAATCATTAGACACCCAGAACAGAACAGACTAGCACTATACTACATAGGCCACAACATCAAACATCTCACACCTCTTAACAATGCAACTGCACACTACCAGGGAAGACTGCCAACATTCTATCAGACATGCATACAGGCAATAAAAGGACATGAACAGGTAATACAACAAACAACACACACAATATACAAACAGTTAGTTAGAGAGCAAGCACCATCACTAAGACTTAGGATTAAAAGAGGACACAAATACTTCATGACTGACTTCACATGCACCTTTTCAAACCTACACAACAAACACATAACACCAAAAGCTAGGGAGATCACATATTGACTGTTATACAGTATGACCCCCACAACACAGGTAGAAGCATACATATCCAAACAATGTCAATTATGTAGAAACAACACACAAGAGACAGAGGAACACATTTATTATACATGTCCAACAATTACTGCCACACGCGCAACACTCAAACACCTCATACAAACACACACAGGCAAACAAACCGACATATATAAAGCAATTTTTCTCAATACTATACCACAGACAGCTAAGGACATACATACAAAACTACTTGTAGCACTTTCTTACTACAGACAACTTATATGGACCTGCAGAAATTTTGCCAGATACAAACACCACACATATAACACACATTTAATTTCCTTTATGTACACACACAAGATATCACAACTATTTCCAGAGTAAATCATACGTACTCTTCCTTATTTTATTACAAATTTGGTATACATGAGGGCGAGAAAGAAAGTAGAAACTGTGAGTGAATGGTGAGTGAATGATTAAAAAAGATCACATATGGTCAAAAGACCAATGGAAAATCCCTTATGTAAAGAATAGTGGAAGTATAAATGCTTGTTTTATTTGCTTCAAAATGATGGTTTCAACCCTTATAGATAAGGGGGAAAGAAAAAAGGAGAAAAGAAAATCAACTCCTCCCATTCCAAATTACTATTTATGGAATAGTTTGCTTTAAATGCACTTGTTGTGCTATACCACCACCACTACTAAGATTATCACTTTAGTAAATAAAATCACATATCTGTTATACTATTTATTATTATTATTATTACTATTATTATTAATATATGTTTGTTGTTTATTTATTTATTTATTTTTATTATTACGGAAATGTCTACTATTATTATGATCATTATTATTATTACTATCATTACCTTACCCTTATTATCTTTAGTATCATTAATTTGAAAAGTATTAAGGATATCATCATTATAAATTTACAACTTCATCTCCCATGTCCCCCCCCCCCCACCTTTGCTTAAGGTTTGTTGCTTTTGCTACTACCCCCACTATTTTGTTTTCAAACATTTGTCCAGCCTGTACCATCATAAAGAGTGGTCATGTCCCTTCCTCTCTTTGTCACCCCCTTTGAATCATGTGAGTGAGTGTTGAATGAATAAATACAAAATCACAAATGGTTACCAAACCAATGATACTGTAAACACTTGTGTCAATACAAATGCTTGGTTAAATTTTTTATTTAAAAAACAAAAGAAAGAGAGAACACAGAGGAAAATATGAATGAACCCCTACATTTAGGAAAAAAACAAGTAGGAAAATATAACCCACTCCTTTACTCCAAGTATTACTAAAAACTGCAGTTTGCAAGTGTATGTACCTGCTAGGCTATGTTAACACCATGCCAAAGAAAAGCATCCTAGCAAATGGAATCACATATTGTAAAAATGTTATCATTTTCATAACTATTAGTACCCTTGCTGTTTTTTATAATTGCTGTTATTACCCTCAGTATGCCTCTTCTTGCCATTATTATTATTGTCATCATTAGTAATAAACAAAAAACCCTTTCCCATGTGCCCCCCTCCCCTTGCTCATGGTTTGTGTTTGCCTTTGCTGATACCCACACCGGTTTGGTTCAAATTACCTGCCTTTACCATCATTGCCCGGATAAGGTTGATGAAGGCATTGGTGGAATGAAACAAATTGGTGAGGAGATGGCAATGGAAACAAAAATGTAAAGATTGTAAAAAAGTTTGTGCTAATACTGATGCTTGTTTTACTTTTTACAAAAAGAAAAAAAAGAAAAAAAAGAGGAAGGGAAAAAATTAATGAACCCTTACAAATATGACCAAAAATAAGCAAGGAGAAAAAGAAAACCAACTCCTTTTACTTCTACTATTATTGAACATTGCATGCATATGTAAAAAAAAAAAAAAATAAGCAAGGAGAAAAAGGATAACCAACTCCTTTTTACACCTACTATATTATTTAACAGTGCAGGATGCAATTGTTATTGTATGTACCTGCCATGTTTTAACACCATGTCTAAGAAAATCATTTAGCCAATGGAATCACATGTTTGGAAAATGTGATCATTATCAAAACAAATCCTACCATTGTGTTTATAAATATTAGCATTGCTGTCATCACCCTTAGTAGTTTTTTTTATTCCTTGTCTTTATTATTATAAGATGTATTTCATGTAAACACCATTCCTAAGGTAATCAATTTAGCACATAAAATCACATGTTAAAACTATTATTTATTATCATTGAGTCTATCACTAGTCTCAGCACTGTTATAGTTATTCCTTGTCACTATGATATTTATTTATGTATTTGGTTGTTACTTTGCATTATTATCATTGTAATCACTATTAATATATATATGGCTTTGTAAACGCGTATACTATCACATCCCCCTTTCCCACCCTTTTGATACTGGGATTGTTGTCTCTGCTGCCACCCTCACCGTTTTGTTTCAGTTCTACACCGCCATGTTTATCATCACCGAGGGTGATGGTACTTGGTAGCAGGGTTGCCACTTTTTTTTGACCAAAAGTATCTAGAAACGGCCCAAACAACATCCATAAATATCTAGATTTCGTTGGAAAGTATCTAGGAAAAATATCCAGATTGAGAAAGTAAGAAATTACATATGTATTGATGTGACTTCCGCTCTCCCTGACGAAAAGTTTACGGCTGTCGCCGTAATCCCGTATATTTTCGTTAGTAACGCAGCTGCGCCCGAACCGACAGCGGTTCGAGCCGCGCTGGTAACTTACAGGGGTATGTGAGCCGGTCGCTCAGAAAGCAGTGCAAACTACTGAGCGTAATCTTGCCTTGTACATCAACAGCAGCTGAAAAATTCTGATGTTGACTGCACCATCCTGTAAGGGATATGCAACATTCAAAAGAAAATTGATGTGACTTACCTATGGCCTATAGATAGAATCATGTCCTCATCTTCACTGATGCCTGTCTCACAAGATGCACTTAGCTTGGATGATGAAGTTGAAGCTTCAGATTTAAAATGACTCTGGTATGCTTTAGCTGTTCCAATTTCTTTTATTACACGATCAGGGAGCTGATAAGTTGAACAGCATTTTCCTGCTCTCATCAGGCCAAATCTTATTGTCAAGACAGCATTTAAGAGATCAAGTTTCATCCTGTTTCTTAGTTTACATTTTGTATAATTCACAGTGCTGAAAACTCTTTCCGCATCAGCATTTGAATGGGGTAGTATCATGGCAGACATCGCACATTCAAAGAGCTCACAGAATGGACTGTTACCTGAGACATCTGTAAATTGTCTTACTTCACTCCAAAAAGCTTCAGTTTCTGTTTTGTTTGTCCAGTCAACCAAATTTATCTTTGTTAACTAATATTCTGCTTCCGCCACACTATTATCGGTAGCCCCTAACAATTTAATAACTTGACAATATTTAGGTATGTCCTTTACTGGCTGAGATATGTTGTTAATAGAAAAGAGTGAAATATTTTTCAATACATCTAAATTTTCAGGAAGTCTCTGCTTCAGTTGATCGAATAATGAGACAAGAAAATCTTGACAGCGCTTTCTTAAGTTGTTCTCTTCATTTTCTGTTAACAGTCCTTTTGTTTTTAAACCATCAATTTTTGATTCGATTTGGTATCCCAGGTATGGCTTGGGAGCCAAATAGCTCTCTATAGTGGAAGTGAACAAGTCAGCTTTACAAGTTGGCAATATGTCTTTTACCAATTGAGTGAAATAGCAAAATGAGGTCGTCAAGTAATTTAAAATTATCAACATTTTGAGATTCAAATAGTTTATTAACTTTTTGCACTTCACTAAAAATGGGTTGTGAAAAGAGAAGGAATGCCAAATTGTCCCCATCACTTTACATTCCCTATAGTATTTCAGCTTGTAGCACTTTTCATTTTGTCTTGTTATTTTGAAGTGTGTCTTCAACTCCAACCATCGGTTCACAATTACTTCAACAGCTAGTTGAATTGATAACCATTTAGTTTTGCAATATGACAGAATTTTCAGTGGTGAGGAACTATCATTTAATGCTTTATATAAATTATTATATTGCTGTTGTCTGACAGATGATTTGGAGAACCAGTTATGTGTTTCAGCAATAAGGAATTCCAAATTCGTTGGTAAACATTCTGACTGATGAGGCATGTGATAATGCTAGCTGCAAGGAATGATACGCACATTTTATGAGGATTAAAGATGGGATATCTTCCTTCAATTTTGCATACACGCCATGGTTGATACCGACCATTATCGATGCATTATCGGTTCCAATTGCAGTCAAATTCTTGAAGTTTAAATGTTTACTGACCAAAAGTTTCTTCAGTGCCCTTATGCGCCCTTTTACTCATTACCGGGGGGGGGGGGGGGTTGCCAGACTGTTGAGCGTTGACCCAAGCCAGTTCAAAGTTTAAATAATGGCAGTTACCATACTTTACGCGCGTCCAGATCAAACATAAAATGGGTAAATGACACCGAAAGAAAAGTAAAATCTAGAAAGTATTCAAAATATCCGACTCCAAATGAAAAGTATCTAGAATTGCATCCAGCATCCAAACGTCAGAAAACGGTATCCAGACGCCGGCAAAAACCTCTAGATCTGGATATAAAATATCTAGAATGGCAACTATGCTTGGTAGGAGTTTTTGGAGCTGACAGGAGAGCGGGGCGGCAGGGGAAATAATAACAGCCCGCTACCATAACGCCTTTGATTTAAAATATTTCCTTACAACAATGTCAATGGAGAAATGTTTAAATGTATAAAATATTTGTAATTTTTGCGCATATGTCACCTACACGCCCACATGCAACGCTCTGTAAAAACACGCACACAAATACTGAACACACAGTACGCATGTAACAACACAAACAATACAAATGCAACAACTACTCCTCCTGCATTGTAAACTAGGATACTCCTTGACAACCCCCCCCCTCCCCCCCCCTTTCGATACTGTTGTTTTTGATGCTGCTGCTGCCTTCACCGGTCGGTTCTAACAAGTTTTACTGCCATTTTCCTCATTACCAAGTGGTGATGATGGTATTGGTGGGGTTGGAGCTGACAGGTGAAAGGGTGGCAGAGGGAAAATAATGGTATACTACCGTCTTGTTGTCGTTTGTACTCGTTTTTCGCTACCCCCCATTTCAAATGTAAAAAGGTTGAAACAAATGTTGTAAAAATTTGCGCATATGTCACCTACACTTCCACATGCAACGCTCTGTAACAACACGAACAATACAAATGCAAAGTTTTCTTTCACACTCAATAAAAGTTGAAAAAAAAAAAAATTACCAAGTAAATAACCTATCTTGCATCTACTATCAGATCACGTCTGCACCAAGACAACAAGAAAAAATAACTATCTCAACTAGACAACCTCGTTCGTATCTGATTTCTTATTACTGTTAGTCAACAATATAATTTGCTTGTTTTGATTAATTTATGATGACTAATGATATTGTTATTATTAGTCTGAACATTTCAGGTTTACGCACAAAACAAAAACACATCGTCACACTCATACACAAATACAAACCCGATTTCATTCTCCTACAAGAAACAAACATATGCGAATAAACACACGCAAAGCAAATCACTACACAATTAGGGCTCAGACACTCATGCTTCAGCATGTCGACACATCGTACGGGTTCTGGAGCCGCTATACTGCAGACTTCAGATAAATGGGAAATTACTGGCACACACAAGGACGACCAAAGAGACATTACCATCATACAGGTTAGAAACAACACATACACACATACGCTTTAGTCAACATACATGCCCCAGCAAATTACAGCTACCAACCACAATTCTTCGAACACTTAGAAAACCTATTAGCAAAGACATTCAGAGGGAGGCATGTTGTTTTAGCAGGTGATTTTAATTGTTGTTTAGCTTCGGCTGACATAATAGGCGGGGTAGTGAAAACATAGTTAAGAAGAGCCGGCTGAGACGACATGAATCAACTTGATAAATTGCAATACATAATTGACACACATAACCTAGTAGACACATTCAGGCACAAACAACCCAACAGTCACGATACAACGCACAGAAACCATGCACATAACAGATCATCTAGGTTAGATAGAATATATGTACCATCAACACACCACATAAAACAAACTAAACACCTACAAGAAACTCTCCAGTATACAGACCACAAAGCAATACTAGCACACATAACTATAAATAACACACCCACACAGCCTTTCAAACAATCACCACACTGGAAATTTAACAACACATTACTCCAAAACGCAGAATATATACAATATATGAGAGACCTGATACATACATACACTGATAGTATACCAACTGACAACATTAGACAATACTGGGACTTACTGAAAAACACAATACGGAGCAGGACACAACAACTAGCATCCGTCATACACAAGCGTAGACTACATCAAGAACAGATAATACAAACAGCAATACATTTAACAAAGCAAACCGACATAACTCACCATACTTGCATGCATTAGAAACGCAACTGGAACAACACCAACAGCACAGATACTTGGGAGCACTAATTAGAACAAAACTCAACACCATTACACAAGAGACACCCAGCAAACAATACATGGCAATAGAACAAAACATACAGCGTAGCAAACAGATAAACACAATAATAGACATGCAAGGAATCACACAAACAGAAACCACATGTATAACAGAAGCATTCCAGCAATACTATACACACCTATTTACAGCAGAGACAGTAAACACACAAATACAAGATAGCTTTTTATAATATACAAAAAAGATATCAGACACAGACAAGGAGATATTGGACACATAATTGACATTAGAAAACATAACACATGCAATTAGTAAAATGAACAAAGACAAGACACCAGGACCAGACGGATTAACAGTAGAATTATATCAACAATTCTTTCCTATCATAGGTAACCTTCTTCTAAAAGTCTATCAAGAAGCCTTTGACAAACAAGAACTCCCTGATAGTTGCAACATATCTTATATAACACTTATACACAAAGCAAAGACAGACAAGACACAACTGAAAAATTACAGACCAATTTCACTTCTTAACACAGATTACAAAATTCTGGCCAGATCACTAGCACACAAAATCACACAATTCCTACCAAAACTAGTACACCCAAACCAGCAATGTGGTGTACAGCACAGGAATATACTAAACCACACACACCTCATTAGAGACATTATAACGTACACACACCAGAAAGACTGTCAATCCTCCCTCTTGTCTTTGGACCAAGAGAAGGCCTTTGACAGAATCGCACACTCCTATTTGCACAAAACCCTATTACACTGCAATATAGGACAGTACTACAGAAAGTGGATACATATTTTGTATAACAACCATGAAAGCAAAGTCTTAGTGAACCATTCACTCACTGCTAGCTTCAGGCTGACAAGATCTGTAAGACAAGGGTGCCCACTATCACCACTTCTGTATATACTGACACTAGAGCCATTATTAGAAAAGATCAGACAAGATACCAGCATTAAAGGCACTTTCATACAGGGAATAGGAGAGCAAAAGGTCATTGCTTATGCAGACGATACTGCATTCTTCCCTACAAGCAACACATCCATCAGAAACATACTGCACACCTTCTCCAACTTTGGGAAAGGCAGTGGAGCCCAAATTAATATACAAAAATCACAAATTATGGGCCTGGGAAGGTGGAGACAAAAGTCTGATTTCCCTCCAGACCTAACACATACACACAATATGAAACTGTATGGGATCACATTTCCATGTGACCCCACAACAACACACAGAGAAACATGGCTACAACTAACACACAAAATCACAGACATGCTACATAGGTATAAATACAAAACATCAACAATATTTGGTAGAAGCATAATATTTAACACATACATCATACAAAAAATAATATACTTAGTGACAGTGTTAAACCCTCCAAAACAGACAATCACAGATATAAATAAACAAATAAGACATTTCATATTTAGTAAGACAATACACAGCATACAGCATAAAACTCTCATTCAGGATAAGAAACAAGGAGGAATAGCACATCATGACATACAAACAAAAATACAAGCACTTAGAATCCGCCACATAGGTAATATTATCAGACATTCAGAACAACATAGATTAGCATTATATTATATAGCACACAAAATAAAACATCTCACAAAACTAAACAATGCAGCAGCACATTATCAGGGCATACTACCATCTTTCTATCACACATGTATACAGGCAATACAAGGACATGAACATTTAGTAAATGAAACAAACCGAGAAATATACAAACAATTAGTTAGTAAACAAGCACCATCGCTTAAGCTGAGAATCAAAAGAGGACAAAAATATTTCATGTCAGACTACACATCCACCTTTTCCAACTTACACAACAAACACATCACATCTAAGGCGAAAGAATTAACTTACAGACTGATTTTTAATATAACTCCCATAATACCCAAATTAGCATTCAGATCCAGGCAAATAGGAAAATGCCAATTATGCAGGAACAACACAAAAGAGACAGAAGAACACATATTTTTCACATGTCAAACAGTCACAGATGCAGTGGAAACTCTACAACAAATAATACAAACACACACAGGCAAACAAACAGACATTTACAAGGCAATCTTTCTTAACACTCTTCCTAAAACATCCGAAGACACCCACACAAAACTACTTCAAACACTAGCGGAATACAGAAAATTAGTTTGGACTTGCAGAATCAAGGCAAGGTTCAACTCCCTTACATACAACAGAAACTTATTTTTACTAATGTTCAAATACAAACTAGCTACTATTTTTCCTGACTGAAATGTGTAAATTTTCTTAATTTCATTTACTCTTGCAATTAGTAAAAAATGTCATTATTGTTAATTTAAAAAAAAAATTAATAATATCAAAAACACATATGTTTTACACCCGATCGTCTTGACAGACGATATTTGGTTTCTGCTGCAGAGCACAAAATCTACAACCCCTGCTGTGGAAAATTTTTAGAACGTGTGTGCGTCTCGCGAGCCCTGTGTGTGGCTTATTTTGTTAATACTTGGGAGCACTTCTCACTAGGTGGTAGCAAGCATTGGAGAGCACAGATAGTACACGCCGCAATTCTTCCCCAGCGTGCTTTGAATCACAAATCCACCCCTTTCCCCCCAAACAACTTTAAAGAGAGATATATAGCTCCTCTGGCCTAGGCACACAAAGGCTGTGTGAAAACTGGCTGCGTGTCCGCTGTAAGACCGTTTTGTGGCTGGTGGTCTCTGGGCAATTTTTGCGTTCAGCGGTTTGCTCTTTGCCTAAATTCAACACGATTCCCCAGTACGAATATAAACATTGTTGTAGAATACAAAAGGCTAACATGTATGGTATTTATATATGGGTAGCCATGTATGGGTGAATTCGTGTAGGTATTTATGTAAATATAATTATGGCTTTGTGTTGATATACAGGTATTTATATTTAATATATGCATATAGAAATTCCCCCCCCCCCCCACACACACACACACACACAAATAAATAAATTGGGAAGCCACAATTTAAATATAATGAAAATGTAAAGAACACGGAAATCCATGTACTATTATCTAAAGAAAGCAAGAGATAGATCAAGACTGAATGTGTGTGTGTGTGTGTGTGTGTGAGAGAGAGAGAGAGAGAGAGAGAGAGAGAGAGAGAGAGAGAGAGAGAGAGAGAGAGAGAGAGAGAGAGAGAGAGAGATGGACAGGTGTAACATGTATTCCACAAGTATATTGTTTTTAAAAAAAAACGCAACATTTTTTGTATTACTTTCATAAAAGATAATCGCTGATTGGACATCAGTTAACCTATCGACTGTGTCAATTTGGTCATTAAATTCTCGTGGTTACCTGAATTGTACTTACCTCATGATTCGTGAGGTCATGAATGAGGTCAAGGTTAAAACAACATTTTAGACAATAACTCCTGGCAGATTTACGATAATTTCGTGAAACTTACTGAATTTAAAACTCTCTGATCATATTATTGAAAGCCCATAAAAGATTGGCGCTCCTTGAATACATTCAGTTGAAAAATCAATGAGCAAAAATGGCTCATCTCACTACAAAACAACGACGCATCATCATTGGACGTTTACATCCTGGACAGTAACAAAGTGTAGTAGCCAGAGAATTTAATGTGGTCAGAAGCACCATTTGTCGCCTATGGAGGCGATTTCACGAAACTGGCTTAGTGGCAGACCGAGAAGTGAAAGATCCAGAATCACAACTGCCGCCGAAGACTGCTTCATACGGCTGCGTCGCCTTAGGAATCGATTTGCATCTTCGTCCTTCACAGTCCTGTCAATGCCAGGAGCTCATCGAATTTCAGATCAAACGGTCAGGAACCGGCTGCACAACGCTGGTCTTTGGACTAGAAGGCCCTACAGAGATCCTGTTTTACGGCATCGCCAGAACCGACTGCAGTGGGCGAATCAGCATCGTCAATAAAATGTTGGTATAAACTTGCAATTGAAACTGCAATAATGTTGCGTTTTTTGTTTTTGTTTTTTGTTGAAGAGTATAAAAGACACTTAACACGTTTTAAGGCGCATTTGGGCGCACATTGCTATATCACTATGTTAATAAATACCAGAGGTTGCGGCTGCAGCAGGATATAACACTATATACAATATGAAAACAGACATGTGTGACTCCTGCGAAATAGTGAGAGATAAAAAACACAGACACGGGGTACATACCTTACAACGAACGCAAATCCGGCAAACCGGTGATGTTTCGCCATCTTACACGATCACCAAAGTTGTGAATCAGCACCGTGTTCTACTTACTGCCTTTACTAAATTTGTTGGAGTTAGCTTTGCAACGGCTAGTTATTGGTTATGGTCTCAAGTTTCACGGTGGCAGACAGAGGATCTCTTTTATATAGACAACTAGCTGACCCGGCCCGGCTTCGCCCAGGCCCTGGAGGGGATCTATCTATCTATCAGTCTGTCTGTCTACTTGTTTGTCTGTCTGTCTGTCTGGCTGACCCGGCCCGGCTTCACCCAGTCCCTGGCGGGGAGCATCTCATTTAATTCATATACGTAGTCATATAACCTCTCCCGTTCCCGACTATCTGTTTGTCTGTCTATCTGTCTGTCTGTCTGTCCCGGCCCGGCTTCACCCAGTCCCTGGTGGGGAGCATCTCATTTAATTCATATACGTAGTCATATAAGCTCTCCCGTTCCCGACTGTCTGTTTATCTGTCTGTCTGTCTGACCCGGCCCGGCTTCACCCAGTCCCTGGTGGGGAGCATGTCATTTAATTCATTCATATAAGTAGTCAAATAAGCTTCCGTTCCCGACTATCTGTCTGTCTGTCTATCTATCTGACCCGGCGTGGTTTCGCCGGTAAACAGTAACTTAAAAGAATGTCCTTCCACACACCATTCATTATTTTTAATGAAAACTGATTTTAATCACCGACATGACAGTTGATAAGTTCTGTAAGCAGAAAAAGATGGGTTACAATGTTATGCATTATGCATTATTTTTATGCAAACTTTGAAAATGCCTTAAAGATTATATCATTATTTATTATAACTCATATGACTGAAAATAACTATAGACAAAGAGTTTAACAATATTGCAAGTAAGTCCAACAATATGACTATAAAGTATATAGAAATGTTATTAAAAGTTATGCCCCTTGAAATAACTTTTCTAGAGTGAAGTCCCCCTGCTATATAGACATTATATAATGAAAATGAAAAAGTAAATGTTATTAAATAAGTAGAAGATTTTACACTAAGAAACTATTATAGTCGGTTGCACAGGAATGAAAGGAAGACGTGTAGAAAATTTCATCTCAATCGGATGTACCGTTATCGAACGCATCCAAGACATACATAGCTGACCACAAACACACAAACAAAGCCACATACACTCTGTTTTATATATATAGATGGCTATTGTCAACGACAAGTATGGTCACTGCCAAGAAAGAAAGCAATGGCAAACTGCCTTCTTTTCAGATGGCTCTGCACATCAGATCTTTTCGGCGTTTCTTTGTCAGTCTAGGTGAGGACAAGAGTTCTTAACTGATGCAGTGCCAAGAAAACAGTAGATTTGGGCCAAGTATGATACATAATCAAATAAAGTGTTGTCATGTAAATTTCCGATCACTGAGCATAGAAATTATGGAAGATACCACAAAACGAAACAAATAAACCGATTACTCTAGTATGGCTATATATCATCCTTCTGTCCAAATGGGCGGTCATATTTGACAAAATATTATCCTTGGGCACTGAATCAGTTAAGAACTATATTGAGCCAGTGCCGATGTACGGAAGCAAATCATGGACAACTAGCAGATAAGTGCGGAAAAATATATATATATAATCTGTGCAGAAATATATATATATAATCTGTGGAGATGTTGTTTTCTAGAAGAATGGTATTAACACGATGAACGGATAGAAAAAAGCAATGAAGATGTCTTGAAAGAAACTAACTTACAAAGAGTAATAGCTACCAGCATCAAAAGAGGACAACCTATATTCTTTAGGCATGTCATGCATTCATTCATTCATTCATTCATTCATTCATTCATTCATTCATTCATTCATGCCCTTTGCAGACCGTCGCTCCCATAACACCCTTCGGAAAAACTTCTCGGTCACAAGCAAGATGTCCCACGTCTGATACACCCATCTGGAGATCATCCATCACATCCTGCACCCATCTTCTCTTTGGCCGCTTCTTCCTCTCTTCCCGGGTATATACCCCTCCATGATTGTTCTCTCCAAACTTTTATGACGTTTCAAGTGATCTAAATATTTCATTTTTCTTTGTTTTATCGTCTTTAGTAGCCAACCTTCTTCAATATTAAACTCTTACCGTATGGATGCATTTGATCTTTTCTGTATCCAAGATATTCTTAGAACCCGTCTATAACATTTGTATTCAAAGGCATTTATGCGCTGTTCAACTTATATAGTAAGTGTCCAGGTCTCACATGCGAATGTTGCAATAGGAAAGATCCATGCTCTTAGAAATCTAATATTTGTAGGTCTATCTGTTCCACGCCACAATTTATTCAGTTGTTTTAGTTAATGAAGAGCAATAGACATTCGTCTTTTCATTTCTTTCATTGTGTCACCCTTGTTGGTAATTAATGACCCAAGGTATTCGAAATTTTCCACCACCTCCAATGTTTTCTCATGTCATGAGAATGGTAAAGCTGGAGTATTTTGTCCCAATTGGAAAGTTGGAGGGGAGGGGAGGCAGGGGGAGACCAAGTGAGATGATGTTAGACAGACTGAATCTTGCCATGGAGGAACTGTAATGTCTTAAATGATTGACAGCACACGAGACAGGGCGGCGTGAGCAGACACGATCACCAGAGCCACACGGCACGGACTTAAACGAAGAAGATGTTCTGCTATCAGTAGCTTAGCAGATGTTTTATGACAGCCATTATGGTCATTCTCTGACACCGATCTGCCGTGATTCACAAAAACTTGGATACATAATTTGGTGGTTTTACCCTACTTCCCACATTCACCTGGGTGTACTTTTCCTCTTCC